>PVIA01000375.1:0-466921 GCA_004024845.1 Tonatia bakeri
GAATCCTTCCCTTTCCCATTATACTTTTTTGTATCTTACAAATTCTTTAATATTAATTTAGAAATTATAATTCTAAAACTTAAAGTGATTAAAACAATGACCCATAAAATATTCATTAAACTACGGGACGTTTGGTCTCGAGTTCTCCAAGAAGAGGATAAAATGCCCAGGGATGTTGAAAAAGGAGCTAGTCCATCGTTTGTGGGGTGAGGGAACGTGATACTTTTCCTGGTTGGACACTTTGCCTCCACTTTGACTGGGAATGTCAAACTGCATACCAGCGAGGGCTGCAGGAATTCCGCGCTCGGTGGGCAGCAGGCGCGAGCGTCCGATGCAGACTGCACCTGCATCCGTCTCGGCCGCAGCGCCTGTATCCCTCCGCCCAGTTATGACAAGAGCTGCCCTTGTGGGGCAGGAAGGCAGCTGGGTGTTGGTGCGTGTGCTCAGACTCGAAGAAACAGGTGACCACACATTCTTTCAGCATGCGCACAATGTGAGTCAAACCATTTATAAAATGCCTGCAGCTGTTTGGGAGAACACAATAATAGCCCGTCACAGGTACCAATGTAAAGGCCAACCCCACCCTGCTCGCGTGTGTGCGCACGCATGCATACGCACGCACGCATGCATGTGCACACAGCACCAGACAGCACCAGGTCTAAGGATGCTGTAAAGCCTGTTCGCAACGTACCTGCCCACAATACCTCCATTTCCCCAAAAGGATGAAACTTCCCAGCAGCAAATTTTGCACAACCAGAGGGGGCATTTCATTTAGGGAAGAGGAGGCAGGCACCCTGCAAGTGCCAAGGACTGGAATCTGTTACCTCTGCCATGTGGCGCCCTCTAACCTTGAGATCTCCATGGAGCGAGGGTTAGTGGTGATCAGAGATTCTTGCTCCAGAGAGTAAGTCAATGTTGAGCCCATTTGCCTCAAAAGGTAATAAGCTAGATCAGTGGTTGTCTAGGACTCAGGGGGGTGGAGAGTTGAGGTGTGATGTCTAAGGTGTACAGGTTTTTATGGGGGGGGCTGACAATGATCTAAAATTCTAGTGATGATCGAGTAACTCTCATTACACTAAAAGCCATTGAATTGTGTACTGTAAATGAGCAAATTACACAGTATGTGAATTACATCTCAATAAATCTGGCTTTTTAAAAAGAAATAATAAGCCCAGCTAAGAAAGCATCTCTCTCAGTCCCTTTTACAACCATGGAGCTTTCCGTGACCTCAGGGGCTTCTTCACCTTGTGAAGAAGGGGATGGCTCTCTGCTTTTCTCCTGTATCAGGACTCATGCCTACATAGTGCCCCCCTTTGTAAAACACCCAGTCTGCCCCTGCCGCAGGCAGGCACGCACCATGGTGCTCCAAAGGCTCATACCTCTTCACTGACCTTTCTGGTCCTCCCACACTGCTGGCCTCCTTGGAAACGACCTCACCCGTGACCTCTGGAGCACCCTTCTCAGAACCAAAGGGGATGGGCCAGGCCCTGGGCTCTTTCTGGGACAACGTTAAGAAAGCAACAGATGGTACGAAGGACACCGCTCTTCATGTCCTGTTGAAAATGACTACTATGCCTAAAGCCCTGGGACGAAAATGCGTTTGGGACAGTCCATGGATTTGAGATGCTTTTGGATCATTTAGGCGTCTTTGCCATAAATAAATGCAGGTTCAAAAGAAGATCTGTCTGGACTCCAGATAAACAGTGATCGACTGTAACCTATGACCCAGCAGTGCGCTGCCAGCCAGCAAACAGCTCATGCTTTGGAAACAGTTTGAGCAGGATGAATTAACACAAGGGAAGGCATAAGATTTGTTAAGCAAACAGCTCCCACGTCTCCACCCATTACGCTCACAATTTTCATAATCTCAGCACATTCAGAGATTGATTGTAAGCAGGTAAACTGTAAATAATTAGATATGGAAAATTTAGCTTCTTAATAACAACTCACCTATTTAACTGACTTATAGAAATCAAGGTGAGAACCACTTGTGAAGCAGACCCCACATTCCCATGGGAATTTATTCTTTTAAGTACCTTTCAGCGTGGAATGCTTCTGGAGCCAGGCTTTGCAGTTTAGGGTCCTGAGTTTCTTCAGGTTCTGGAGGTGAGGAGACACGTGCCTTCCCGTCCCCAGCAGGAGTTGGAAGCTCAGCCTGCTGGTGCCCAGCTGGGCTCTCTGCACACAGGGCGTCTGCAGCCTCCATCCCCAGAGCCCCCTGGGAGCAGCCGGGGTCCCCACAGCACCCTGGCTGTACAGAGGCAGGAGGCGCTCCAGAGAACATCCTCGTCGTACCTGTTTCCGGCAGGTCACCAGGCACACGTGCCCCGGTCTCAGCTGTGCTCAAAGTGACGTCACCCTCTGTTTCCCTAGCAGCCCCTGCCGCCACACCGGGCTCCGGGGGAGTGTCTGTCACTGCTGCCGACTCAGGGGCACTCTCGTTGCCCAAGGTACTTTGTTTTTCTGAGGTCCCAGCAGCCCCTCCAGGCCTCCTCTCTCCCCCAGGTGTGTCGGGGTTCCAGGGCTCACTGACGGCCTCGGCCATGACAGGTGCATCCCCACGGGGGCCAGATGCTCCCAGGCCAGAGGTAGACACTGGCACATCACCTGGAGCTCCGGTGTGAGCAAAGCCGCAGGCACCATCTTCTCGGGGTCGACTGTTGCTGGTGCATGTGTCCTGCTGCTGCTTCCCAGAAGGAATCCTGTCATCTGGAACCGAGTCCTCTTCTCTGGGGCTCTGGGGAGCCACCGGCAGGTCTGCAGCTTTTCCGGTAGGAGTCTCTGGAGAAGCAGCCTGTGAAGAAGGACCGGAAGCTGGTTGCTGCTGGCCGCTTCCCTGCTGTGAGCGGGCCTGGTCTCCCAGCCCAGATCCCGCTTCTACAGCCCCCTCCAGCTCCTCGCTTGCCTTTAGCATCAGTGGGACACCAGTCATTTCCTTCCTTGTGCTGGCACCTGCCGGGTTCTGCCCTGCCAGCCCCAGCAGCTTTTCTGGAGCTGGATCCTGGGGAACCCCATGGGAAATCTCAGCCTCAACAGCCAGCTCTTGCTTCTGCTTCTTTGAGTCCACCCACAGTCCAGCAGGAGGGGCAGGGAGAGGGGCTACAGCTTCTACTTGAGTCTCATCTGGAAGCTTCTCTGGGCTTAAGGGCACATTGAAGTCCTTGCCCCCCACACTCTGGCAAGCTCCTGCCTTTTCCCCTCCTGTGCGCTGGGGCCGATCGGCAGTCAGGGTTCCAAGCACAGATTTCTCAAAGATCTTGGTGATATGCTCCCTGAAGTCAGGGAACCCGGCAATCATGCCGGTCTGCTTGGGGCATGTGTCTACACCACCAGATGCGCCCTTCCTCGTGTCCTGAGAAGGTTCTACCATCCTCTCCATGCCCCCATCACTGGCAGGGCAAGCAGGAATTTCCTGGCGCTGAGTGCCTGCATGCCTGGCCACTCTCTCCTCCTCTATTGTCTGCTTGCCAGTGGCCGGAAGCAGCATCCTGTCCATATAGGGCACAGGGTCCACAGGTCCTTCAAAGTTCCTGGTGTTGGGGCTTCCACTGCTGGCTTGCACTGCAGGGATGTCCCCACATGCAGCTCCTGGGTGGGAGAGGGAGACAAGGGGGCCAGCAGCCGGCTTCCTGGAGGCGGCATTTTCCAAGGCACATGGGGGCTCCTGTGTGGGACAAGGGCTTTCACCAAGACCTCGAAGATTATCTTCTGCCCTTTTCCTGGCAGCACTGTCAATATGCAGGTAAGGAGTGTCAGAAGCGGCCTCTTCTGGTGGCCCCGATGGTAGGAACTTCTTTGGGTCGGGAATAGCCTGGGCTGTGGGATTAGTCACCATGCTCCTGGAAATCCCACCCAGCTCTCCTGCTGGCGGCAAGGCATCCTGACAGCTGGCCAAGGGCTGCCCAGGGTGGCGGGCTTCACCTTGGGCAGGGGTGGGAGCTTGCTCCCCTGGGGCGGGACACTGCTCCATCTGCAGGAAGCCGCCACTCGGAGTACCTTCTCCCGGCTCCTCCGGAGCCCGCGGCATCCTCAGGTTTCCTTTGCCAGCATTCCCACCAATCTCAGCAGCAGCCCCTGCCTCACCTCGCTGCTCCTCGACTGATGGGAAACTCCCAGGAAGCTTCTGGGCCTCTGCATCCGAGGTGACAGGACGCTCCATTTCCTTCTGCGGGGCCAGCCCTGGCTGCCGCCCGCCTTCCTGGGTTTCATCACATGCCTCGCTCTCTGGGGCATCCTGAGTGGGTGTGACGCCGGGGCTGGCAGCCGCTGGGCCTGGCGGGCACTGAGCTGCATCCAGGAGAGCTACTGAGTCAGGCCGGCAGGGCAGGGCCCCCGCTGTGTTCCCACTTGCCTCCTTCCTCTTGCCCAACCCCTGGAGTGGGGGCCAGGCGTCAGCTGATTCAGCAGCACCTGTGTCCCTGAGACATGCTTCTTCATGCTGGCTGCTGGCTTTCGGCACACCAACTGGCTCCTGCTGGGACTTGTTTGGCCCCCGCTCAGCGCAACCTTTGTTCCTGTGAAAGCTCCCTGTGAGGGAAGAGTCTCGTGCGGTGTCCACTGCAGGAAGCACAATGCTGCAGGGCTGGGTGCCACCGCATACCACCTCTTGCCCATCCTCCCCAAGTGCAGACAACTCGGGTCTCACTGGGGCCGGCAGCTCCAACTGCTCTGGCACGAGGCTCTCCGGAACCATGTCCCTGTGAGCTGAACACAGAGCATCAGACAGACTGACTTTGGGGAGCTCACTTTGAAGCTCTGATCTGGAAGCCTGCTCCCCTCCTCCATGCGAGGACAAGGTCACATCTTCCTGAGGTTCCACTGGTACAGGGATTTGGGGAGAATCCGCACCTGGGTCCTTAAAACCTGGATCACCTGGATCACCTGGATCACCTGGAGAAGTCTTGTCCTCATGTTCACACTGTTGCTTCTTCTCCCCGAGCATGTCAAAGACAGCTCCTTCTGGGCCCGGCTGGGATGGCTGGTGATGGTGCTCAGAAGAGCCTGAGGGTCCCTCAGGTGCAGCTACTTGTACTTGGTGTCCTGGGCAGGATGGGTTTCCCTGCTGATCTTGCTCCAGAATGGGCATTGGGAGCCCACAGTCCACTACCAAGCTCTCCCCCTCAGTGGGATGTGGCCCATCAGCTTGGACTTCCTGTCCAGCTGCATCATGCCCCAGCCCATAGGGTCGAGGGGACGTCAGCAAGCCCTCCCCATCACAGCTGCCGGGCATCTGCGCAGATGGGTGGCTCCTGGTATTCATTTCTGATGAGCTCTCCACCTCCCCGGCTTCAAGGACAACCTCTGCAGCAGAAGTCGACAGGAAGTCTGATTTCTCAGATTCTAAAGCAGGAAGAGAGTCCATTCTTCCCAGTCCCCCCACGTCCTGAAGGACGTCAGGACATTTGGGCTGCAGTCCCAGTCCCTCCTGGACAGCTCCTACGGGAATGACGTGCTCGCCAGCTCCATCCGGTGCGGTGGGTGTGATGGGGCTCTGTGCGTGGAGCACATGCAGTGAGCCAGGTGCATGGACCACGCAGGCTTCTCCCAGAGCCCCATGGGCCACTGGGCTGCATGCTGCAGCCTCTGACGGAGACCCAAGCCTGTCCATGTGCCCAGGACCCTCCTTCCCGTGGGGCTGTGCTAAGGCCGTGCTTGGAAGGACTTCGCCCTCCACATCACTGGTTCGCTTTGACACCTCCTCTTTCTCCGTCTCTGGGTCAGGCTTGCAGCCAAGGGCCTGGGGGTGCTCTCCCCACAGGTTCCCAGGTTCTGCACTGCCAGTTGGCTCAGGGGCTTCTTCCTGTCCTGTAGGAGCAGCCCCAGAGTGTCTGCTTTCCCCCTCAGCCACACCTGGGCTGTCAGGGACCTTGGCTTCATCCTTTGGCCCCGGTGACCTTCTGGCACTTACATCTGGTGTGCTGGGAGGAGGGGGCAGCACCCCTTGTTGGACTTCATGGCTCTGTTCCATGCTGCAGATCTCCCCGCTCTCCTTCTGGGGCAAATGGGCGGGACCCTCTCCCTCACTTCTGAGATCTGACGCGGGCATCTCCTGTCCCGCCAACCCTGCCTCTGCCGGCTCTTTGGCTGGATCTGTAAGAACAGGCACCGCAGGCCCGGAAACCATCTCCCTGGTCAGCCAGCCGGGTTGTTCTGCGGCAGCAGAGGCCTGAGCGCCTGGCTGTGAAGTGAGGCCTGAAGCTGGACTCGGCTCCTCAGCACTCACAAGCAAAGCCACTTCAGGTTGGTCCCCTGCTGCCACACAGGCGGCCTTGCTGGGCTCAGTTCCTGGCATCCCTGTCTTCGAGTGATGCTGAGCGGCACTGGCGTCTAGAGTCTCCATCCAAGAGCCCCCAGCCCCCGGCGCCAGGGCAGGACCTGGCAGATCGCAGGGTGGCTCCGTGCATGGCAGTTGAGCCCCCGTTTGCTGCTGGCCACTTTCCCAGGGAGAAGCAGCGGCCTCGGCTTCTGGAGAAGTCCCTGAATTGCTGCCCGTGGGACAGCAGGCCCCAAGGGAAACTGAGTCAGCGACTGACTCCTGCAGTGGCATCTCTGCTTGGCAACTTCCTCTGTCTGAGGCTATGGGGGATGGCACTTCTGGGGCTGGGGTCCCGGGCATTGGCGGGCCCTCCTCCAGGGCAGCTGAGCTCTTCTTGCCTGATGGGGCTGCAGAAGGGCTCGTGGGGGCTGCTTGTACTCCCGACACTGGTGGAGGGAGGCCGCCTCTAGCCTCTTTCCTCTGGGAGTCAAAACCACCAGGCTGGCCTGCCTCTCCAGCCGGCTGTCCTTCCACCGGCTCTCTGGGAGGTGCTGGTGAAATTCCTGGCGACTGATCAATGGAAGCTGATTTCTGCTCCTCTTCTTTTAAGTCGTTCTGCCTTCCATCACTGGGGACAAGGGCAGCTGCACTGTGCTGAGTAGGGCTGTCCCCGTGAGGGGCAGACGCTGCCAGGGTGTACCCCTGGACATGTGGGGAAGATTTCCTCCTGGGGTGCCGACCGAGGGGCCGGATGAGGGGCCAGCCTTCAGGTGCAGCAGGTGGGCTTCCTGAGCAAGCTTCGGGGGGACTCTGAGCAAAGGGCATGTGCCCCTCTTCCTCCAGTTTGTTCTTTATTCCAGCACTGGGGACAATGGCAGCTGCACTGAGCCGAGTAGGGCTGTCCCTGTGGGGGGCAGATGCTGCCAGGGTGTACCCCTGGACATTCGGGCAAGATTTCCTCCTGGGGTGCTGAGTGAGGGGCCGGATGAGGGGCCAGCCTTCAGATGCAGCAGGTGGGCTTCCTGAGCAAGCTTCAGGGGGACTCTCGGCAAAGGGCATGTGTCCCTCTTCCTCTGGGTCGTTCTGTCTTCCAGCACTAGGGACAAGGGCAGCTGCACTGTGCTGAGTCGGGCTGTGCCCGTGAGGGGCAGATGCTGCCAGGGTGTACCCCTGGACATTTGGGCAAGATTTCCTCCTGGGGTGCTGAGCAAGGGGCCGGATGAGGGGCCAGCCTTCAGGTATAGTCGGAGGGCTTGCGGAGCATGCTGTGGGGGGGCCCTCAGCAAAGGGCATGGAGCCTGAGGGGCTGTCCTGCTCCCAGGGAGCTGGTGGGCTGGGCAGTGGAGAGTCTTCTGGGTCGCTGGCTTTCTGTGGGTGCTTCCTTGGTTCAGTCACCTCTGGGGACGGGATGCCTGGACTTGAGCTGGCAGCACCCTCAGGAGCAGAGCAGGAGTCTCCATGCGCAACGCTGTCAACAATGAGAACATTTACTGTGTCATTGACTCTCAGCGACGCCAAGGACAGAGCCACAGCACAGGCAGAATCACCCCCATGCTCCCCCACCGCAGGCCACAAACCGCACCGTCCCCCTGCAGCTCCTTCCTCCACACGAGAGACACCCCCAATCCCATCCCTCCCGTAACCATTACATGTGGTGTCACTTTCTCTGAAAATCAACACTGGGAATCACAAACACTCAGTCTGGGCCTTTCTGGGCTGGCCAGCACTGAATGGGGAAATAGAGAGACCAACTCATTGTAGCCTAAAATGCAGGGACCTCAGAAAGTTTTAAATAAGTTTGGTAGAATAGAGGGTGTGAACCATTCCATGTGGTTTATGAGGAGGTCCTGCACACTCCCGGGGACCCTCAGATGTCCGGGGAGAAGGCACAAGTGAGCACAGCTGTGCTTTCAGATAAAGATAATCGTTAGCTTGGCTCTTCACGTTCAACAGGTGTTACTGTGAGAGGCACAATTCCAAAGTCAGTCCTATTTGGCTTTGGAATTTCTGCATGTGTCCTATATATAGCTCCTGGGAGCCGAGTTCCCTTATGCCCGTATTTGTGTTGAACACACTTAGCTGGGCAATGTGGGCAGAGACCCTATGAAACATGCACAAACCCTGAGGGAACTGGGCTTGAAATAATGGACTTGCTATAAATAACTATCCAGTTACTGTAAAATAGCTTACCTCCTGCTCTATTTGGGCCGCATTTCTCAGTTCTACATAGTTTTAATTAAGTGCATTTTAAGAATTTAAAAAGAATATTTTGCCAATACAAAATTTTGAAAATACAGAAAGGTAACAGAAGTATGGTGTTTTTAAAGGCTTTTTACCATTTTCTTTAAAGTTATCATAGGGAGGAAAATGTATGGAATCTTCTTGAAACTGTTTGTCACATCCACACATATCCACAGACCCACAGTGTTTTCGATGTGACCAACAAAAAAAATTCTCCTCTACATGTTCACTATCCAAATTCTAGCTTTCCACACAAGGCAACGCGTATACTCCCATAGGAGGGAGGCACATAATGGCAAGGTGAAGTACATTCCTGTTAGAATTTAGAAGTATGTGCAATGGACTGAGTCGTGTCCCCCATGAAATCCATATATTGAAGTCCTAACGCCCAGTATGACTGCATTTGGAGAAAGGACCTTTAAGTAGGCGACTGAGGTTAAAGGAAGTCACATGGATAGATTCCTGATCCAATGGGGGTGGCGTGCTTTTAAGAGGAGAAGACTCCAGGAATGCCCTCTTCCATGAAAGGACATAGCAAGAAGGTGCCATCTACAAGCCAAAAAAAAAGGTCTCACCAGACACCGACCCTGCCCACACCCTGACCTTGGACTTCCAGCCTCCAGAACTGCGAGAAAATAAATTTCTGTTGTTGAAGCTACTGGGTCTGCGGCGTTGTTGTGGCAGCCTGAGCAGACAGATGCAAGAGGTACGGGGCGATCTACTGTGCTGTCCTTTCTACATTTTTGAGGTTTCTGATTTTCCAAAATGAAAAGGTGGGAAAATAATAAAGGATGAAATCCATTAGACATCAAGGCTTTGCATGGGTTGCCTCACTGAACCCTGCTGATCGCCGTGTGAGGTGGCAATTATTGCCACAGTCTTGCAGATGAGAAACACGAAGAACAGAGAGGTTATGCTCGGATCTGATCGGCTGCCATCTTATTCCCTCTGTGCTGCCTCCAGGGATAAAACCTTCCAAGGAGGGCAGCTGAGCTTGGGACCCCAAATTCCTATGCTGAAACCTAATCTCAAGGCAATGTTATTAGGAGGTGGGGCCTTTGGGAAGTGATTAGGTCAGGAGGGTGGAGCCCTCACAAATGAGATTAGTGTCCTTATGAAAGGGATCCCAGAGAGCTCCCGGGCCCCTTCCACCAAGTGAGGACACAAGCGAAGATATCTAGGGACTAGGGGGCTGGCTCTCACCAGACACGGAATCTGTGGCTGCCTTGATCTTGGACCTCCAGCCTCCAGAAGTGGGATAAATACACGTCTGTTGTTTGAGTCCCAGTCTACGGCATTTCTGTGACAGCAGCCTGAACAGGCTGAGACAGAGGGGAAAAGGCTCTTGACCCGCCTGCATTCCAGCCTCTTGCCAAGCCCCTCACCTATGAGATGCGTGAGACGTCAGCCGACCTCCTGGTAGGAGGTGTGTACACAGCGCAGCTACACTGGTCATCCTATTTAATGATGTGAGAATGGTGTGCCTGCAGCACTGGAAAGATTTCAGGTGGACCCAAGAGAGAGTTGGCTAGTGTCTCAACCAGATTATCATTTTATCACCCCAAAGCAGAGCCGACAAGCGCAAAGAAGAGAGAACTCAGAGGGTAAGTTATATGCAACTCTCCAATTTCAAATGGTCATGAGGACAGAAGTCCCCGTGGAGAGCCCTGGCCCAGTGCTGGCTGGTACAAGGGAAAGCCCCCAGGGGTGGGGGGTAAGGAGCCAGGCCTGGCCATCTGGAAAGCACGAGGTTCAAAAGGGTAGCAAGCTATGAGGCCGTTGGCTCAGTGGACTTTTCTAGAACCAGCACTTGAACTTCGTTGTGTCTGGGCCATTAGCTAGGGGTCGAACAGCGTGGTAGCTGGGGAGATGAGTGGTGTGTCATTCCAAGATGGAGCCCTCCTATTTACATCTGCTTGCTCAAGGAGCGCAGAACACCGTCTGGTAATAAAACAGACAAAGCTACTTCCTTGTCCCCACCTCAGGCAGGACCTGCCAGCTTAAGGGAAGTGTGTCTTCACCATCCGGAGACAAGATAATAAATTCACTCCACTTGGACACCTTGAAAACTTGTGGGTCTTATCACAGAGCACCCAGACCCAGACATCCCACTGAGTGTGAGGCACTCTCTCCCCTCAAACACAACCCGGCCTTTGGTTTATTTAGCGGAAGCTGAGCGGCTCCAGCCCCTTTGATCACCCATCATCGGAAGCCACTCGCAGGAGTCGATTTGCCTCAGGGCAGGAAAAGTTCTAAGAACGGATCTGCTCAGGGCTCCTCATTAATCAAAGCTCACATAATGTCCTTTTATGCTTCAAGATTGAGTCAGAGTGTGTGGGATGCCGGTTCTGTTCAGGATTCAAAGGCGCGCTCTCGTGGGCTGGGCTCTCAATGGAAGGCTGCCAGCCCCAAGGGGGTGCTGCCTTTGTCTGGAGGTTGGGAGGGCACCCCGACAGCAGCCGCCTTGGTGTGGGGCGGACACCCCCAGCCCAACAAAGGGTAGGCATTGGGTGCAGACCTAGGAAGGGGGGTTATTTGGTTCAGCAAAGCTCCGAGCACAGATGGGGAAGCAGAAAAGGCCCTGCTCACTGCCCTAGCAGGAGACAGTCACATCCAGAGGAGACCCTAGGTGGGCAGTCCTGAAGACAACACGCCAGCAGACTAGGAACGCTCGAAGAGGAAGGAGGCCAGCTGAGGGAAAGAAAACGAGCTTGGCCCCGCACTGCCAAGCTTGGAGATCAACAGATCCAGAACACACCATTGTCAAGATGGAGAGTTCTTGCATACTGAACATTTACTAAGGTTGGGTCTATGGGAAGCATGTTTCAGTTATGACTGCATTTAATCCACACAGTTCCCCAGCAGAGAGAGGACATCGCTCCTATTGAACACACAAATATTTCTAGAGCAGTTCAAGACCAGACCTGGGGTCTCAGAGTCACTTTGCCATGCAAGATTGAGCCCCACGCTGCCTGCTCCAGGGTCCTGCCACCGCCTACTTCCCTATACTTGCTGCCTGTGGCTCTGCTGGGCTCTGTAGCTGCCCATTCTCCCATCCACTCCAGCCCCCTTCATTCTGGTCTTCAGATGGCCGCTAGCTAGAGCAATGGCTTATAAACCAAAGCCTGATTCTCTTCCCCGTGGGTTGGTGGGCGGAACTCTCCGGTGGCTTCAACTTGTTAGGTAGAAGCTGAGGCCAGCAGCCCACCTTTCCTGCCTTGGCCAGCACAGAACTCCCCATCCTGCCTCTGCCTGGAGCCTGGGGTCCTCCCCCATCCCCAGCACATCTCAGCCCCAATCTCCACCTCTCGGCAAAGCTCCCTGACCTGGCTTCTCGGATCTGAGCTCCTTTCACAGGTCCGTGTGGGGATGATGCTAGTCACAGCTGCCATCACCACAGGTGGATAACTTCCTCCCCTGCTGGGTCTTGTCATATATCCCAGTGCCCGGCAGAGAGCAAACACAGACTGCGTGAATGTCTGACTGGATAGAGTGCTTGTCGGGGACCCTCACGGGGAGGCATCTCCTATTCTGGAGACCTTGGAAAAGCAATGTATGTTCTGAATGACCCTGCAGAGGAAGGAATTGTCAAGTTAATAAGGAGATGGAAGCTGCCATAGTTTCTCAGCCTTCAGGGGGTATTTCATGTGGACAAGCACCTCCCTCAGACACTTCTTGGTGAGCCTCACAGATTGGGTCCTGTCCACGTGCGTGGTCCTAATGAGGCCGTGCAATGCTCCCTGCATGATGTCGGGAGCCCACTGACCTCAGCAGCCCTGCCAGACTCAGCTTAGTCTTTTCAATCCAGTTTTAACTCTTTTTTCTGTGCTCATTCTCTAATAGGAAACAAATAAAAAAACAAAGACCAAAATGCTTGAGCAACATAAGCAATAGAGAAAAAGAAAATATTGGCAGGTTCTAAAGAGCTACTGGGGCCCTAGCTGGTGTGGCTCAGTGGGTTGAGCATCAGCCTGTGAACCAAAAGGTCACCAGTTCGATTTGCAGTCAGGGCACTAGCCTGGGTTGCAGGCTGGGTCCCCAGTAGGGGGTACACAAGAGACAACCAACCAAGGTATCTCTCCCACATTGACGTTTCTCTCCCTCTCTTTCTCCCTCTCTTCCCCTCCCTCTAAAAAGTAAAGAAATAAAATCTTTATTAAAAAAAATAGTTACTGGGGAGAAGAGTACATGGGGGGGGTGTAGTGCATTAAACACCAAAGTATCCTTAATATTCCGCCTATACTTTGTCACAAGAACTTTTATATGACTTCAAGATCAAGGTGTCAGTCCATACATGAGAATCTGTCATTCAACATAGCGGAGGACTGAAATCCAAAAGAATATTTCACAACTGCCTTCTAACACATTTCTTGCAGCCCTCTCATGGGGTTCTGAGAAGCAGCAGGATAATTCAGTTTTTCAGAATAATTCAGGCTGGCGGGGGCTGCTGGGCTGTCATGCATGAGGGCCCTCCACAGCCAGCACGAGCTCTGCCCCTCACGGTGTCTCACCCCCGCCTGTCATTGTCCTCAAAGGCACTGAGACTACCCACCACAATGAAACACCAGTCCACTTAAACATGTTTCTAACATAATTACTTCTGATCATTCAGATGTTTTTTAATAATTGAATACCAAATGCAAACCTACCATCCCATTAGAGGAGAAATCTGTTTTTACTCACATGGAAAAAAAAAAAAAACCTTTAAAACTCTAATAAGCTCAGATTAAGAAATTTGATAGAATATTTACCTGAGTATTAATATTTCCTTAATTTTAAGTTAAATCCCACTAGCTGTCTGTGGGAAAATGTAAACAAGAGTTTTGCTTGTGTGCTTGGAGTATGAGGACATTTTTCTTTTCTTTTGACACCAAGAAAGAAGAAATAGTGGTAAACATATGCTTGCTATGTTCCTTCTTGATAGGACTTCCAGCATGTATTAACATTATTTCCCTGCCTTAGTCAATACAGTACAGAGCAGGGAGCATAGTGAAATTCCCTTCACAACTAAAAAAAATCTTTCAGAGCTCTGGCTGGTGTGGCTCAGTGGACTGAGTGCTGGCCCATGAATCAGAAGTTCGCTGGTTCGATTCCTGGTTGGGGCACATGCTAGGGTTGCAGGCTAGATCCTCAGTTGGAGGCGTGGGAGAGGCAGCTGATCGATGTCTCTCTTGCACATAGATGTTTCTCTCCCTCTCTTTGTCCCTCCCTTCCCCTCTCTCAAAAAATAAATAAATCAGACAATCAAAAAATAAAAAAGAAATTGAAAAAAATCTTTCGGAGAATTTGGTCCCAGTCACTGAACAATAAGATGTCACCCGTGTCACCTGTGAGACTGAGCTCATGTGGACTGAGCTAAAAAATGTGGCTAAGGGTTTCTTAAATGTGGCTACGTGGTTAGAGTAAGTGCCAGTCACCAGCCTATTCCACTGAGATCTACCTCTGTAACCCACTGACCTAAATGAGGGGGTGGAGAGGGGAGGAGTCGACAAGGTACCAGGAGTGAAGCTGATTCAAGATTAAAGACGTAGAGACCATTCCAGGCTCCTCCCAGCAGTCACACAGCTGCAGTGAAGAATCTGGGAAAGTTAACTGCTGTCACAGTGAGCATCTGAGCCCATAAAAGACAAGAGACTGCCAGCCTGTGAGACAAGCTGCTTTTGATGAGAAAGAAAAACAATTCTCACCCATCACATCTTCTCTCTTATTAGTATTTTTTTCTAGAAGGGTCTCCTCACCTCTCCCAAAATAAATGCCAGGTGATTTGCTACATTTCCATTTAAAACCAGAGGAAGAAATTTGATAGGATGGTTTTTTGATGTTTCCAGAGAGCCTGGATAAAAAAGCATCATATTAGAAACTGTGAAGTCCAACAGGAGACCTGGGAAGTGAAAGCCAGTGGTCCCAGTGACGGGCCACAGCAGAGTGAGCCCTGCTGATGCTCAGAGTAAGGCCTGGGGGGAGTGGCTCGGGGTGGCAGGGCCCAGCTGGAACCTGACAGTCTCCCTGACTCGTGGAAGAGACAGATCTGGGCATCCAGGGAGACTCAGGCAGCTGGAGGTCCCAAGAGACCCAACCAGAGAAAAGAAACCCAGACAAAGAGAGGACGCAGGGGATGTGCAAAGTAGCAGTCAGTACCCGCACGTGCAGAAACCACCGAGTCTAGGAGCAAACCACCTGGAAGGCTTATAGGGAAGAATTCTTGAAGCTCACAAAGGGCTGGGAACAGTTCCTGCTTCCACCAGCCAGCACGGAAAACCTCCTAAGGCATGGGACACTTGCTAAAGCACTAAGGAGAGTCTGGCCTCCGTTGAGGAGACCATTAACCTTGGACTAAGCCCTGCTGTGGTGCCACCTAACAAAGCTTAAAAGCAAAAGCAAAAGCAAAAACAAAACAAAACAAAACCAAAGGATTCAGCAGTTCTAAATAACTGCATCCCAGAGAAAAGTTCAAGAATATTTATAGAAATACAGAAATATCCAGAATCCAAAAGCATAAACTCCACAGTGTCTGGCATGCAAAGAAGCAGGAAAATATGACCCATAATGAAAAGAAAACTCAGGGAATCGAAGCCAAGCCAGAAATTACGCAGATGATAGAATCGGTACGCGAGCCCCTCTTAAAAACAGCTTTAACTGTATTCCATCTGTGCAGGAGGATGGAGGAAAGACTGAGCATGTTAGGTACTGACAGGGAAGGCATATAAAAGACGCAAATCAAAGTCTAGAGATGAGGACTTCAGTGTCCAAAATGAAAACCACTCTGGGTGGGATTAATAACAGATTAGTCATTACAGAGAAAGAGACTAGTGAACTTAAAGGCCTAGCAACAGAAACGCTCCAAAGTGAAACAGAGATAAAAAGACTAAAAAAAAAATTAAATGGCATCAGGGATCTGTGGGCCAACAACAAGCAGCTGAATATTGTAATTAACATCCCCAAAGGAGAGGGGATTTTAAAAACTCTGTGAAAACATAATGGCTGAAGGTTTTCCAAATATGATGTAAACGGGAAGTCCACAGATCCAAGAATCCAGCTCCAAGCACAAGAAACAAAAAGAAACATACACCAAATCATATCATAAACCAAAATGTTTCAAACTAATGGAAGGTCAGAAGCAGCCAGAGGAAAAAAGACCAAAGAATGAAAGTAAGGGTGCAATCAGATTTCTTTGTTGGGAACAAGGCAAGCTGGAACGCAGTGGGGCGGTGCCTTCAAAGAAAACAAAGGAAAACAGCACCTGCTTGTCCAGAAGTTTTTGCCCAGTGGGAATGTCTTTCCAAAACCCAGGTGAAGTGCCTACTCTTTCCAGCTACACAGAAAGAATTCATCACAGGCACACTTACATTTCAAGAAATGTGGAAGGAAATCCTTCACGCCGAAAGAAAAGAATAACCGGTGGCAATTGGGATCGACGTAAAAAACACCAGAAATGGTAATTATGCAGGTAGACATTAAGTCTTTTTCCTTATTATTTAGATCTTTTTAAAAGATACTTGGCCATACAAAGCAAAAATAACAGAAATTGGACTTGTACCACACCAAGAAAATAAAGATGTGTGACGGCTGCAGGAAGGCTGTGGAGGGACTCGGGGGTAGGCCTTCTTTATCGCACCCAAAATGATGCAGTATCACGTGACAGTGGAGTGCAGTACCTCAAAGATGCAAGTTACAGATCCCTAAGCAGCCACCTCAAATAGTACAGATAGTTCTAGTAATAAGTCAAAAGGGAGATAAAGTAAATCATAAAAGTGATGATTTCCTCCCCCAAAAAAGGCACAAAAAGAGGAAGTTAGGAAGAAAAAAGAAATGGACAGAAAAAATAAATACCAAGTTGTAGATTTAAACCAACCATAGTAATAATCACATTAAGTGTAGATGTTATAAACACTACATCCAACATTTAACACAACATTTAACTGCAGTTAAAATGCAGGGATCCTCACGGTGGATTACAAATGCAAGATCCAACCTTGTGCTTCGAAATGCCTACAAGAAAGGTGCTTCAAATTTTGCTTAGAAGGCACAAATAGGTTAAAAGTAATAGATTGCAAAAAAAAGATAAACATGATAACACCGATCAGCAGAAACCTGCTGTGTCCGTCTATCAGACAAAGTGGGTTCTGGAGTGAAGAGCAGGACCAGGCTCACAGAGGGTCACACAGTGAGAGAGGGTTCAGCTCGTCACCAGAACGTAGACGTCCTGAAACTTTATGTAATAGCGGAGTCTCAAGGTCACTGAAGCAAAATGGATTAAAGGAGAAGCGGACAAATCCACACTCACAGCCTGGTAGTTCCACATCCCTTTTTCAATGATCGATGGCTGAGTGGTAGGAAATCAGCACGGATACGGATCTGAATAACACTTTAACCGACACGCACTAACCGGCATTTAGCAAACGCTACCGCACAGTGGCAGAATGGCATTCTTTTCGAGCGCAGAGGAAACACTTACAAAACAGGCCACAGCCCACACATAAAAACGTCTCACTAAATTCAAAAAGATTTAAATCATTCAAAGTGTATTTTATCTGGTTATAATGGAATTAAATTAGAAATCAATGACAGAAAACTGTCTGGAAAATCTCCAACTATTCGGAAACTAAATAACATACTTCTAAAGAGCCCATGAGCCAAAGAAGAGATTAAAAGGAAAATTACAAAGTGTGTGAACCAAATTAAAATGAAAACACAAATATCAAAGTGTGTCAGATGCAGGACTTAGAATCCCTTTTAATAAACTAAAACACCCATAGTAAAAAAGAAGGTCTCGCCCTGACTGATGTGGCTCAGTGGACTGAGTGCAGGCCTGAGAACCAAAGGGTCACTGGGTTGATTCCCAGTCAGGGCACATGCCTGGGTTGCGGGCCAGGTTCCCAGTACAGAGGGCACAAGAGGCAACCACACCTTGATGTTTCTCTCCCTCTCTTCCCTTTTCTCTAAAAATAAATAAATAAAGTCTTTGAAAACAAAAAAGAAGGTCTTGAACCAGTGACCACAACTCCTCCCTTGAGAGACTATGGAAACATTGGTTGTTCGAGAAGAGTGTATCTAACACCACCGGGTTGTCCTGAGAGTTAGTTGAGATGGTAAGCATTATGCTATGCAATATTTTATCACAATAAAAACAATTTTTAAAAAATCAACAAGGAGCAGTACATGAAAGGAACTAGAATATACACTGTTTAGTCCCATTTATGCAAAGTTCAAGAACGGACAGCCCTAGTCCGAGGTGGGGAGAGTCAGGGTAGTTGCGGCCCGTGGGGGCGGGCCCTGCTTCAGGGCCCGGTGTGATGGCACAGGCGTGTGGGGGTGGGGACTCCCATCGAGGTTCTCGGGTTCCTGCTCTAACAGTACGTATTTTATACTGATAAAGAAAAGATAACAGAAGGAAAAAAGAAAGAAACCGTGGAGACCGTGAAATGGTCAGTATTGCCAGGGGTGACGGGGGGACGCAGAGAGGGCGCACAGGGGCGCTCAGGGGATTTTAGAACAGTGAGGCTGTGCCGTTTGACACCGTACCGGCGGACGCGTGGGTCACGCGTCTGTCACCCACAGAACGCGCACCACGAAGGGCGAACCTCAGTGTAGATTTCAGTCGGTAGTGGTGTGCCCATATTGGTTCGTTAATTGGAACAAACGTGCCACACTAGTGCAAAGTGTCCGTAACACAGAAGACTGAGCACCGTGGAGGGAGAGGTGCATGGGAGTCCTCTGAGGGCCCGACTTTTCTGTAACCTGAAACTGCTGTAAAAACAGTCTATGCATTATTTAGTTATATATTTTTATACTTTTATACATAATGTAACATATAGGGTAATATATTTTACTTTCATGTGTTTCGTATTTAAGGATATATAAGTGTGTATATACACACATGGTTATCTCACAATCATTAACGAACTAGAAAAAAAGAAAAGTTTGAGGAAAACACTAATATTTTAAGAGCAGTTTTCTGTAAGAGGTGGGAGAATTGGTGATTTTCTCCCTCTACTTTCCACTTGTGTCTATGTTCCCAGCTGTTCCAGTAAATGGGCATTATCTCCGAATGGAAAAATACTCCTCTTTTCTTGAATGTTCTGTTGAAACCGGATGAGCGGAAAGCAGACACACACCTAATTCAGCACCTGACCCTCTTTCCCAGCCGGTGTCGAAGTCAGGCCCTCACTCGGGCCCTCACTCGTCCCTCCCTGCCTCCCGCTCTCCTCTCCTCCTCTCGTGTTTACTTCCAGCCAGAGACAAATAGTGAGTCAGAAGCAAGACCAGCACGGAGGCTGCGCCTGGCTCTGCGGGCCACGCCCTGCCTGGGCCCAGACTGCGAAGGGCCTGGCTGTCACCGAAGTTTGTCTGGAAGGGACAGAATGCTGCTGCTTAGGACTCAGGGCTGGGTCACGAAGGGCTGGCCCCGTGCTGCTCACAAAACTCATCAGATCTTTCTGGTTTTTATTTTTTCATCCTCACCTGAGGACATTTTCTAAAAAAAGGTTTTTTTAGATTTCATTTTTTTTTTTTAGAGAGGGGGAAGGGAGGGAGAAAGAGAGAGAAACATCAAGGTGTGGTTATCTCTCGCTCACCCCACACTGGGGACCTGGCCTGCAACCCAAGCATTTGTCCTGACCAGGAATCGAACTGGAAACCCTTTGGTTCGAAGGCCAGCACTCAATCCACTGATCCACACCAGCCAGAGCCTGGGGACATGCTTTCATTGCTTTTAGAGAGAGAGGAAAGGGAGAGAGGGGAAGAGGGAGGGGGAAGGGGGAGGGGGGAGAGAGACACACACCTCAGTTGGTTGCCTTCCATATGTGCCCCGACTAGGGATTGAACCTGCAACTTGGGTATGTGCCCTGACTGGGGATCGAACCCACAACCTTGCAGTCTAAAGGACGACGCTCCAAACAACTGAGCCACACCAGCCAGGGCATCACTTCTTTTTGATTTTTCTTTTTTTCTGGGTCTGAGAACTGACCTTATTTAGAGGGAAATTAAACTTTCAGGACAGAGTGTGGTTTGCTTTCTAATTATGAGACCACAACACAAATATTTTCATACACTTGTGAGAGCTCAAGAAGACATTTATAACCGGCGCTTCAGGTGGCTTCAGACCAAGCTGGGTTCTAGTCTGTGTGACCTGGGGCAGGCTCCCTAAGCTCTCTGACCCTGGGTTTCCTCATATTGCCCCTCCGGTCACCTACACCCATCTACACTGAGCCTCTCCGTGAGGTGATGGGTGGGGCCCTGGGTCCAGTGCCCAACACTAGGTAGATTTAGTCCACAAATGACCAGGGGAGGGTATGGGGGTGGGGGGCAAGCCCACTACTTCATTTTCAAACCGTCTTTCTTCCTTCCCTAATCCGCTGCTACCCAAGCACCATGGAATTTTTGTTCTAAATTCATCTTTTTAAAAGGCCAAGAGGTTGAGCTTGATAAAATATGCTACATCGCCCATTTACCAAATTTAAAGAAGTGCTGAAATTTCCTAGTTGAGAGGCTAGTAAGTCTAGTCTTTCCCAAACGCTGCTTCCCGTAGCTCTGTAATAACTGCAGCCGTTCCCTCTGCCTGGAACTGCCTTCTCTCCTCCGCAATCCCCGACTTCGACTCAGTTCGGGAGCTGCTTCCTCCCTTGGCACAGCCGGTCCCTCCCTTGCCCCTGGTGCCCCTAGAGACTGCCTATGGCATTCAGATCATTCTAGAATTATTTGTTTATATGGCTCTCTCTATACTAGGTCAACATCTCCTGCTCCTTGCTGTGCCCCTGGCCTTGGGCCCAGACCTCGACCTGTGGTGGGCTGTGGTGCATGTTTGTTAAATGGACTGAGAAACCTGCTCCCCCCTCCCCAGCCAAAGGATGAGAGGTACGTTTGAGTGTTTGAGGTGTTAGGTGTACAGCAGGAAATAAGCTGTCCCCAAAGCACCAAGGGCACCCTGCTTTTCTCTCAAAGAGGGTCCCTCTCCTCAGGGTCCCCCAGGATGGGACTGGGTTTGTGAAAGTCAGCACTCTGTCTGGCCTGACTCACCTGGCTCCAATAGGGTTTCCTCCCAGACACCTCATTTGTCACCATGAAGCTCAGCAGACAGACCTTATTCGGCCCGTGTTCCCTGTCTTGGCGAGTGGTCCCGTCTACTCCATGGCTCACGCCAAAGGTTCAGGAGTCTTCCTTGAGCCCTGTCTTTCTACTTTTAAATTCATTCATCAACAAGTCCTGGCATCTGTAGCTCCAAATGTCCCAAATATTCAGAGCTACACTTGTTTCTCTGCCATCACTGTCACTGCCTACATCACTGTTTCACCCCAGAGGGGAGAAAACTGGCTCCTGAGAGGTGAAAATTCTTAGCTATGACAGTGGGAATATCTGGTCCAAAGACCACAATACATAAGCATGTGCTGTATATCGATGGTAATGCCATTTCTTGGGGAGGGGTGGGCAATTAGTAATAAAATGTCTACAAAGGTTCCTGGGGCGGGAGAGGGTGGTGGGGGAAGAGATCATGAAAATAAGGCTGAAAAATCCTGCCCTGGGTCAAGGCGCCCCTCTCTCCTGCCAGGGTCCTGCAGCGGCCTCTTCCCTGACCTCCTGGCCTCCAGTCTTGCCCCCTTGCACTGTCCACCAGCAACCAGAGAGGTCCTGTTAGAGCGCGTATCAGTACAAGCCACCCGAACCCGAATTTCCCTCCACCGTCTCCGAGGCCCCGCCCTCCTCTGCACCTCTCCCTGCATCATCGGTGTAACACCCTGTGTCTAACACCAAATTCCCTCCCTCTCAAGCCCTCTGCCCTGCTTGTCCCCAACCTGGTCTCCCCATGCCCGCCTCCTTATTATCACTCCAAACTCAGTTCAACATCTCCTCCTTCCATGAACATCTCATCCAGGGGCAGCAGAGTCCCCGGGGGGGCTCGTGAAAACACAGACGGTTGCCGCCACGCCCCGGGGTTTCTGACCCAGTGAGTCTGGGGTGGGGCGCAAGCCTTGTAATTCTAACAAGTTCCCAGCGGATGCTGAGCTTGCCCATCCATCAGGAAACCTCACTTGGAGAACCACTAACCTATTCTGAACTAGCCACTCCCTCCTCTGTTACTGTCTATCACAAAACCCATCGGGTGTCTTTCTGAGCCCTGATGTTACCTGAAAGTGTCTCCTCTTTCGTTTCCCTGTTCCAAGTCTGACTTCCTGCCTACAACCCACTTACCCACTGGAGCGGAGTTCCTAAGGCTCCTGCTGGGGGCTGTGTACCCCCAGCCAGCACAGCATCAGGCCCAGAACGGATGCCCAATAGGTATTTGTCAAAAGCAAAAATGGAGGACAGAAGGGAGGGGACCAGGGGTTTGATGGATGTTAATGATCCTCAAGTTCAGAGACATTTTAAAGTGCACAGAAATACAAACAAAAGTCAGCTGTTGTTATTGATCTGAAGGTAATCTGGGTCCGTGTTTCCCAAACTTTTCATAAGAATCACATGGGCTTTTTATTAAAAAACAGATTTTTGGTCTCTCCCCAAGCCCACTGGATCATACTCTTGAACCTTGGCCACAGGGTATTTTACCTGCGATAAGGTGGATCCGGCAACAGATCAGAATTTCACAAGTTTCCCTGCTCAAAGGGATCGCCGAGGGTGCTTGTTGAAAACACAATTTCCAAGCTCCACACCTAACGACTCTGGATCAGAAGGACTAGGATGGGGCCTAAGAATTTGTATCTATAACATTCATGTAAATCTCATGATTTGGGGACAGTGGAAAATCCTGCCCTGTCTGATTTCATTCGCTCTCCTTCCCCCCAACCCTGATCTGTTCCCACGCTCTCAATAGAGTTTTGAAGTCACAGGTATAAGAACACCACAATGCACTGAACTATCTAAGAACAGCTTGTGCAAATGATTAGAACTCACCCCGTTCTGCGGATTCTACCTGGGAATTGTCTCTGGACCACCATCCTTCCTGCCCTTCCAGCCTCCCCCTTCAGTGCACCAGTTGGAGCCCCTGAGTTCATCTTCTGGGTGATTTCCTTGCATGCGTGAACCCTTGTTTAAAAACAGACCAACCAACCGCAGAGCGCTTCCCCACTTCCCGTCACCGGCAAGATACATCTCAGCCTCTAACCTGACCTCCAAGTGCTCCTCCACCTAGCTCACTCCCCCAGTTTGGTTTGTAGTGAACACCCCCCACGCTGGTCCAGGCTCACTTCCCGCTCAGCCGCAGAGCTCCAGTCCAGGAATCCTGCCCCTACCTGGACTGCCTCTGGGGAGGTCAGTCAGTACCCTTAAGTTCCAGCTCCCCGTGCCTGCCAAGAGAGTCTCCTTGTCCAGTCCAGCCCTCACAGAAGGCCACTTCTTCTAATCTCCAATGTCACTCAGCCTATGTCTCTCATGCAGCAGTTCTCAAGCATGCTCCCAGGATCAGCAGCACCTGTGTCACCTGGGAACTCGTTATAAATGCTCGTTCTCGGTCCCCACCCCAGCCCTACCAACTCCGACTCTCTGGAGGAGAGACCCACGATCTGTTCTAACCCGCCTGGTAGGTGAAGAACCAGGGATGACAGCTAAGACTCTAGGCTGTTGAGTTTCCATCCCTCCTTCTTCAGTGACCAAGGTGCCAGAAATTCACCGGAAAAGTCCATCATCTCTGAAGTATTGCCTACAGCTTTCCTTGGACCAATGAGCAAGTACAATGTTGCAGCACAGGAGTGGCTACTATCCAGCAATCTGTTACCTAATTCCCTCTGGGGCAACCTAACAGCTCCATGACCTGCATGATAAGATCTGTTGTGTTTCCAGGGTTTGAGAGGGCAGGGCTGCCCATCCCTGGTTGTTGGTACCCCAGGAGGGGAAGGGAGTCTCCACAGGATGGTGGGCGGTGGACCTGGAACCAGTCTGGATGCAGGTATCCAGGGCTGCTGCGCTCAGGAGTGGACACTGCTGGGCAGTAAGAGGTGCAACCTGGGGTTAAGCTTGGTCCTAGAAGGGCAGGGAGGTCTGGCCCAGCCTCTGCTGAGGTATGGCCAATGTAGGGCTAAGTTACCACAGCGACACCATGTGGCAACTAGAAGGCAAAGCAGTTGAACTGATGGGCTCTGTAATCAGATCAAAGATTTACCCCTTTGGGGATGCATCAAGTTCTAGTGTAGTTCAGACGGAGGAAGAACCTGTGGGGGAAACAATGAACTTTCTACCACTAGGGCATAGATAACACAGAGCTCCAAGCCTCAGTTTCTCCATCCATAACATGGAGGTCTCGCCTGTGCAGAGGGACAGTCCTGGGCAGTACTGACGCCGACCTTTCTCTCTGTGTTGTGTCCTTGCCTCCAGCTCCAGCAGGAGGCACTGTGCTTTCTCTCTGGAGATTTTACAAGGGGGAAGCAGAAACTGTCTGAAGTCAAGGGTCCTCCCACTTTTTCTCTCACTTTTTGTCCAAACCTATAACACATCCTTTGTACAGAAAATGCTGGTGGTCTGATGAGGCAAAGGGAGGAGACAAATGCATTTGAGCGCAATGGGGAGAGGGCAGGGAAAGGTCTTAGAAAGTGGGCAACATCTGACCGAGTCCTCGGGCTTGTGAGGCTGGATGTGCACCGAGGGCCTAAGGGAATGGCCATGGGGTCCTGGCCTCACCAAAGAGTCCAGTGGGCCAAGTGTGGCATGAAAAGAGTGCAGTCATAGGGCGTGATGGGCCATGTGACCTGGACCAGGGGGCATCTCAGTGGTGATGGGGTGAGGGGAGAGGGGTGACAGCTCAATATACCAGGTGGGGGGGTCACTCAACAATAGCTGACATGGCATTCCCAGCCACCTGGCTGAGTAAGCACACAGAGTCAGAAATGAATTGATTAAATGAAAAGAAATTTTTATTTTGTGCGTATAGAGCATTTGGCATACTATCTGGTGTCCATCTGCAAAGTGACAAGTACTGTTTTCATCATTACTGTAGATGCAAGGGTGGCCTGCCCCACTAAAGCGGCACCAGGAGCCCATGCTCATTCTCTCTTCCTCCAGACGCCCTGACCCCCCAGTGAACTCCGGACCCTGGAGAGCCAGAGCCGTTAGCGAGCCCAGGCCCTGCAGAGCAGACATTCTGACATGCATGGAGGAGAATTGTGTTTGCACTCGTGAACAGGGAGTTGCTTCTTTGGGCTTGCTTTTAGAAGGCACCGCTTTTATGCTCAGTTTGCATGTCCGTGAGGGGCAGTTCTTCAAGGGAAAGATCCTAATTGACTAAAGCTGAGTGAGGAATAGGACACAAAGGGCCTCTGTGGGGCTGTTTGTCCTCAGTCCAGCTGTGCTACAGGCCCACATAATCTCCAAGCCTCTTATCCCAGAGCCTCAGAAAGATGGCCAGCTGTGACTTTTTGCTTGTGCAGATTTCCAGAAAAGATCAATCCATCCATCAATTTCATGACCACTCAGAGCCAGTAGAGACCAGTCAACTGGTCTTGTAAGAACCAAATATTAAAATCTTTTTTCCGGTTACCCTGATAAAAAGTTTGTGAAAGTGGAACAGAGGTCACAGGTGTTGTTCAAGGCATATACTCGGGTTCTGCCCCATCTGATCACCTGTGCCCTAGAGAACTCGGATGTTCACACCAAGAGGTTCCAAGTGCCTCCTCTGGAGACCCCACTCAGAAAATACAAGACAGGCACAAAAATTCCTGCCACCAGGGGTCACTCTTACCCATGACCATCCACAGTGGGAAGCCAAAGCAACAAATGGAGCTTAAACTCTTACGCTAAAAAGCTATTGCAAAGCATTCATGATCCAAAGCCTCACTGTCTATTATCTATAGCGGGGCGGGGCGGGGCGGGGGGGCTATCACTCCATTGTTCACATTTGTTCCTTGGAGCTCCTATTCATTCGTTCATTTAAGCCTTGTAATTACAGCCACCCCACAGCTGGGCTTCAATCGTCCAGAAGGGTTTTCCTCATCAGGTCATGCGCTCGACCCACTGGCCATTATTAATGGCCTCCAGTGTCCCTGGCCTGTGTCCTTTCTGGGGACTGAACATCCATGTCTGCTGGCCCTCTACTGTGAAGGCCCCCAAAACTGTGGGTGCTGAACACCGCCTGGGAGGAGTCTGTTGGACTTCTTCCCGATAGCCGGGGCCTGAGTGTTGGCCAATGAGCAGCCACGGACCCATGGACCCCGGCTGCCCTGGCCGCGTTCCACTGCAACCATGCGGCCGTGCTGGTTTCTGGAATGCATCCGCCCGCCACCCTGGGCCTGAGGACGCCGGTCACTGTAGCAACACACCTGTGAACACTCTGTCTTGCCATCTGGTGCCTGCAGTGGAGGGGTTCCGGGCAGGCCTCCCTAAGATGAACCACTTTGGCAAGAGGATTATTTTTATCTAAAGGCCATCGAGATCCTGCTGACTCAAGAGAAACTTCTGCCCCCCTCACCCCACTTAACAACCTAGAAGACTTTAAATTAAGGGCTTTGCCCATAATAAGAGTTGAAACCAGAGATAACTCTTTATGCCCTATCTATACAGCAGGGTGAACATATACTTACTGAATACCTGCTTTTGTTATCGTCCTGCAATGACCTTCCTCCCCTCTGAAATCCCAGGGCTCTGACCTCCCTCTTAGCTCAGGATGCCATGGACACCTCAATTTACCTGTCTGTCTCTGAACCTCTCATGTGTGTGGGGGTCTCTGGCTCTTTTGTGTGTGTGGGTCCCATACATATGCAAATAATTAAATTTGGTTGATTTAATTAGACCAGATGGGAGAACCTAGAAGGGTAGAGGAAAGTTTCTTCTTCCCCCGCAGCCAACCCCAACGTAGCCACAGATCTGATGTCCCTGAGAAGCTCCTTGGAACAGCTTCCTCCTTTTTTATTTTAAGTTCTGACAATGGTCACAAACAACCTGCAGTGTTGCTAGAAAGGAAGCCCATAATTATTCATTTCATTCTGGGTCAGAAAAACACTAACTTTAAAATTAATTTTCCAATCATGCCGGTCTGGGCTACCACAAAAAGGTCTGTAAACCACTGTTTTGAATATCTTGCCACTGAGGAACACATCACAGGTCGTGGGGTAAGTTTTTCAAAGCAAAGGCTGAGCAGGCGGTGAGCTGGCCTTGCTCCTCTGGACCTGGCTCCTACCTGGGCAAGTCTCCACGGTCAGCACCTCTGGGCTTCTCCTCCGGCTTCTCTTTTATATTCTGACTATTCCCAGGTGGTTGTAGGGATCCTGGACTCTGAGCGGATGAAGTCCTCTGGGCCAGAAGAAAGAGAAATGGGAAAGGAAGTCAAATAGGAATCTCTGAAAACACAAAAGCAGTTGTCAGTGGGCCTCTGACTGCAGCATTCAAGGGTCAGATGGTCTGAGTGCTTTACCCTCCAACTGAGTGCAACCATGTGCTGGCACAGAGCTATGCTTGGGGACGAATGGTGGGCAGAGCAAATGTGACCCCTGCTCTCCTCTAACGGGGCAGAAACATAGTTAAAGAAGTGATTCCAGGTGAGGAGGGTTGCTATTTTAGCAAGAAACCAAGACTGGGGACTTCTCCTTCCTTTGGGGTTTCCTCTGCTCCCTGGAGAAAGTAGGGATATTTAACTTAAGATCTCAAAGTATCCAGTTTGTTTGGGTCATGCAATTGTGCCCGAACGTAAGGTACATGTTCCTCCCCCCGCACCCAATCATGGTTTTTCACACCCAGAATCACCTGGAAACCTGGGCGGGAGGCAGGGGAATGAGG
The DNA here is from genome assembly GCA_004024845.1 of Tonatia bakeri. Lineage (NCBI taxonomy): Eukaryota > Metazoa > Chordata > Mammalia > Chiroptera > Phyllostomidae > Tonatia > Tonatia bakeri. Next base: position 27,188 of record PVIA01000375.1, read on the forward strand.
GAAGGAAATGATGGACCCTTGGAAACATAGGGCCACCCCTTTGAGGTCCTAACTACTCCAAGAATTGGTCACCTTTTTTTTAAACCCCCACAATGTGCTTGTCTGCGGTTTAGTTGATTTTTAAAACTAAGATGCATAAAATAAAGCTCAGTCAAAACTTCACATCACAGGATGGAAAGAGATGAGATGTTTAAAAGCCTCAATTTAAGTGATGCTCATCCAAGCATAATCTAAACATCAGAAATGAGGAAAGGGCCTTTATAAACCCAATCCAAAGCAGGGGCTAGCCTTTATTTCGTCTTCCCCGATGAAGGCACTAGCGTCGGAAGGCCCCTCCCTGAAAAACACACACCCAGGACTGGATTTGCCTCTTCTACAGAACTCTGCCACCCATGCCCTCTGTTCCGGAGGTTCTCATGGAAACGCCAGTCCATGGTACCCTATGCCCCTGCTCCTCAGGGTGTGCACAAGACTCAGGTCAAGCCGGGTCCTCCTGGGACACCCTGAAGAACCAGAGAGTGGAGAATCTGGTGGCGAGTTCTGTAGCCTATGAATGCAGAGAGACTGGCAGCCTGTTTCCAGCCATTGCAGGAGACAGAATGGAGCCAGCAGGTAGAGCAAAGCCCAGATGAGATGTATCCCTGTCTGGTATGTTTTTCCGAGTGGTTGGCGGCTCATGTTCATGCAATTGTGCCCGAACGTAAAATGTAAAAGATGTCCCAACTCTCAGGGATCCATACCTTCCGATGCTAACACAACGCTGCAATTAGAAATTCTAGCTTCATTCGCCTTTGCTAGAACAGAGTGTTTACTGAGCACTTACTAAGTGCCCGGCGCCGCACCAGTAGCTTGCCATGAACCATGTCATTGAGTCTTCATGACAGTCTTATGAGGAAGATGCTAATCATGTCCCTCTTTAGGGCTACGAGAGCTTAAGTATTTGACCACGATCACACAGAAGGAGAGTTTGGATGGGCCCATTTCTCTCTGACTCCAGAGCCAGGAAAAGGCACCTGTGTTCGATCCCTTCGATGGGAAAGTGTAGAAGGGGGCAGGGAGGGCTGGTGCCTATTCTTTACCTAAGAGGGCACTGCTGGCCCAATGTGGCTCGGCCTGCCTGCTGGCTGAACCATTCCCTGTCATGACAGCCCCTGCCATGTCCTCAGGGCCTCAGCCTCCCGGTCTGTGTCCAGGGCAACAATCATCCCTACAGGACAGTATCAAGATGGTATAAACTTTATTATTTTTTAAAAAGATTCGTTATTTATCTTGAGCGAGATGGGAAGGGAGGGAGAAAGAGAGGTAGAGAAACATGGATGAGTGAGAGATATATTGACTGGTTGTCCCTTGCACACCCCCAACTGGGGACCTGGCCATAACCCAGGCACGTGCCCTGACTGGAAATTGAACCAGTGACATTTTGGTTCGTAGGCCAGCACTCAATCCACTGAGCCACATCAGCCAGGGCAAGAAGGTACAAACTTGAAACCACCAAATTCGAGCACCAAAGTATTCCTGACTCTTGCACTAGAGGTTCTTCATCTATAAGACAGTACTCCTTTGGATGCATGATTTCAAACGTGTCCTATGATAACTCAAGAATCACAATACATAGTGAGTGGCATGTTCATATGGGGCCCTGACTGTTTAAAACTGTGACCTGATTCCTGCTCCTCCAACCACCATGCGGGCCTTGGGTCCAAACACCTCCGGCAGCCAGGCTTCCCTTCCCGCCGCCGCCTTATCTGCAGTGAATTGTTCTGCAAATAATTTAACAGATAGATCTCCTGCCCTTTATTCTACGATCAAGGCTACTGTAAAGTAATTCGGAAAAGACACTGACACGTCTCATAGCCAGACAGATGCGAGCAACAGATGGAACAGGAGGCGGTCTTTGTGCCGACTGAAGGGGGTGGGGCCACATGCCAAACTTCCTTGGTCCACGGAGATGGGACCTGGGCTCGGATTGGCCTTGGAAGAGGAAAGAAGGGTAGGCCTTTCTCCCTTTTCCACCCTGCCCCTCCTCCGAATAGAAAGCTATTCTGGAAGAACACCAGCTCCCTCCAACACAAACAGAATCTAACTCATCTGGTGCGTTAGAAGAAAGCAATAGCATTATCCATGGGAACGGCACACTGCACTTTTCCAAGTTTAGTAGAAATCACTGTGAGCTAAACAGGTGATAAGATAATGTTTTCCATTCTCCAGCTAAGAAAGAGAGCGTGAGGTGGCTTGGCCAGGAATCCCTCCTTCAAGTCCAGTGCCCTTTCCACAATAGCAGTAACATCCCAACACCTACTGGCACTTTTCCTGCTGTAACAATAGCAAACTTAAGATTATAAACAACTTCTATGGGCTAAGTACTCTGCAGTGCTTCCCATGTTTACACTCATTCAATACTTACAACAACTCTATTTTACAGACAAGATCTCTGAGCACAGAGAGGTCAAGCCACTTGCCTAAGGTCACACAGCTTGGACGTGGCAGAAACAGGACTTGAACCCAGATGGTCTGGGTCTGGAACCTGTGCCCTTGACCTCTACCTTGTGCTGCCTCACCAGACCGTGGAAACAGCGGCCTGTGGTCCCTGCCATCTCCCTGCCACGTTCCACATAATTAAAACAGCCAGACGTTCATGAATGATGAGGTACAGGGGCCCAGAGTCAATGCCCAGAATAGCACCTGGCACAGGGAGGCACTTCATAAATATTTGTTGAAAGTATGAAAAACAGATAGTCCACCTTTCATCTGGTAGCCACTTCTGCAAATCAGGAGAAGCATACTCAGCTGTTGAAACCCTCGCTTCGGCCACATGTGCCTATGCCTCGGTCTCCCCCTCCCCACTCTCCCCATCGTAGCAACAGTACTAAGCCCTGTTGCTAAGAGGATGGATTCCAAGGGGTCTGTTGTGTCAACAGGCATCACTGCAAAACAGCAAGCGCTTCAAAAGTCTCCCCTTACACTCCCAAACCGCAGGCTGGGGAGAAACCTGGCAATCCTCCACAGGACAAGCAGCCTGGTCAAGACGCTCCTTCAAATCTTTCCGGGGCAGCCACCTCTGGGATAAACCAACAGGCCTGCTGTGGCTCTGGAGCACTCCCAGCCCTGCGCCTATCATAAAGCAGCCCTCCGACCATCACAGCGACGTTCCAGTCCCGAAAAATCCGCTTTCCCAAGAGCCCAAGTGTTTCCCCATTTAAAAAGAATTCCCTGACCTCACCTCTTAAATGAGTGTCACCGCTCTGGACCAGGGCTGCCTGCTCGTGCCGACCAAGAGGCCTTGTCGACAGGGTGAGACCATGACCAGAGGGTCTCGCCAGCTCGCCCACTCTTTGAACGCGCTTCTTGGGAGCAGCGAGACGGCAGGTGAATGCTGGGAAGTGGACCAAAGGTCATCCCCCTGGCATTAGGAATCGGATTTCAGAAGCAACTGTCAGGCCCCCAAACAGGGAGGAGGAACACATGCTCTGTGCGTGCGCCCTTCTTCCCCGTCCCTGGAGGGTGAAGGTTCAGACCACAGGTTCCGCTAGACTGTCCCCAACATTTCTTCACCTCCAAGGCAAAAGTGACAGATGGAAGCCGCTCACCCACGGTGGCAGCCGGGCACACCCCAGCCTCAAGTCACCCCTGGCAGGCACCCGGTTGGGCCCAAAAGGAGGAGGCCCCCAGGGGTGGAATTTTAGGCTTCCCCAAAGAAAATGGTCTCTGACGGGACACTGCAGAGAAATGAACAGGCTCTGGAGCCAGAGAGAGCTGGGTGTGAATGAATCGCCACTGTTCCCTTAAAAGAGGGAGAAAGTATGAGAACTCAGTTCGCGGTGGGATTTGATAAGCCTGCCTCTTGTCCAGGAAGGGCTGAGTCTCGCTTCCAGGTGGCCACGGAAGAGTTAAGAAGACAGGGTGTGAGGTATCGGATTCAGGGAAAGCTCAGCTCAGCCTAAGTGGGAGTTTTCTGTGCTATCTTCGCAACTTTTCTGTGAACCTGAAAATATTCCCAAATAAAAAAGAGAGACGGTCCCTACCCTCCTGGAACTTACGGTTCAGTGAATGATTGACAGGTACACATTCAATAAACAATATCTGTTTTCCCTACCTCCCTAGCGCCTGGGTAGGAGGGTAGGAGTTCCCCTGGAAGGACCCAGGAGCCCCCCAGAGGCCAGAGTTTAGCTGGTCTGGCCTCTTTAATCTGTGGGGAAAGCAAAACCTTTGAGACTTGAAACACACAGTTCAATATTAATGTATGTTTAAGGTTTCAGCAGCCATGTAATTTACAGAGGGCTGGACCAGCTCAGAAAACCCAAATCCCTTCACTTCTTGGAGCCTCTTCCTCCAGCTGATGGGCACCATAGTCCCTGGCCGGCCTGCCTCGGTGGGCAACGCGAATGCCTTGTCAACACGGCAAAAAGCTGTGCAAATAGAGAAGAAAGTCTCTGTACATAAAGAGTTGAGTTCGTCAGGATGGCCCATAATGTCCTGTGATTCGTACTCAATTATGTTTGCAATACAGACATAAGCCTTATTTTGTGCCCCTCTGGAATTCCCACATCCACTCATTTTCATGCTGGAACATCATGAGGCTTGATTCAAGAAGTAGAGTTCAGGAAGCTACAGGTAGTGGTTAAAAGCTGAGCGTTGCCACTTATTTAGCTGTAAGTCTTTGTCTGGGCTCTAGCCTCCAGTGCCGTATCCAGAAAATGGGGATCATAATCACAGGATGCTTTCAAGGTCAAATAAAACATGACACGAGAAGCACTTTGCACAAGGCTAGACCATAGTGGACGCTCAGCAATGCTAGTTACTATCGTTACAAAGAAGAAACTGACTAAAAACTCATTAACTAAGAGCCCCAGTGGCGACCTCCACTTAGAGCTAAAGCAGATAATCAGATTCTTCAGATGTTCCTGGCCACCGGGACCCATGGAGGTTCACAGACTGCTATAATTGTTCCAGGGAAAAGTAGCACTAGCCGTCTGGGCTGGGCGACTAGACGTGACAATACAGAAACTCCCCGCTGTTGTGAACACTGAGCTCCTGCTGTTTCACGGTCTCTCCCCTTGATGTCTTTCTCATTAAGTGCAGTGAAATCATCCCAGATGCCCACATACTGCCAGGAGACTATGAGAAGTGCTGGCTTTTGCACTGCTAGCCTGATGCTGTCTTAATGTTGGGTCCCTTGGGCTCCTGGAAGCTGGGGAAACTACCCCCAAGTTAAACGGGGGCCTAGCCACTTGAACAACACAGGCACGTACTTATAGGCCATTTATCTATCCATCAAAATAATGGTCACACAGGGTCTGATCCATAGCCAGCCTCAGCCTGTGGAAACGTGCACAGGCATGCTCCAGGGGACCCAGACCCCAGGGACGGCCCACGGAGCACCAGTCCTCCTGTCCTCCAGGCCCTCATTCCTTGGCTATCAGTGAATCCCACCCACCGAGGTCCCTGTGTTGAGGTTGCCTAAACCTCAGACCCAAGCTCCCTCTTGGACCCTGAGCCAGGAGCAGGGAGACCTGCCCCTATGAGGCCTGGGGTTGGGGGAGCAGTGTGCACAGCCACCTGCTCTCATCTTCCTGATCCCATTTCCCGCTCATCCTTTGGCTCCGAGCTCCAACAGCAGCCTCCGGGAGAGCTGCCCTGACACCCAGGGCAGCTCAGGTGTCCTTGTCCCTGTCTCCTTGCTTCATAGCATTGACCATGGGTTTTTTTATTTTTAGTTGAAAATTATTTTTTCCTGGACTCTAAATACAGATATGTCCAGACAATGTAATTGCTTTTTGAAAGGGTTGTTTTTTTTTTCTGATCATATATATAAATTGAACTTAGAATTACCACATGATGCAGTAATTCCACTTCTAGGTATATGCCACAATTGAAGAATTAAAAGTAGAGGTGAGGGCTGGTGTGGTTCAGTGGACTGAATGCTGGCCTGCGAATCAAAAGGTCACTGGTTCGATTGCCAGTCAGGGCACAAGCTTGGGTTGCAGGCCAGGTCCCCAGTAGGGGGCATACGAGTGGCAACCTATTGATGTTTCTCTTGTACTTCAGTGTTTCTCTCCCTCTCTTTCTCCCCCTTTCCCCTCTCTCTAAAGATAGAAATAAATAAATTCTTTTAAAAAAGGAAAAAAGAGAGTAGAGATATGAATAGATACTTATACACCGAAGTTCACACCAGCATCGTTCACATCACTCCAACTCGGGAAGCAACCCAAAAGTCCTCCAACAGGTGAACGGATAAACACACCGCGTTGTAACCGTGCTATAGCTGTACAATGACACTGAGCCATAAAAAGGAAGTACTGATACACGCTACATGACATTACCTGAAGGAAGACAGACACAAAAGGTCCCGTATTGTATAATTTGATTGATGTGAAATCGCTAGAATTAGTCAATCCACTCAGACCAAAACCTGATCAGTGGCTGCCGGAGCCTGGGGGCGGAGGGCGATGGGGAGCGTCTGTTCAGTGAGTGGGAGGTTTCCTCTGGGGGCGAGGACAACATTTTAGAATAAGACAGAGGGGCGGTTGCACATTGTGAATGCACTGAATGCCGCTTAAAGTGGTTATGTTTATTTCATATTAATTTCCTCTCAATAAGAAAACAGAAAAATAGCCCCTACTGAATGAGTTTCATGATATTGGACTTGGGGTGATTTCTTAGCTGTCACACCAAAAGTACAAGCAACAGCAGCAACAACAAAAACAGGTAACTTGGATTCCATCGACGTTAACGACGACGTCCATCCCAGAAACACCATCAAAAGAAGGGAAAGGCAACAATGAAATGAGAGAAAATGTTTGCAAATCATGTATCTGGTAAGGAATTGATATTCAAAATATAAAAAGAACTCCTACAACTGAACAATTCCCCCCCAAAAAACCCACAAAACCCCTCAATTTAAAAATGGATAGCCCTGGCCAGGGTGGCTCAGTCAGTTGGTCATCATCTTGCAAACTGAAAGGTCATGGGTTCATTATCAGTCAGGGCACATGCCTGGGTGGCGAGTTTGATCCCCAGTTGAGATGCATGCAGGGGACAATTGTTCAATGTTTCTTTCTCACACCGATAGTTCTCTCCTTCTCTTCCTCCCTCCCTTCCCCTCTCTCTGGAATCAATACAAGAAAATAATTGTTTTTATTTTAAAAACACGGACAAAGGACTTAAATAAATGTTTCTTCAAAGATGCACAAATGGCCAATAAACACATGAAAATATGCTCAGCACCAATATCATTAGGGAAATGCAAAGCAAAGCCACAATGAGACACCACTTCACATCCATTAGGATGGCTATTACATGAAAAAACAGTAACAAAGGTTGGCAAGGATACGGAGAAATTGCTGCTGGAAAGGTAAAATAGTGCAGCCCTGCGGAAAAAGGTATGGCGATTCATAAAAAAGTTACACATGGTATGAACATATGAGCAATTTCAGTTTTAGATGCATCTCCAAAAGGATTGGAAACAAGGGCTTGAGCAGATACTTGCACACCCATGTTCAGAGCAGCACTTTTTACAGTTTCTAAAAGGTGGAAGCCACCCACGTGTCTCTCAATGGGTAAATAGATGAGTAAGATATGGGATAGGCAATGGAATATGACTGAGCCTTCAAGAGGAAGGAAATCTGACACCTGCTGCGACACGGATGAACTTGAGGACAGTGAGCGAAGTGAAACACGCCAGGCACAAAAGGGCGAATACTGAGTGAGTTCACTTATGGGGGCACCTGCAGTAGTCCAATGTGTAGTCAGAGAGCAGAACGGCGGTTGCCCGGGGCTGTGGAGAGGAGAGAATGGGGGGGAAGGCGTTCTTGTGTAATGGGTCCTGGGTTTCAGTTGGAGGATGACAAAGTCCTGAAGATGGCGGTGACGGCTGCACGATCATGGAATACACTGAATGCCACTGTGCTCTTAAAAACTGCTAAGATGGTGAGTTTTCTATCACGTTTATTCTATTACCCTAAAAGAAGAAAGAGCCCCCTGTTTCCACTGGCAATGTTGCTTTGTGTTTATCTGCCTGCCAGCTCACTGTCTGTCGCTCCGTATGGGAGGGAAGCTGCACTGGGGCAGACTAAGGCTGAATTATTCACGGCTGGATCTCACATGCTAGACTAGTGCCTGCTACACAGAAAGCATTCCTCACAGTTTTAAATAAAAAAATGTTTTGTTTACTTCTTGGTGTGTCTGTTCACATGTTTACTTGCTGACTTCCCACTGGACATTAAGTTCCACAAGCCAGGGACCTGGTTTGTTTGGCTCTGCTCTGAGTCTCCAGCACCTGCCATCTGGGGCTCCACGACCGTCCACAGAGGGAATGAAACATCACGTCCTGCTCAGGATATGCAAGTTCGTCACTGAGACCGTGAGCTCAGCCGCCAAGTGCTGTGGGAAGTCCCCAGCCAGACAACACCACTGGCCCGGCCGCTCTCGAGACCCTCCGGAGACCAGGGTCTCCAGCTTACTCCTTCACTCCCCCGGGCGATGCAGGGGATCAGCCCTCCTAGCCTGTCCTTGTCTAGGAAACAGGAGCAATGAGCCTGGGCCTGCCCACCTCCTAGGCATATGGCAAGAATCAGAAGGAATCACATGTGCCAAAGGGCTTCACCAGGCTCAGCACAGTTATTTCACAACCTCCAGCACGTGTTTGGTGGGACGTGCAGAGACTCAAGGGCACCAGGCAGACCTACCTGGCAACCACCCCTGAGGGGTGGGAGGGAGCGGTTCTTTTCTTAAAGCAAAGCACACGTCACCGGAGTGTGATGGAATTCCAGAGCAGGAGGCCTCACCCTGACCCTCCCCCAGGTGCACCTCACACCTCGAGCTCGACATCCTTTCCAGGGTGAAGTGGCTGCGAAGCCCCCAGGTTGCCCTCCTCCCAGTCAGGCCAGCACTTGGGGCAGTGCTGAACTGGGGGACTCTGCCAGCTGCGTTAGCGCAATGACACTGATGAACTGATCAGGAACTCCACCTTTTTTACGACACATCAGTTTGCCTACCGACAAAGGGGGGCCACCGCCCCACCCCCAGCCTCACTCCAGGACAAGGGAAATCCAAGTAGAAGGCTTTGGAAGGGTTAGTATTGGCTCCCAGAGTCTGCATTACATCAAGAACATAAGCCCTGTTCAGCATCTCACCACAAATCAACTGAGCCCATCCTCAGGTGGGCTCACCAACGTGTTGTTTGTAAAACACCCAGACATGTATGGCAGGTTCGATCATGTTGCATAACTTATTTAGGGTGGCTCGCAGGAGGCAGTGAGAGGAGGAGAAAAGATAAAAGGCCATCCAGATGTTGGGAGGCGGCTGAAGAGCAGACTGTGCAGAGCCCAGACCCCAGGACCTGAGGAGGCCCAGGGTTTGGAGGCTGCGGGATGACACTAGGCAGGCCGGGGTCCTGCTGCTGAAAGCAAAGGGGTCTCGCCATTAGGACGGGCGCAGGGAATGGTATCCCCCACAGGACTAGAGCGACAGTCTTGGCAGTTTCTATTCCCAGGCCTAACCTTCTGGGTGTGCTCCCCCCTGCCCGTGCATACAGGGGAAACCAGATGACAGAAGGAGAGGGACCCACAACCTGAGGGTACACAGAAAAGGCCAGAGTCAGCCTGGGGCAGGCCTGTCCCTCATCCTTTGCCCTCATGACGCAGCTGGTCCCCAGTGCCCGGTCCTTAGTTGGTGAATGGAAAGCTCCTTTAGACCTCAGCTTCCCGTCCAAGAGTTCATTTGTAAGCAGCACACAGGGACCTCCAAGTGCATCACCACAGAGAAGGGGCCTCCGAGAGAGGGTGGGGGTGTGGGCGGGTGGGGGGAGTGGGGAGGCAGAGGAACCAGTCTGCAGTGTTAGTGAAGATTCAGGTGTGAGGTGACAGCGTTGTAAGAGTGGGAGTGGAGAGGAAGAAAATGCTAGAAAACAACAGAACAATGAGTATGGGTTACATGGTTGTCTTTTGAGGACATGAGTCCAGCAATACAGTGGGCAGTCATCAGCCTGGACCCTCCTTTCCCCGGCAGAGGTGTGTGCATGACTCAGCCTGGCTCATCCTGTCGCCTACATTCCAGGGCACAGTGATGGATCCCCGAGAAGGCACATGCATGGCAATCTCAGCCAGTCGAGGTTCCATAGAGGGGGACGATCAGGGGCCAGCCCATCAGCGGGAAGGGGCCCAGGAACCTGGAGCTGCCAGCAGGGCTGAGTGCACCTCCAAGAGCCCGAAGCACGGTGGGGATGGGGGGGGGGAGGCGGGGAGCAGAACAGCATCCAGAGGGGACAGGTCTCTGGAGTCATCTCTGTAACCTCTGGAGTCAGTGACTCCTGCAGCTTGACCCCCTCTGCGGACTTCCTAGTCCAGTGAGCCTAACAAGCCTTCTCGGCTTCTGCTCACTGCAGAGGGGCTTCTGTCTCTCCCAGTCAAAGAAAAAGTCCTAATCCAACAGAAATTCAGGAGACTGAATGGTGAGGCCATCAATTACTTTATTACTTACTAAATCAATGCAGAGAATGGGAGTGAGTAGAGCCAGGGGTGGCTCCAGGTTTCTGTCGTGGAAGACAGGGACATGGCACCCAAGAGGAAAGGACCAGGGAGGGCAGCTGAGCTCAGGCTTGAGGAACCTGCAATGACTGTGCGTCATCCAGGTAGAGACACCCAGGAGACAGTGGAAAGGTGGGTCTGGGGCCCCAGCCCCAGGGGAAACTGAGTCCTCAGTAAAAAGTAATTCTTTCCACTTGCTTCTCCGTGGAAGGGAAGCCCTGTGCTGATCCTGGAAGGCTAAAGGCGCCCCCCCATAACACCCACTGGGTCAGGCTGAGGCTGGAGATGTGAACACCTGGAGTGCCAGGAAACCAGCTCCTGTCTGCTCCAGGAGGGCAGGGACTCAGGACGGAGGAGAGGCGTGGAGCCGGGGCGGGGGGGTGGGGGGGGATAGGGAGAGTGTGGCAAGGGTCCTTAGACTTCCCAGCATTTTCCCGATCAGCAGAGACTGAAGTACTCACGGCTTTCAAGGACAGAGTGAGCCGGGCTCTCATACCCTAGCCAGAGGAGTCTAACTTAGAGTTACCTTTCGGAGGAGCATGTTGGCTGCAGACGCGGAGATGCAGATGTAGAAACGGAGGGAGAGATCCACACAGAGGCAGAGTCGGAGAACAAGAGATGCTTACGTTTCCTTTGACGCAAGAATTCCATTCCTAGGAGTCTACCCTAAATAATTCTGGGCAGTGTGATTGTGGTAAAGATAATGGAGAGAAAAAATGTAAGCTCTTTGAAACTTCGTGTTCAGGCAGAAATTCCTCTTAGGTTAGAGAAGTCCAGCCCCTGCCCCCACGAGTTCTCCTGAAGCAGGCAAGGCAAACGTTCCTCCATTTTCGGGTGTCTTAACACCAGCACCTTTGACATTTGGGGTGGACAATTCTTTGCGGTGGGGCTGCCCTGTGCAGTGAGCACACTCAGCAGCACCCCTGACCTCTACCCACGAGGTCCCCGTAACATCTCCACTCTGGAGCTGTGGCACCAAAAATGTCTTCGGACATCACCAAATGTTCCTTGGGGAGCACAAAATCACCCCTAGTGAGAAGCATTGCATTGTCCTGTTTGTAGCCAGGGTGGAACCTGCGGAGGGTCTGGGGCCCAAATAGACCTGGAAGACCTTAGGGAAGGGGTGGAACATGAGTTGCTTGGTTCGTTGGATTCTGGACTAAAGGCCAGGATCCAAGTCTGGCGCGTTGCACTGTGTCTGCACCCGCAGGGCCTCAGCTCGTGGCCATGCCCTCCTCCTCTCTCGGATCTGAGACAGAACAGTCTTTTAAGTCCAGATTACACAGTGAAGACACCAACCAAACCCAGCCAGCAGGATTTTTTTTTCACCACAGAGTATTGAAAAATAATTGAAATTGGTTGCCAACATTTTAAAAATTGTAAGATTTCTTTACACAATCTCTTCTAGAAAACAGAAGAGAATTTCCCATTTTGTGAGACAAGTATCATCCTGATACTAGGACCAGAACCCCCCCGCACATAAAAAGAAAACTGCAGAGCAATATTTCTCATGAAGTTAAATGTAAAAATTCTCCATAAGCTGTGACCAAACAAAATCTAACAATGTTTAAAAATAATTATACACCATGACCAAGTGGGATTTATTCCAGGTATGCAAGGCCGGTCCAACACTCAGAAATCAAATTATTGCAACCTAACATATGAACAGGCCAGAAGAAAGATCACATCATGACATCAACTGACACAGAAAAAGCATTAAAAAATATCCAACACCCAACCACAATAAACCTTCTCAGCAAACTAGGGCTACAGGGGGATTTCCTGAACTTGGTGAAGAGAACTTACAAGAAACCTACAGCCAATATCTTCCTTAACAGCAGAAGACTGAAAGTTTCCCCCTCCGGAGACACAGAACAAGGCAAGGAGAGCCACTCTGACTGTTCTCAGTTAACATGGCTTTGGAATTCCCAGCCACTGTAATTAGGCAAGAAAAAGAACTATACAGCACACAGAATTAAAAAGAAGAAATATAACACTTCCTATTTGCAAATGCCAGAATTGTCTACATAGGAAATCCCGAGCATCTATAAACAACCTTTCAGTCCTAATAAGAGAGTTCAGCAAAGTCCCAGGAGACAAACTCTACATAAAAAACCAGCACACGGACAATGGACATGTGGAGGCCAACACTGAAATCGCATCGCCATTGACAATCACTGCAGAGAAAAGAAAATACTTCAGCATCAACTTAAAACATAAGCAGAATCGGCATGCTGGAGATGATGACATGATGATGGAATAAGTCAAAGGAGACCTGAAGAAATGGGCTGGAAGGCTGAACGTAGCAAAGATGACAATTCTGCCCCAACTGATGTGTGGTTCCAATGTAATTCTTATCAAGGCCCCGGCAAAGACTTGTGTAGGCATAGAGAGCCTATCCTGAGGTTTACATGGACAGCGCGGGCCCCAGAAGAGCCGAAGCGATTTTGAAAAATAATAAGGTGGAAGGAATCACTCTGCCTGATTTCAAGACCTACTGTGTAGCAGCGGTAATCCAGACCAAGTGGGATGGGCAGCAGGATGCACACACAGATCAACAAAATAAAGGAGAGCTCAGAAATAGACCCACACAAATATGGCCAACTAGTTTTCTGATGAAGGTACAGAGGCAGTTCAATGGGAAAAGGAGAGTATTTTCACCATATGGTCCTTGAGAGAACAGACATCCACAGGCAAAACTAAAGAAAAACACACAAAAAAAAATGAACTTCAACCTAGATCTCACATCCTACCCAAAAAGTAACTCAAAATGGATTATGGATTGAAATATAAAATGTAAAAGTATAAGATTTTTAGGAAAAAAAAGAAAACACTTCAGGACGTCAGGCTAGACAAAGAATCCTTAGGTTTGAAGCAGAAGGCACCATCCATACAAGGAAACGCTGATAGACTGTGCCTCCTAAAGACTTTCATCCTGTAAGAGCAAAAGACAAGCAAGACTGGGAGGAAACATTTGCAAACCACAATCTGACTCAGGATTAGTAACGAGACTATATAAAGAACTCTCAAAACTCAGCAGTCAAAAAAATACAGTTAGGAAATGCAGTTAGGGCAAAACGTGAATAGATATTTCGCCGAAGAGGATATACAGATGGCAGTAAGCACATTAAAGACGTTCAACATCATCACTTAGCAGGGAGATGCAAATTCAAACCACACAGGATGAGCGATCGCAGCACACACACCGGAATGGCAGTACCAAATCCTGACAGTGCCAAATGGCGGCAGAGGGACTGGGTCACTCCTACACCGCTGGTGGGAGTGTAAAAGGACACAGTGACGCTAGAAAAACAGCTTGGCAGTTCCGTATAAAACGAAACATGCAACTACCATATGACCCAGCAGTTGCGCTCTTGGGCATTTAACTTGGAGAAATGAAAACATATGTTTCACACACACACACACACACACACACACACACACACACACACTATGTATACAAATTTTCATTGCAGCTTCATTTGTAATAGCCCCAAACTGGAAATAACCCAGATGTCCCTGTTGAGTGGGAGCTTCACCCAGCTGCCGCACTCTGTACCATAAACACTACTCAGCAGTGAAAAGGAACGGACTACGGACACACGAAAGGACCGGGATGGATTCGAGGAAACTGTGCTGAATGAAACCAGCCAATTCCCAAAGGTCCTGTGCCATGTGATTCCATCCATCTATTTAACATTCTCAGAGTGTTAAAATCATACAACAGATAGAGAACAAATTAGAAGTTGCCGGGGGTTAGAAATAGGGGGTAAGAGGGAGGCGGGTGTGGCCGCAGGTACAACAGGGGGCCCCTCTGGGGATGCAAATGTTCTGCGTGCTGACTTTAGTGATGTCAGTGTCTGGGCGATACCCTAGTTTTACAAGAGGTGACCCTTTGGTGTTACCGGGTAAAGGGCACATGAGACTTCTCTGTATTATTTCTGATAACAGCATGCACACCTATTATCTCAAACTTAAGAGTTTAATTTTAAAATTTTAAAGAGTTCACAGAAAAAAAATGTGGGTTCTGACTCCCCTTGAAGAACTGGGAAGATCTTGTAGCAGGGGCTCCCCTCCCCACATGACACTCATCAGCGGGAGTAGGCGGTGGCTGTCTCCTTTAGACAGCCGGACAGGGCTGTTTTGCCACAGTCCCTACCTCTCCCCATTGTCTTGCACCCAGTCATTTAGCACGGTTACTGTTTGTTGCCTGCCCCTGAAGCTGGAGTTCGCTCCTGTTCTGTTAATGGCTCTTTGTTTTCCTGCTTAAGACGAGAAGAGGGGAACCTAACTGAGTGATGCTGGCCCTTACATCCAGTTTTCTTCTTCAAAGAACTGAGTACCATTATGCCAAAATTTCCACTGTGTGAGATAAAAGGAAAGCGAGTGTCTCCTTGACACTGATGACCTGGTGATTCTGTTCACCAGGGAATTGATTTTAAAGTTTCAAACTTAAGCCCTGACCAGTGTGGCTCAGTTGGTTGGGCATTGTTCTGCAAAGCAAAAGGTCGTAGGTTCAATTCCTGGTCAGGGCACATGCCTAGGTTGAGGGCTTGGTCCCCAGTCAGGGCCCACTAGGGGCATGTGTGAAAGACAACCAATCAATGTTACATTGATGTTTCTCTCCCTTTCCTTCCCCTCTTCCCCTCTCTCTAAAAATAAATAAATAATATCCTCTTTAAAAATTCAAACTTAAAATGGCTAACTAAAATCTGATTATTATATCTCAGTTGTCTGCACAATTAAGCAGTCAGAGTCCATTCCTCAATTGTGAAAACCTTAATTAACCTGGAAATGATAGTTCACATTTAATCTGCTCAACACTGATAGATTTAAAAATCACTTTTTACGGGCCCTAACTTACTTTTGGGAGGAGTGTGTGAAAGTTTTTATTTTCAGCCTTCTCTGCCTCACCCCTGTGTGTTGATGGGGGGGATGGAGCGGGAACTGGACACCATCCAGGAAAAATGTGCCAAACTCTCATTATATCCATTCTAAAAGCACAGAATAAAAAGAAAAACTAGTTTTCATGGCTTATAAAATTAGGGCTCACGGGAATTCTGAGAACAAAATGAAAAATGCCCACACGGATCTGTGTACTATGCCACAAGTGTCTAGAGAGACTGTGTTTCAGCTTGTTCCTTCCTGGGCAGAGAGAAGATGCTGGAAAGAAAAGTCAGCACAGAGGGCTCCGGATATTAAGGGATGCGCTCCCCGACACCCACCTGGTTATCCGCGGCGCTGTTCTCGTTGCCCATGGCGAGTCACCGTGCGCAGGGTCCCTCGGGATTTTATCAGAGGAGACTGGGGGGAAAGAAAAGGAAATTCACATCTGCAACACGGAAGAGGGTCTGAGGCTCTTTCTGTCTGCTTGCTCGTCTCCCCAGACTCAAAAGCCAGATGATGGGAAATGTTTGTCTCTGCAGCCACATCAAGGACAATCGCTTGGAAGGGTTTTCTTCGTGCTGTGCCACCCAAGACTCCTTTCCCAGCACGGGCTGGTGTTTGGAATCCCCGCCCCGCTGTTGGCAGGCACTTCTGAAAAACGAGTTTGCGACCGCGTCTCTGAGTCGATGCCAGTGCACACATATACGTACATACACAAACAGAAGTGACAGAGCGGCCCGTTTGCCAAAGGCAGCGAGAGGAGCTCCGCCGCCGCCGCCGCCGCCGGGGAGCATTCTGTTTCTAATTGTGTGCGGTTTGGAAACCCCGAGTGTGGCTGGGTTCCCACCGCGGGCGACAGCACAGCTCGGTGTCAAGCCTGAGGAGGCGTGAAACCCGCTCATCTTCAACAACATATGGTTTTTATATTTTTCACTTTAAACACTTGTTTCATCAAATCAGTTTCACTTCTGCGCATGTTTTTATGAAGGCAGAATGGCTTTCTCGCCGAGGAAAATGGGTCAAGGGAGCGAGACGAGAAAGAAGTGGCCGTGTGACAGGGCGAGATGCGGACGGCTAGAGGAATGTCCTCGGCGCACTTGGTGACAGTGTTTGTTAAGCATCCTCATGGTGAGGGTGCTTCCCACGGCTCACAGAGGAAGGCAGGACCACTCCTGACGGGACCCAGCTGACTTCTGTGTGACCCCAGAACATAAGTGGGCCGTCCCTTGTTCTGGGTGGGGAAATGGAGTTGCAGAAAACTTTAGAAAAAATCATAGACGTTAGACCTTAGAGACTAGCAGCCTAATCCAGTAAGGAAGCAGGCTGGAGAAGGCAAGGAGTGGCCCCAGACCCAGTTCTGAGGAAGCCGAAGCTGAAATAGAACGGTCTCCTTCCTTCTAGTTCAAGGCTCTTCCTCGGCACCAGGGCTGACGTCCCAGTGTCCCCTCCGAAAACCTTGAGGACTGACTGACAACAAAACCTGCCCGGTGATGTGCTCATCGGCTGAACGCGGTAGAGTGGTCACCATGTGCTCTGTCTACAGAACAGGCACCGGCAAACAAAATTTAAGTCTTTTGAGCGGGCTCAGTTAAAATGCTCCCACACTGAGAAAACTGGGAATGAGGTCCTCACAGTGATCAATTCTCTCACCCCTAAACTTTTCACCAAATGGGTACAATTCCTTAATCCTTTCTTGCCATTTTTTGTTTACAAGGTGGACCCTCCAAAATTATAGGCTCATCTACAGAATGCAAAAATATTCATTTATTTTCAACTGCTCTCTTCAGGTTATTTTTTTAAGTTCATTTGGAAAATGATGCCTCCTCAGCAAACAATGTTGTGTTACAATCTTTATGTCCTTCTCAATGATTGTGACTTCCTTGTACCAAACCGCTTACACCACATGCAGCTGGAATTTCACATGGGTCAATGTAATACTAATTTTTGAAACTCCTTCACCAAATTAAACTTAATAATCGTGTTGAAAATTAGAACATCCAAACTAGCTTTTTAAAACGGGTCAAGAGATTAAAGAAAACAGCAAAACTACTCCTGCGTCATGTACAGTTCAGAACTCCAAAGGGAAGGCCTAGCTGCGTCTGGAACTCTCCCTTGGCCTCCAGAGCCGCCACCCCCTCAGGCTGTCAGAGAGCAGAGGACAGCTCTGCCAGCTACTTACATTCAGGGAAGGCCAAGACTTTGCAAAGTTGATTTCCCAGCAGTGGGGCTTTCTCTTCCTCCATTCAGAAGTGAGGGAGGTGTACACGGAGACACTGACCCACCTCAGTCAGCTGGGCAAACAGCTGGTCTCCACCCTCGTCAGCTACACCAACCAGCTGCGCTTCTTACCTGGGCAGTGGTGGCCGTGCCAAGCCACGTGATTGCACAAACGTGCTGTCAGCATTGCCTGGGCCGCCGCATCCAGGGCCCTCCACACGGGGGATTTTCCCCACTGTTGCACGAGTGGGGTCTCCTTTCAGAAAACGCTGACCCAGGCTAAACCTGGCCACACCCAGGGGAGCAGCACTGTCCTGCACCGGGAGTGGGGCGCAATAAATCGGGGGACAAGCCCTGCCTTCTAGAGAGGCATGAAATGCTCAAAGGGCTTCTGTTGACACCTGGGAGACTTTGCCGTGAACGGTGTGGAGAGACAAAGAAAACTTGTGGAAGTGGGATGACGCCAGCAGTCTGGCACCTGTTTATGGCATGGGGTGTGCAGAATGTACTTACCGGGGCGTGGCTTGAGTTTCAACTCGTGAAGTCGTAAAAGCAGCAGGCTGGCCGGATTGCTGCTAGTCAGACCTGCCCACCCAAGCTGGAGGAGCCCCTGGGGCCTGTGAGGGGGACCCAAGGGCAGCCATCCAGAGACCCTTTTGCCCAGCAGGCTCCCACCTCCCAGGATTTCTGCAGTTGTTACCAATCAGCCACACTTGGGCATGAGTGCAGCCAGTTTGGTTCAGTTTCTGTAGCAGCAGAGACTTTTGTTCAAATGAAAGCTTCTGTAGGAGCCCTTACCCCTACCACAAGGCTCAACCCTTCTGGGGCAATAAATCAGCATTTCATCAGGGGCTCAGAGCAGTGTCAGGAGCTCCCTGAGGAGGAAAGCTGGATGTGGAGTGTGCATGGGGGGGTGCTCAGTGCCCCACTTCTGGGTCCAACAGAGCAGAAGGGTGTGTTTCAACAGGGGAATGGATAGCGAATTGTGGTCTAACCACACAATGGAATATTACTCAGCTCTAAAAAAGAATGAAGCTCTGACACCTGCTGTAACTCCAAAGAATCTCAAGAATATTACGCTAAGTGAGGGAAACCCCTGGTCCTGTACTGTGTGAGGTCATTGATAGGAAATGTGCAGAACAGGCAGATCTGGAGAGACAGAATCCAGGTCGGTGGTTCCCAAAGACTGGGCAATGGGGAGTAACTTCCTGATGGGCTTGGCCGTTGGGTTTGGTGTGATGGAATGTTTTGGAACTAGATAGAGGTGGTGACTGCACAGCACTGTGAATTTTTTAAATGCCCCTGATTTGCTCACTTTAAAATAGTTAATTTTATATTATGTGAATTTCATCTCAATTTTTTTAAGAGTCTAATTTTCACACCTTGGGGTTCTGCATAAGATATTTGAAAAAAAAAATAGAATTCCACTACTGGGTTAAAAAAAAAGTTTGAAAACTGTTGCTTTGCATTTGTTACCACTAGGTTTCTGTACAATTGAGGAATGTAGGCGTGGCAAACAAGAACGTTTGCTGGCCCCCCACCCATACCCCTGAAATCACAGGAGAATTTTTCTAAAGAAGAGAATCTTTTTCAGCAAAATATCTTGGATGAGCCAACTGGGAATGAAAAGAGGTTCCAGGCAAGTCTGCAATAGATGGGTGAACACTGCACCAGCCCTGATGAAAAGAAGGGGAGAATGGGGAGGGGGAAAGCAGGGAGAGAGAAAGAGGGGAGAGTCCCATGGGACTTTGAAGGCAGGTGATGCTCAATGTTCAACGTTCAGGTGTGGACCTCCGGCAGCGTGAACTTCCTCCACAAACCACCCTCTCCATCAACTCTGGAGCCTCACAGCATCACTGTCATTGCGACCGCTGGCCCCTGGACCACCAAGACCGTGGCTGCATTGCCATGGCTGCATGGATGCACTGCTGGGCATCATTGCCAACATCTGTCCCATTACTGCTGTCCTGGCCACCCCTGACCACCAGAGAAACTGTCACTTCCACTGTGGGAAAGAGCAAAGGAATGTTCAGACTTGTCAGCTCCCATGGCAGGAGCTGGGGGCCTGTCTCTTACAATCATGGATGGCCCTGGCACAGTCCAGACACTGGGCACTACACAGCTTGTAGGGCCCACACTCCTTAGCCACGCCTGCCTTTCTCCAAGGTGCCACTCGAACTAGACCGCAACGTCAATGCATGACTGACCACTGTCTACAGGTGTCCAAGGCTGACCAACTTCCCTCTCTCCATGTTGTCTTCCTCCAAGCCAGACACCAAGCAACAGTCCAGACTTCCACTGTCCCCCACAGATGGGCAAACACACCCGTATGTGGGCTCACTCATCTAACCCTGTGGAGACCGTACATGAAGGGTTGTGATTAAGCACCAGGCCCCAGGGCCAAACAGCCCCAGAGTGGACACCAGCTGCACCACTCGCCTGATGTATAAACGGGCTGATTATTTAACTTCTCTGTGCTCAGTTTTGTCATCTCTCAAATGGGAATCACGTGGCCATGGTGAGTCTGCCTCGGTAAAGCTCTTGGAAGAGACTAAGCACTAGACAAACTATGGACTGTCATAATATTAATGGTGGCACGATGCCGGGGGGCGGGACACTGCACTTTGTCTCAGTGACGCGTGCTACAGGCTTCTAATTCATTCAGGCAGCTTGCCACAACCAGGGCTGACTCCGCCAGGGTTCTGCTGCCGACCATCCTAGGTACGGAGTCCCAGAGGCCAGCTAAACCTCAACCTAGTTTCTTGTAGATTGAAATATAAAATTCATTTTAAAAGATGGCCGTTTGGGAGAATTTCTACTTTCAACTGGTGTATCGGTGTCACATGGTCCGAGCCACAGAGGGTCCTGAACATACATCAGCACAGCATTTGATTCGTGAAGTCGTGCATTTTTCCACTCCACTAATATTGAGCCCTTTGTACGTGCCAAGCACTGAGGGGCTCACGCTCTTTTTTTTCCAAATGGGTTTTTAAAAAATTCATAGAATATACTGGGGTGACATTGGCTAATAAAATTGTAGAGGTTTCAGGTTTACAATTCTATGATACATCACCTGTGTATTATATTGTGTGTTCCCCACCCCAAGTCAAGTCTCCTTCCATCACCATTTACCCCCACCTGACCTCTTCTACCTCCCCCACCCCCTTTTCCTCCAGTAATCACCATACTGTGTTTAATATTTAAAGCAAAACTATGGGGTACGTATTCTCTTTTTTGTGGATAAGCAACTGAAGCCCAGAGAGAGCAAGTGGTGTGGCCCAAGACCAGAGAGCAGAGGAGGAGTGGCACCCGGGGGAACCGAAACCCTGCATGTGGCGAAGGACACAGCACTGCCACCCAGGAAGATTTTTGTAGAGTTCAGAGGTCATTCACTGCCTCTATCTCTTGTGCACTCAATTCCGTGTTAGAGCGTGGGTTTTCTAGCTCTTGCAACTGAAACTGGCAGGGAAGGCCCCAGCTTATGGGATGCCCACCCCCCTCCCCCACCCCAGTTATTGGTCTGGGAAGTGGGTAGCAGGTCCAGGTTTGGGGCCGGTGATTAACTGTTGTGGCTGAAGCAGCCCAGCAGGCCTGGGGAGCCAGGAGCATGCGTGGGGAATGAGGACCCAGGGCCCGGTCTGAAAGGGGAGGGACGTAGAAGTGTGAGAACCAGTATGGCAGCTGAACTGTGCAGAAGCTGCCTGTGGGTGGAGTGGGGCTCGGAACCCAGGTCCTGCTGTCCAGGAGGAGCTAATGCCCCATTTTATGTGCTGCGTGTGCATAGGGTGGGGGCTGCGGGGAGCTGGGGAGCCAGATGCAAGACTGCGCAGGCCCCGTGCCACCCATAATAACACGGAGGCCCAGAGAGATTTTGCAAATAACCTCCCGCTGTCCTCTGAGAAGATCCTCCTGGGACTTGTTGATACATCCATCCATCACACCGAGTTTTACATTCGGGGTTATCAATTCTCTATTAAAAAAATTTTTTTTTGTATGTGATGGAAATGCATCTGTTTTAAAGGTTTTGGCTTTTCCAGTGTCGTGAAGACTTTAAGTCATGAGTGCTGGAGGGACCCTGGAGATCATCTTCCCCAACCGCCCCTTCTGCAGACGAGGAAGCTGAGGCCTAGAGGGTGGAAATGATTTACCCATCATCTCACAATAAGCAAGGGCTGGAACCAGAGCTGAACACAGACTGGCCTGCTTCCAACAGGCTGGCCCACCTTGGCCAAGCCCCTGCAGGCTCTGCAGCAGCCTCCGCAGGAGACCAGCAAGGTCGGATGAGACCTGCCTGTCCTGCTGTGGCACTGCCCTCTGGCCACGCAGCCTCCAACCAGTCAGGTCATGCATGCGTCAGCTGAGGACGGGGGAGGCTCCAGTGGAGGAATCCAGGTAACGTTTGCTCCCTGAGGGCGAGCCAGGGTCACCTGACCCTGCCTCTCCTTTGGGTCCTGGACAAACCAGCTGCCTACACCCCTGCTGTTCCCACGGGCGGCCCCAGGCCCCATCCTGGCTTCTCCCTTCAGTGGCTGAATTCGGTGGTTCCCACTCTCCACTTTGCACAGCTGAGCTCGGGGCTACTTATAGCTCCGTTATCATGTTCCTGTTGGAACACACGTTCCTGTTTGAACGCAAACAAACAGCCGTAGCCTGGGCACGGGACTGGTGACAGGCATTGCTGGTCTGTGCTCCGGCAGGGCGCCTTCCTGAGCACCGAGGGCCTGGCTGCTCTGCGGCCACTGGATGCAATGACGTCTCTTCCTTCACGCTCTCTCCTTCGCCGCTTGCCTTCTTCCCTCCCCCCTCTCTGAGGCCAAGTAGACATTTTGATGTGAAAAGTCCTATCATGTAGGGCGTGAAGACCAGGAGAAACTTGGAAGTCACCTGCACTCAGGCTTCAGAGATCAGGGACAACACTGAGGCGACCAGCTCCTCTGCAGGAGAGAGGCTGGGCCGGTCACTGTTGTTACTCTTTCTCAGCTCCAGACCCACTGCAGTCAGATGCAGCCCCCTTTCTGCTTTGCCAGAGGAGGAAGGAGGAAGGGAGAGGGAGAGCACACACTTCCTGTCTACCTCCTGTTTCCGGGAGCATCACCCACCTCCTGCTTTGCCCACCTAGCGTGGCAGTGGAATCCAGCTTGCAGTTTTCCCAGGTCTTACAGAGCCGGCCTCACGGCTCCACAGCTGGACCCCACCCCCTGAGGCTCCCGTCTGTGGGGCCCCTCCTCCGAGCCACTCAATTTTAATAATCCTAACTTCTCATTTGCTCCCCCAGCCTTGGGTGAAGGCTGCTTCCTGCGGTTGGTACCTTCCATCACACCTTAGACTTTCCTTTTGGCCTTTACACTCACCTAGATTTCACTTCTTTATATTCAATTCTTTGTTAGAATAACCAAGAGGTTCCTGCCGCCTACCTCTGACTCACAGGGTGGCTAAGCTGGGATCCAAACCCAGGTTCTTCTCCTGGTCCGGGACTCTGCACGGGGGCTGCTCAGTGTTCAACCACACGGCTGTGCAAAGTGGGCTGGCTCAGCCCTGACTTTAATAAGATGTTTCGGATTCACAACCACCACCTCCAACAATAACAACCAGTTACCACCTAATCACAACCCAGACTTCCTGTCATCCAAGTATCGTCTCTGTCACAGGCTCTCGGAACTGGAGGGACTACTGTCTAGCTCCGTTGTAGCACTGCCCAACCTTTTGACATCTCGGCTCGCCTGCGATCCCATTTATACAGCCCTGACCTGGGAAATGGGCAGAGGTCTGCCCACTGCCCACCCGGCCACGCCGAGCGCTGAGGGGAATCACAATCCTGGCACACCCGTAGCTGGTCAGCACACCTGTGAGCCTCCCTGTATCGATGGTGAGCGCGAGGCCAGAGAGGGAGGGCAGCTGGCTCAAACGGAGAGCGTCAGCTGTCGGCTGGAGCATCCCAGCTCTCCGTCCTTCTCCAGCAAGCCAGCCTGGGCTTGGTCACAAGACTAGACCCCAGGCTTCCTTCTGGGGAGGAACAGCCTTTGCTGGGGAAAAGGACGCAGTATCATCTGTGCAGGAGCCGAGTATGGCAGGAGCTAAAGGTCAGTAAAAAGAGGTGATGACATGGCTCCACAGGTGAAATGAGAGTAACCGGGGTTTGGTTCCTGGGGAGGAAGGTCAGAGAAAGAGACGTGGGGACAGAGAGAGGAACAGCAGGGAGGGAGGAGCAATGGACCTGGGCTTGGGTGTGAGACAGAGAAGGGTGGGGCCGAGAGCCAATGGGACGCCCCCTAACATGGGGCAGCTGGGGACATTTGAGTAACAATAGTGCCTAATGTCCCTTTGCAGTTGTTGTCCTTTCTCATAGTGCGAAGCCCTCCCCTCTCCACCCCCATCTGCACCTTCGCACTATACTCACGATTGCTGTGTGAACGCTGTGTTTGGCTTGGGGCAGGGGCTGGAGGGTGGAACTCGAATAAGGGGCTGTGTTTTGTGTCTGTCTGGGTCAATACAATATAGACGAGAGAGAGATGGTGCAGAAACCCCAGCGAATTCACAGATACCTGGGGCTGGACCTTGGAGGTCCACCAGGCACAGACCTCAGCTGAAGTCTGAAGGACAGGGAGACCCCAACTGACTTCTGGGTCAGCACATATTCATAAACTTAAATAACCCCCCCAAGCAAAATCGGGGATTACACAGACTGTTTGTTCTCTTTTAGAAACTGCTTTATTTTTTCCATTAATAGCAACATACCAAGAACATTTCTCCATGCATAAAACATCATCTTAATAGCTGCAGTGGACACTAAGTTGTTTCCGAGTTTGAGCTGTTTAAAAACCTAGAGCTCGATGAACCTAATACAAAATAATATTGAATTGTAACCTGTAATTGAGAAATAAAATGTAAGAATCATGTAACTCATTTTTTTATAGTTAGTCTCTGTTGGGAAATGTCAGGAAGGTTGCAGTGAGGGTAGGCGGGGGCCAGCCTGCACCGGCCCTAGATTCGACCAAGCTGGGAGGTACTGACACCAGAGACCTGGGAATGGGGGGTACGTTTAGGGGCACAGTCAGGCTGGCAGGATCAGAAATGGGGTCAGGGGCTGAGCCAGTGCAAGTGGTCAGCATGAAGAGCAGGCAAAGGGCTGGATGAGTGCGAACTCGGTGTGGTTGGGGGCAGTGGAAGGGCTGTGGCTGACTGGGCACAGAGCAAGCATAGAGGCTTCTTGTGTCCACAGAGCTTTGCAGCCCCGTGCTATCCTTTAATGGGAAAGGGAACCCCGAGTCTCCAGTAGTGGTCACATCCTAGGATGTTAGAGAAGAGTCATAAAGGGTCTAGTTCATCAGCAGGAGTCTGGTTCTTTGGGGACAGAGGCCAGATTCCTTTGGCGATAGTGCTTTCCAAGTTTTGAACCTCTGAACCAGAGTCTGGGGATAATCATGGAATCTCTGTGTCTGCTTGAATAATTCTAGTGATGGAGAACTCACTACTTCCTGAGGCATCTCCTCTGGAAAGAGCCATAGCGGATCCCTGGAAAGTTACTTCTGCTGTTCCATAATCCAGACCCCACCCCTGATTCTGTGAGCGGTTATCCCAGGGCCCTGGACAGTGATGATACTACGAGGCAATGGGCTGGGTGGCAGTCAATGGTGAGGGCTGAGGACCGACAGGGACAACCTTGCTGACTTTATGGACCATCATTTGACAGTGAGCCACAGGCTTTAATCAAGGCCCATCTAAGTGTGCCTTGTTCTGGGACTACACTGAGTCAGCCTGCAGAAAGTGTGGCATCTTCATGGTCGATGGATGAGTGGACAGCTAGCCAGCCCATAGCCAGCCACAGACACATAAGGGATCCACACTCAGAGCAAGAGAGCCACCCAGGGGAGCAGTGGAGCCCTGCCCAAATGGCCAGTCTGCAGGATCAAAAGCTAAATAAATGTTATTGTGTTAGACCACTGAGTGCTGGATAGTGGGTTACGTGGCCAAGGCTAATGGACAAGATCCTCCCCAGGGGGCCCACAAAACTCTCCTTCACACTGGCCTGCACCGTCACTGGCTGGTTGCCTCAATGCTGTGCCCACTGAATCACAATGGACGCCACACGAGGTAGGACTGAAAGATGGATCAAATACCTCTCCATGAAAGGACAACTCACAAGCGTGGCTCCTGGACTGGTGGCCACTAGTGTCTGCTTAGTCTGTGCCAGACTGAGTGCCTTTGCCCTGTAGCTCTCTGAGGAGGACACTCTGAGCAGCCCAGGTCATAAGCCAGGTGCAGGCCCCTTTGCCCAGATGAAAGCATGTCGCTGCATACCAATTTGCAGTAAAGGGGTTTTTTTCCTAAAACAGATAGATAGTTGATGACAGCATCAAATACAAGGTTCCCCTTCCTCACAATTTCCATACAGTCTTTCTCTGCAGACTGGAGAGCAGCAAAACCATATTTATTATGAAAACAAGCTGTCGAAGCCCACAAAAATTCAGACATCAGTTTGAATCCAAGAGTTGAACTGTGCTGTCGTTTTTGGAAATCAACCACCGTATCAACATAATTGGGAACCGTGGGCCATGGGGAGGATGTAATGAGGGGCGGGGAAGCCGTTTCAATGAAAACAGTATGACAGAGGCCTTGAGTGTGGATGGGATATCCGTGCCAATTACATCAGAGCCAAAGGTATCAATACTGAGGAGCCATATGTTATAGCTGCACCAAGAAACTGAAGACATTTGCCTCCTATGGGCCATCACAAGACTTCGCAAAACCAATTATTAGGCTTGAAAGAAAGAGTTTTAGCTAAGATCAGGCAATTTTATTAAGGAAAATAGAAAGTGGATTTTGAAAACCTCTGTTCCTCAGACACGTATATTGTAAATTTATATATTTTAAGATTTTATGTATTTATTTTAGGCAGAGGGTAAGGGAGGGGAAAAGAGAGGGAGGAAAACATCAGTGTGTGGTTGCCTCTCACACTCCCCCCACCACTGGGGACCTGACCTGGCCCGCAATCCAGGCACGTGCCCTGACTGGGAATTGAACTGGCAACCCTTTGGTTCTCAGGCCAGCGCTCAATCCACTGAGCCACACCAACCAGGTCTATAAGTTTATTTCTTAAAAAATTAAGGAATTGAGCAGGGGATATTATATAAAGGAAGGAGTGAGCCCAGAGAGGGAACCCAAAATCTGCACACAAATTTCTCCTTAAATCCCTGACCGATTCCTAAAATGCAGCTACTCAAGGGAAACACCAACAAACCCAGACAAAAGCAATGGCAGGAAGCTAAACTCTCTGAGGAGCAGTTTGCAAGAAAGCAGTTTGGAGCTCCACGGAGTTGGAGGTGCTAGGTAAAGACCTCATGCATATCACTGAAATCGCAGATGAACCAAACCTTAAGAATAAGGAATGTATCCCACAACTAAGGAATGTGCCCTAGGAATAGGACTAAATCAAAATAGACCTACCTCAACAAGGTCTGAAAGTAAGCTTTTACAGTTTCTGACAATTTAGTTGCCCAATAGGAGAAAATGCAATAGTATTCAGAGGACGAGAACAGAACCCAGTATCTCCGATGTGTCACTACCACACCCAACACACCAGAACAGACAACTAGCACATGAAGAAGCGGGAAAACATGACCTATATCAAGAGGGAGAATAATCAATACAAGCAGACACACCTATAACCCAGAAGTTTGAGTCAGCACACAAGGACTTAAAAATAACTCTCAAAACCATGACAAATAAAACTTGTGGGAAAAGACAGATATAATGGTGGAAGACACAGGAAATTTCTGGAAGATACATATATAATGGAGACCATAGGAGAGAGGCAGAAACTTGAGGGAGGGGCATGGAAAAGGGTCTTCAAAGATAAGATACATCAACCCAAAGCAACCTGTCGTTCTTGTTTGGATCGTGATTGAAATAAACCAAAAAAAAAAAAAAAAGAGCAATCAGAGATAAATTTGAACACTAACAGAATTTTTAATATTAGGGACTTATTGTGATTTTCTATGTATGATCATAATATTATGGTTATACACATGCAAAAAGAGTCCTCATGTTTTAGGGATACGCACTTCCATATTACTGACTGAATGGCGGAATGATTTGCTTTAAAACAGTACGGACATTGGGGGAAGGGGCAGACATCGATGGGAAGTGGAGTAATACATGAAATAAGATTGGCCGTATGTAGAGAATTGTTGAAACCGGTAATGGGTATGTGAGGATTCTTGTAATATTCTCTCTGTGTCTGTGAATGCTTGAAAAGCCCATAATAAGACATTAAGGAAGAAAAGGAGGGAAGGTGGGGAGGAGGAAAAGCAATCCTTCCTCCTTTGCTTGTGACTGGAGTCCACTCCCCTCCCCAGCCGGTCCTGGCTGAGCCCATCTCTGCCCGTCAATGGCGAGTTGGGAAATTAGGCCACCCCTTTCTAAGCATGCATCTAGTGATCTGCCAGTAATTTAAGCTACTTTCGATTTGCATTTTCCAAACCAAATTCCCCTGTTGAACTTCAGATGTGGGCTCCAGTGCCCCAAGTAGACCTCTAAGTGTGAGGGTTACCTCCCAAGTCCTAGTTCAGCCTTTCTCTCCCATCCATGTTGGTTTAGTTCCTGGCACTGTGTGTCCGGCCACTGCTTCCTGGCTTCCAGAAAGTGGGTCTGGGGACTTCTCTCACCGTGTATGAATACACCTCTCAAAGGACAGCTTCCTGGGTTCCCTGCTACAAGGACCTGCCCATCTAGTTACTTCTCTGAGGTTGGAATCTATAGCTGGATGATTTCCTTCCACACCTGTTGACCGACAGGTCAGCCTGAATCTTTTTCTTTTAGCTGAACAAGGAGGAGGCATTTGCAAAGAGTACCAACCATCCTGGGTGGCGGAGCAGGCCGGGGCTGGCGGAGAGGGGCACGCACCCGACAAAGGCCAAGAGTGAAACCTCTACCAGGCAAAGCAAACAATGTCGCCAAGGGCTCTTCAAAGAACTGGAACACACGAGTGGGTGATCTTGTGACCGACTCAAGGGTTGGTTGTCTCATCTGTTTGCTATGAAACGTGAGATGCAGAATAACTTTGTCAGATCTGAACTTGAACCGTTGGCCCTCTCAGCAGCAGCACATTGCAGCGGTGGGACTTTGCATGGCCGGAAAGAGACTACAGAGCCACATTCTTTAACCTCACAGAGTCACCTACAGACCGACGCCCCTTCGAAAAGAAAAACTTGGCCCTGCTTAGAAATGATCACTCCAGCTTCACCCACACCCATGCCCGTCACGGTCCTGGCACACATAACGAGCACAGCCAGAAAGAAAGCCTCTGTCACCACCAGAGTCTCGCAGCTCAGGAGTTGATAAGCATCGCAGGCAGCTACAACCTGAGGAGGGTCACTCTTTGGTAGAATCTGGACATTTCTTTGGAGCCCTGGAATACTGAGACACAACTAATTTCTGCCATTCCCGAGCTTCATGCAGACGTAGGCAGCCTGACAGCGTAAAGTGAACTAGCTCCCTTTGCTTGCGCGGCATTAGCCTGTGTTGCTGGGTTTAATCCCTTTCTAATTCTTTGGCACCAATTCTGACATAGGGCTCTGCTGAGGCTGTTCCCTGACTGGAGCGTGAAGCAGAATTTCCCCTTTTTAGGTCACAGACTCAGAGCGCTCCCTCACTGCAGTGACTCTCTCCACCATGTCAATTTTCAACACTGCTGTGAACAACATTTTATAAAACCTTGGCAAGGGGGCAACTGTCTTCCGTTGCTCCTGCCATCTGCGGCACTTCCCAAGATTGAAATGGGCACAAACTTGCCCCAGCAGGCTCAGGTTATAAAAACACATCCAAGCGCCTTCCCCTAAACACAGCTGGATAAAGAACCCTAGGAGAAGTGCCGTGAGTTGTCCAGGGACTCTCAAAGGGCACAGATGAACCAACACAGAGCCATCTTCCTGTGTCGATTTCTCGGTCGGTGTAGGGCTGTTACCTATTCTAGTGAAGTCACACACTTGAACAAGTAACTTTTGGGGACTCGCCTTTGTCCTTTACTCTGAAAAAGGCTCTTCCTTTATCCTCCCCCCACTCCCACCATCCTTGGACTGAGCCAGCCTGGCTCACCACACCAACCCACCTCCTCGACCCTGCCAACTGGACCAGGGGTGGATGCTGGCTGCAGCCCCACCAATCTGGTCCTCTCTCTTGATATTTGATAGGAGCCCTAGAAGTCAACTGGTGGCTGGCAGTCACGAGGCAGTGAGGAAAGAGGGCCAGACCAGTGCCAGAGGAGCCCAGAGCCTGGGGGAGGACCAGGGGGAGGACCAGGGCCAGGAGCCCAGCAGAGGGGACCGGCCCAGCTCACTCCAGAATAAAGCAGTAGAGAAGTAGGGATGCAGGGTTGCAATACCCCAGAGCTGTTTTCTCAACCAGTTCCCCCTTTTGAGTGGGTTTCTCTTTCTCATTATAACCAAATGTGTCCTGATAGAAAACACTCTCAAACGTCACCCCAGACTCTGGCCCGTTCTCCATCCTCATCTTCCTTCAGCGTCTGACACTGTCGCCCCCACTTTCCTCAAACCTCTGTCCATTTAACGAGGTGCCGCAAAATCCTATTCTCTTTTTCTTTCTCCAGCTATTCCTGCCCTCCTCCTCATGTCATTTAATGAGACACAGCATCTGGTCTTCCAGCCTGGTCTTCTCCTTGGAAGATTTCATTGGTTCCCGGAACTTCCTCTGTTGAGTCCAGGCAGGAGGCCCCAGATCCAGATGCAAACCCGGACTCCCAGCCCAGCCGTCAGTTTTGACTCTCTGATGTGTATCTCTGCTTAGATGACGCACGGTCACTCAGCCTCTTGGAATGGAATGTGCTATCTCTCTCCCTCAAGCTAATCCTTCTCTTGACTTTCCCACTTCCTTTGAAAGGAGCTGTTCTTTCAGTCCCATCCCCTGGGACCCTCGTGGTGATTTTGCACCCCAAGGGGACTGCTTGCTGAGTACCCGCCTCCCCCTAGCCCAGACAGTCCATGAGGGCCCGGGTGATGTGAGTGTGCTGTGCAACTATGACCTCCCTCCCGGGGTCTAATATGTGGGGCTACTTAAAATTTGCTGAGATGAATTGAAGAAATGAATGGTTGTCATGTATTTTTCTATCTGTTTCACTCCTCTTGTCTCTTCAACATGCACTCACCAAGCTCTCTGGATTCTTCCTTCCCAATGTCTCTTTGTGTTCTTCCACTCCATTCCCCTTGCTTCTGGGCCAGACCCCGATCACTACCCCAATCAGAACTGCTGCAGAAGCAAGCTGGTCTCCCTGGTTGCAACTGAAAACCAACACGTGGGATTCTGGGAAGGTGATGACAGCAGAGTTCTTACATCCTCCCAAATCCCCACAAATAAACAGATGGAGCAACTAGATTAAAAGGAAAGAAAAACCTAGTGCACATTTACAGCAAAATAAATGTGCATATAAGAAGGTTCTCCCATAACCTCAACCACCAACAGCCATAAGATCCACCTGGTATCGGTGTCCCTGCAGGAGGAAGCAGAGGGAAGCAACAGGGTTGCTGTCAGCTGGACCTGAGAGCCAGAGGACCCCGAAGAGCCAACAGGTATTCACAGGAAGGACGCTGGCCCCTGCGGAAGCAGCAGCTAAAACCGGGCGGAGTTTTGCCCCATGGGCACACACATGTGCAGATGTTACACACTAGCTAGCAAGGGCTGCACGTGGGATAAAAAATTGCAGTCTGTGCATTTCCATTTCATGGAGCATGCTGTGAAACAGGACACACACACACACACACACACACACACACACACACATGCCCACCCCACTGTGTTTAACTAGATCATAGGATTCTCTCGGGAGCTCAGAGTTCAGCCCCACTTCATGGTGGCCCAGTGACTCAGTTATAGCCAACACCAAGTCAAACCCAGAAATACACAGTTTTTGCTGAGCTCCCTCAGCAGCTCCAGCCAGCAGCCACAGCAGCAGACCAGGTCTGGAAAGGCATTCGCGTAGTCTGGAGAAACACCAGGCAACTCTGTCCAAGTCAACACGGCAAAGGGCTCGAAAAGAACTACTTCCCACAAAGTCTTGGTGTATGAGGGCCTTAGGGGCTCTCTTAAAGCATCCTTCCATGGAATCCTAAGTACTTGAAAACCTTATTTGCAATTGACAAAACTGTGGCAGTGTCCAGACAAACTGCTCAATTCTTACTTTACAGATGAAGAGACTGAGGTCTAGATCCGTGGGGCCACATCCCCCCAAAAGTAACTTATTGGAAAGAAAAAAAGACAGTTTATGTGATTTGGAAGACAATCAAAAGTGGGGGGGGAGAGATTAAGAAGCACAGATGTACCTTTGATTTTCCTTAATACAGAACAAAAAGAAAGACAGATAGATAGAAATGCATTTATACCTCCAATCTTAGTAGCCAAACCAGTTTAAAGCCACACGCTGCTCAAGGGAAAAAAGCCATTGATTCAAGACTGACTTACCCAGTGTCCTCTGAGCACAGGGCGCAGACAGGGGGAAAGGCTCTCCCTTCCTGATGCGACAGCTTTTCAGCACTGCCCTCTGCCCGCACGCAGTCTGTCTTCCCCCAGGATCACATGGAAGCGTTCTATAAATGTGCACTGGCTTAAGGTTGGGAACGCTGGCCTGGGAGGCAGCCGTGTGGAAGCAATCTGACCCCGGGCAGGAGGCAGCTTTCCAGAAGGCTCTGCAGCCCAGAGGGAGGACAGACTACAGGGGGCAGACAGCCTGCAGGTAAGGGGGAGCCAGCCCGTGGCTCTGGTTTTCTCACTCTAAGTCTATTTGGGATCTGAAGCCAGTTTCAACTGCCTTCTGCTGCGGTTTAATTTACTTGGGGCAGTTCCGAATTTTGGCTAGGACCAGCCACTTTTCAAAACAAAGCAGCCCTTAAAAAAATAAAGGAAGTCTCTAAAGTGAGAAGCACTTCTGGTTGATAGGGACAGGTCTTTGTCAGATTCTGCCAACCTCAGAAAATCAAGTTGTCCCTTATGGAAAATGTCCACATGCTCCCTTGAGAAGGGGGGGGATGAGCAGTTACTGTTAGGCTGATTCTAAATGACAGAGCTGCCTAAGGGACCATCAGTATTCAGTGATTTCAATGGGCAGCCACACAATGGAAAACTTGCAATGGTAAGAAAAGATGTGGAGTTCTCTATGTATCGACACTGAAAACTCTCCAGGAGACATCTTTAAGTGACAAAGAAATTAAGGTACGGAATAGCATGTATAATATGCTACATTTGTGTAAAAAGAAGGAGGGTTTAAATTTATGAGTGTGTATTACATTATATATATTATATATTATACATTGTATAGTAGAGCAAATCCTATGCTCTAAAAATCATACTATATTATTGTCGGGGAGCTTTGTCTGCCGAGCGCCCCGTCCGCCACAGATGAGAATAAGTCTACCAAGACATGATCTGCTTGGGGAGGAAAGGTGGCCGATCTCTCGAAAGAGAAAGACCAAGAGCCTTTTCCTCAATGGCTTTTATTGGGTTCGTTTACACAGGAATTCAGGTAAAGCTCATTAGTCATTTCTGGGAAGAAAGCATCAAATAACAAGGAACTCTAAGGGCCTATTTTGAGTCAGGGTCAGACAGCTAAAGAGCTGTAAAAACTTTAAGGAACAAGCTTACTTCTTCCTTGGACCCTTATCATTCAATTGAGAGCATTCTAAACAGAGCAGGTTTCACAGGATTTTACATATTCTTTCTTAGGCCCGATTGCCCGGAAAACCCGCTCTTCCCAGCACTGGGCTTCACCACCCTCTGTCATTGTTTCAGGCTTAGGTGGAGCAAGGGAAGTAAGGCAGCCAAGAGATTAGGAGATTTTCTCACAGACAAGGAGGACTCAGGCTATGTCAAAGCCGAGGGGCGAGAGTCCATCACCCCCTTTTGCTGTAGCTCCCAAAGTCCTTCCTTGGGAGCCTCCCATGTGATCGTGCCTGTCTTAGGTCGTTCCCCCCTTGGGAAATCTTACCTGTCATTGGCTAACCGACCAAGCATTGGGGGCCAGGCAGGGTGAAATAAAAGGAGCAGAAGCAGTGCTCCTCCCAGGGAGATAAGCTTTTGTCTCCTCGGTGGCTTACAGTCCAAGGTTGCTCCCTCAGCCTTAGCCTTGGTGGGGGTTACAGCTTCTGAAACCAGGCAGGGCAGTTCCCAACATATTATAATACATAAATTAACGACCCTGGACATTCACACAAGAAACTAGTGACTGTGGCTGCCTCGAGGGAGGGGTGGAGACTGGAGGACAGGAAAAAGGAAGATTGTTTCCTCACATACTTCCTTTTCTGTTCTAGAAATTTCATCTCATGTGAATAGTAATTTTTCAAGAAAAATACTTTAAAGGTAATCTAATTTTCACTAGAAATATTTAATTTTCAAACTTCCTATTCAGAGCATTGAATTCAATTGACTGTAACTCATTTTTTCACATACTTAAAATTTGAGCCCTTCCCAGGTGTCATACTGCAAGGCAAGGGGTAACCAGTTCAATTTCTGGTCAGGGCACATGCCTGGGTTGCAGGTTCAGTCCCTAGTCAGGGCACATGCAAGACACAAAACGCTGATGTTTCTCTTCCTCTCTTTCTCTCTCCCTCCTCATGTAGCTAGAATAAATAAATAAAATCTTTTAAAAATAAAATCTGAGATTGGGTTGGGAAGAAGTTTTCTTAAGAAGATAGAGTTTTGCAATAACTAAAATCTTCTGATAGCACAGGACCTACTGGTGCGTTTTGAATGAGGGAATCTAGACTTTCTGTCCCAATTCCTCTCCATTCTGGGCATGACTTCATCACGGCCCAGAGGCTTTGCACCTTGGTTTCATCAGGTGTAACGAGGTCCCACACCGCACCTTTTCTACAGGCCCAGTGTGGCCTAAAAAAGGCAGCGTGTATAAAAAAACCCTTTAAAAAATAGAAACTTCTTCTTGAAGAGTTGAATTGTGCCAGGTGATCACATTTTATAACTTTTTTTTCTGAAGTCCTTGTGTGATTCAACGCTCAAATAATGTAAGTCAAATTTCCCCATAGGAGCAAGCATACAAGTAAAGGGAATACTTTCAGAGGGCCGGTCCCTGCAGCCGCAGTGCAGTACGTTTGCCTGAGCGCTGTGTTTCAGTTTCTCGACATTCCCTCTCATAGGGTACCGAGTGCCTTCCTCTAAATAACTCTGGGGCACATCACGGTGGGCTCCCTGGCCCCCTTCATGGTTTTCTGTCCCATCTAATGTCTGTTCCCAGTTTATTCATCCAGAAGCGTAGTTTTAGTCCTCACATGAGCCTCGGGTGGAATTGCCCTGAGACAGAAACACCTTTTTACACTGAAATCGCAGGTCAGAGTTTCAACGCTTGTAAACACTGTGGTTCCCACAATCCTGAGAAAAACCGCAGACGTCTGCTTACCAGCTGAAGTGGCGCCACCATGCGGCCATAGTGTAAGTGCAGTTTTTATCATTCATTGGTCCAGCCAGCCATGAAATGATCCTTGACCAAAACACTAATTAATTAACAAAAGCAGATTTTTTTTTAATTGGGGAGATTTGAAGTGTTTCAGAATTTGCTCATGTGAGGTTTTATTAGTGTTTTTTATTCATATTTTTCCCAATACGAACTCACATAAATGCAACCTTGCTGAAAATTACTAGCATATGGCAGACAACACAAAGAAAACAAAACATTTCCCAGGCAATGCTTAGAAGTGATAATTATTTACAAGTTCTGAGAAGAAAGGAAATACAAAGTAATGTTTAGTGTGACAGTAAACAGGTAGATTTATAGAAATCAAAAGATAACATTCAAGGTCCCTATCGCCATACCCAGAGAAAACGAAACTCCCATCAATGAAGCTAACAGAAAACACACAAATTTAACTCCTTCCCTTCTAGAGACTTTGTTAAAATGATAGCGAAGAAAAAAATGGTTTACGTTTGTTGGGACAATAACAAAGCAAACTAGGGCGGTGCATCAGTCGACAGAAGATGGCTCCAGGTTTCTTGGTGATGGGCAGAGCCAGGAGGAATCTGGGCACAGGAGGCTCAGGCTCCAGCTGCGGGGAGAGGTGTCGGCACAGGGCTTCAGCCCAAACAAGACTGGGTCTGCCCTGCAGCCCCAGGAGAGGCTCTGAAACACCAAAAACAATGGAGGCAGCCGAACTCGGACTGAAAATTAAAAACAGGTGTAAGTGGAGCCTGCCCCTTCATCCTGACCCACCCGCCCCGTTGCCCACTGACCAGACAAGAGCAAAGTCGCATACAGACGCCAAACCTCCCATGCATTCTGAAATTAAAAACTCAATAGAAGGTTGAAGGCAAACAATGAAATACTTCAAAAAATAGAATTAAAGAAGAATTTAAAATATTAGAGGCTTAGAGAGTTAATCCTTGAGGTCCCACATCAACAGGAGACACAGGCATATAACAGAGAAGAGGAAGGAAGAAACAAAGAAGTAGTGGAAGGGTACTTCCCAAAGTTGAAGGGTGTGAATCTCCAGACTGAAAGAGTCCAGTATGTACCTGGCACAGTCACTCAAACATATCACAGTTTTAAGGGTAGATTGGGCTTAGCTAGTATTAGCTCTTACATTGAGGTCTGATCCATTTTGAATCAACTTTTGTACCTAGTATGAGGCTGGGGTCCAACTCCATTCTTTTCCATGTGAAAATCCGATTGTCACAGCACTATTTGTTGCAAGGACTATACTTTTCCTCATTGCCTTGTCTTGGCACCTTTGTAGAAAATCAATTGACCATAGGTGTATGGGTTCATTTCTGAACTTATAATTCTATTCCATAATCTATATGTCTTTCCCTATGCTAAGGAGGAGGCAGTCTCCCAGTCTTAATTACTATAGCTCCGTAGTAAGTTTTCATACAGAAAAGGATGGGTCTTGCCAACTTTGTCCTTTTTCAAGATTGCTTTGGCTATTCTGGGTGCCTTGCATTTCCATACACACTTTGGAGTCAGTTTCATGTTTGGGGGGCAAAGGCAGGTCTCCCAACCATCTCTGTGACCTGCTGCCCTTTGCAGTGTGTCTGGCGCATTAGTACACATCGAAAGTTTGTTGAATTGAATGAAACATTCCAGGTCTTTTTTTTTTTTTTTTTCCTGGAGCTTGGAATAATTTCCACCTAGGAGAATGCTAAGTATTTGTTTCAGTTCCAATGCATGGAACTGCGAGAGGTAACGACAAAACGATTCACAGTGCCTTAAAGCACAGACTATTGGTGGCTTAAGGGGTGGAGCCTGGAGGTAGGCAGTTCATTCAGCAATTCAGCCCTGTGCGGTCCCCAGCATTCTGGTCTTCCCTCGTGCTTGTCACCTCATCAGTAGTAGGCACCAACACACCAGGCACCATGTCCTCATGACAGCATGTCAAAGGAGGAGGCGTTGAGACAGAGACTTTCTTTCTGGAGGCTTGTGTTTCATCCTGGTAGGAAGCGCTCTCACACCTCACTGTCGGAAACGGGGTCGCATGCCCACCCCGAGTCCAGGCACTGGGGACATGACACACTTAGGCCAACCACACTTCATCCAACAAAGCAGGCGCCAGAGCATAACTTTCCTGAAATCCAGGTAAGCAGGGGTAGAGTGAGGTATCACTATTCAGCATCGAGGAATGGTCTACATGAAGCAGAAAATAACCTTTTTGTAGGCTTGTGTAGTAACTCAACTTGTAATGTTGTTCCAGTGACAAAATGTGTTGTCAGCACCAAAAAGAATTTTGAGAAAACATTTGCAACAAAATTCATACATTTATCTTTAAAACTATACTGAATATAATCCCATCTGTCTTGGACACTTTCGAAGGTACTTTACAATTTTTTTAGCTTGACAGCCAGTTATGAACATAAACTTGTCATGGTGCAGACAGGTAGTATCTAGAAGGACTGGTTATCCGAGGTTAACAGGTGCTGCGTGCGCAGGATGAGTCATCCGTGGTCGTGTACTGGGGCGCCATGCAGTACCGCTGGCGCCGTTGGGAGGCGCCCTAGCGCCTGCGCACGCCTGGCCCGCCGCCGGCCTCCCGCCCACAGGCGTCGCTGTGCTGCGGGGCCGGCCCCGAGCCGCGTTCCGCGGGGAGCAGGCGCTCGCGCCGAGCAGGGGTTTCAGTTTCTGGCGCGAACTTCCGCCGTTCTGAAGTTGCACGGCGAATTGGCGCGATGTCCGGGGACAGCAGCGGCCGCCGGGCCGAGGGCCGAGGCCGGGGCCGCGACCCGCACCGGGATCGCCCCCGCTCCCGCTCCCGCTCGCGGTCTCCGCTGTCGTCCCGCCGCGGCGCCGCGCCCGAGCGCAGGGAGGCCCCGGAGCGCCCGAGCTTGGAGGAGGGAGAGCCGTCGGATTCCGGGGACGAGATGGTGGACCCCGCGACCCTGGAGGTGGAGACCGACCACGGCCTGTGCCGCCAGATCCGCCATCAGTACCGGGCGCTCATCAACTCGGTCCAACGTAAGGCGGGGCGCGGGGCCGGGCGGGGCAGGTGCCAGGCGCAGGCCCTGCGCTGCCCGGCTGGTCAGCGGCGCTGGGGCTCAGCCGCGCCCGGATTGGCTCCCCAAGTGCGCCCACATTGGTCTTGTCCATCGAACCGCACGACCTTGGCGGGCCGCACAGGTCCGCGCTGGGCAGGACGACACAGCTGGAGGCCGGGCGCGGTCGGTGGCTCGCCCGAGCCCAGACGGCCGGAAGGGGGAGAGGCGAGGCGCGCGGACCTCCCGGGGGTCCGCGCGTCTCGCCTGGCAGAGCTGCTCGGTTTTTGCAGTCGGCGGTTCCCCGGTGTCTTCGCCGGCGCAGCAGTGGCAGCGGTACCGAGAGAACTGTCACAAATGCAGATACAATCAAACTCTGGGAGGGGTGCGCAGGAGGGTGGCCCTCTCTTCTGTTGTGTGATCTCAAGGGTCTTGGATGACTTGCAAAGTTTGAGAACCACTGTTAGGAGAACTCCTCCAAGGCTGCGGCAGAAGTTGAACCCTTTGGGGGAAGGTTAGAGGGAGCCGGTCTCCTCTTAAAAGTTCCAGTTCTCAAAGGGTACAGTCTGGACGCGCCATTTTGGTTAAAAAGATGAAGATGTTTGAACTAATTAGCCAGAGAGCAGGGGGCGGGACTTGGCTTTACTGCTGGTGATCACTTTGTCAACGACTTGTTGGTGAATGATCACATTTCCCAAAGCTTGTATTTTTTTAACATAGAAAACCGGGAGGATATACTGAATGCCAGCGACAAATTAACAGAGGTCCTTGAAGAGGCCAACACTCTGTTTAATGGAGGTAATTCACTCTTTCATATATGAATGATCTTTAGAATCATATGTTTTAGGATCATTTTAATTAGTTTTACAGCCAAATTATTGACATCAAACAATTCCCACATTTATTATAGTGCTTTTCTAGTTTGGGGACCTTCTCTATTGCAGTAATACTGCAGTAATATCACATTTATTTTGCACATTCCATTCCTTAAGCATGTGTATAACTAAGGATTATACATGAAATTCTGGTGGTGGGGCCAGCAGTCTGTTTTGAGGTGGTTCTGTTGTTTGAGAGGTTTACATGTATCATCTTTGGTCTTTCGGTTGTATTTACTGCCGTGTCCCCAGGAGATGTGCAGACACTGGTTGAATGGATGAACGAGAGAGCAGAGATGGCCCCTGAAGTCCTGTTTCTTTTCCTGTCCTGTCTCCCCTCCCTCATCTCTGTGCTTTTGGTCCATCTATGTAACCCGGTGTGGGGTGGCCGTGTCTACAAGTGGACCTGTTAGTCTGTAGTCAGTGGTGTGTGTGTGTGAGAGAGAGAGACAGATCTCCACACTGAGCTCTAGACCATGGACTGAGGGGCCTTCGAATATCATCAGAGCTTGAACAGAAAGCAGCTGCAGCGTAACGGTAGCAGCAGCAGTGTGGTCAGAGACAGAGGACAGGTCAGGGTACTTGCTGATGTGGGCCCTTGGTCACGGAGCTTAAGGGCTAGTCCCCAGACCGCCTGTCCCTCCAGGCCGATCAGTGGCAGCTCTGTGGGAACAGAGGGAGACCCCCCGACACTCGCAGTGGTGGAGGAGAGCCAGCAGACCTTGCCCTGGCTGGGAACCACAATGCCTCCTGTTCTTGCAGAGCCTGAACCTTTGTTTCCGGTCACTGCCTAGCACGGCTGCTGGGTTAGCGTTGTCCCCTTTTAGCAGTTTTCTGCCTGCATGCTCTTGGAGCGCTAGCTTTCCTGCTCTGACTGCACCTCCCCCCCATCTTAGTCTACTGGTTCGCTCAGCCTCGCCAAAACCTTCCAGAGCCAGCCTTTCCCTGTCCACCCGGTCAAATCCCTCCTCCGCCCTCTAGCTTTTCCTTCTCCCTCCCTAGCCTGAACCCCCAGTCCGTCAGCTCGAGGTTACTTTGATTTCCCTGGGTATTTTATTGTGCATCTTGTTCGTCCTTGACCCAGAGGTCATTTCCTCTCTCAGCTGACACGTCCACTGTGCTAGCTGGGTCACCTCTTTGAGACAAAATAATCCACTCCGCTGGGCCCAGGGAGCTGGTCCGCAAACATGGAATTGTGGATGGGATTTAACACC
This sequence comes from Tonatia bakeri, assembly GCA_004024845.1. Taxonomy (NCBI): domain Eukaryota; kingdom Metazoa; phylum Chordata; class Mammalia; order Chiroptera; family Phyllostomidae; genus Tonatia; species Tonatia bakeri. The sequence continues at coordinate 67,376 of PVIA01000375.1, forward strand.
ATAGAGGTCTTCACGCTGCCCATGGCAGCGTGTGCTGTGGCTAACCAGCAAGGGAGGCCGGGCACCTCCCAGGAATGAGCCGCTCCAGCTTCTCTCGCTCACTGTCACTTTGGCAGTGACTCCTGAAATCCAGCGGAAGGGGAATGGGACTTAGAAAAACAAAACTGGAGGCAGCAAGTTCACCCGCTTGAGGAATGTCCAGGAAATCAATGATTCACCTGCAGTGGCCTCAGGGAGCAAGCCAGGCGCAAGTGTTTCTGTGGTTGGACTTCGCTGTGTTTCTGTCTTCTTGGCTGCCTTTTCGGGCGCCTTTACTTGGTTCCCAGAGCACCTTTTTGCACGCCCTGTTACCTGTGGGGCCCCAGTGAGTCCAGCCCCTGAGCCCCGCTGGTCCGTCTGGTGGACCCTTTGCTCCTCTCCCCAGAATTCATCCTCAGTTTCCCTGCCTGTTCCCTTGTGTCCTTTTATTGATACTTCAGTCTCTTCTCCCTGTAGCTCATCTTCAGCCCTGTGTCCTCTGTCAAATCCTTTTGGATCACCCATCCCCAGAGGTCACTGCCTTGCTGCCTCTAGGGTGGCACTCGGGAGCCACGTGGAGGCGTGAATCTCCTGCTGGCTGCCCGGCCCGTGACTTTATCCCAGCCGAGGCTCCGTGACAACTTATCGATTGCTGGTCTACGAAAGCAGAGTGCATGTTCAACTTGACTTACACCAGCCCATGTGATGACAGTGACTAAGCTGGGTCATGGGCGTCAAGGGAAAAGCCACATGGTAGAGATGAGAGTGGGTTTTTTTGTTTTGTTTTGTTTTAACCATGGTTATTAAGAGGTTCAGTTCCAAGGAGCAGGAAAAGTGGAGACAGAGCTGGCTTTTAGGAAGACTGGTCAGCTTGGATTCCAGATTTTGGTGACTTGGGCAGGGGAGGCAGTGAGATGGATACACTGGGACATTTTTCGGTCGGGTGGGAAATGCTGAGTTACTAGTTGGAGATGTAAGGGAAATGCCTGTGGTTAATGTGAGTTTTGTAATGTGTGTATTTTTCTTCTCTTTTGCGTAGTGTCCCGAGCGAGAGAAGCGGTCCTCGATGCCCACTTTCTTGTTTTGGCTTCCGACTTGGGCAAAGAGAAGGCCAAGCAGCTGCGTTCTGACCTGAGCTCATTCGATATGTTGAGATATGTTGAAACTCTAGTAAGTTCAAAGCCATAGAATCTTAATAAAAAATGTGTTCGTCTGTATAACTATCTGCTTTGCTTATATCCACACGCAAATAGCTTTCACTTCATGTTTACTCCCTGCGGGCGTGGGCTCAGGTCCCTGCGCAGAGAGCTGACCAAACGAAATAGATGAGAGAGGAACTGACAGCGGGCCCCAGGCCCGGAGCCCAGAGCAGGGTGATGACTGCCAGCACTCTACAACTCCGGGCGCTATGCTTATGTAGAAACGGCCGTATTTTTTCCCCTCGGCCACCTCTCAGTTCACCAAGTGTTTTAGTTTATCCTCAGTGACCTGGGACCTGGGACCTGGGACCAGGGGTCAGCCAAAGCCCCCCCTGCAGGTGGCAGACTCCCTGGAACGAGTCGGGTCTGGAGCGTGGGCCTGTTTTAGTCTGTCTTTGAGAAGATTTTGGAACCACATGCGTATGAGGGAGCCCTGCTTTTGTGGGGGTTTTTATTTTTGTTTTTTGCTCTTGTTTTGGTTACCTTTCTTTGCCTCTTAATAAGTTTGTGTGCTTGTGACCTGAAATTTTGAAACTTTTCCGTGGTGGATTTACCCCAAAAGCACAGTGAGACTGACCTTTTATCTTACTCTGTTGTCTTTTTTTTTTTTTTTACTCTACCCGGAGCCTAATGTTCCTGCCGGGACATTGACTGGATGTGTTAAATAGTTACTGAGGTGATTTACTACCATGTGACCTGACCAGATAAATTAATTATTTTGTAAAGGAATGAGGTTATTTCTTGTTTTGTAAGCCTTACTTTTTTTTTTTTAGTTTAAACTTAACTTACTTAAATTCAAACCTTAAGTTTTTCTTTAAAAAAACTTTTTTGTTTTGAAACATGATGCATTTTTCTTTAATGCACATGAATGTACAGCTCAATAGAGTGACCCAGGACCAAGCTGTCTTTTTTTAAATTAGCGTTATTTATCAGGATTAGCTTTGTGCTTTAAATAACCTATCAAAATAAAGTCCAGAAATCTAAAGCATTCCACATAAAACCCTAAATCAGTAGCTCCCCAGTGTCCACGTCGGGAAGACCTTTCTGAGTGTAACACTAAAGAGGCGATAAAGCAAAGACGGGTGGATTTGGCCAGGCGAGACCTGGAACTCCCTCCTCCGAGTGTAGAGTGTGGGACAGTGGGCCGGAGGGCGGGAGATGCTGGGGAGGGGGGAGGCGGGAGGGGGGAGGGGGGGCGCTGACCACAGCTCTCTGACCCAGTTCTGCCCGCCTGCTTTTTTTCTTCAAAGCCGGATTCCCTTTAATAGGGTCAAGCTCCCTTGGGGCTTTTTGATTATCGTTTCTGTGTGATACTACCGCTTTAATTTGATAACATCTAGCCATATTAGAATTTTATAATAAGTGTGTACTTTCCTAAAAGCAAGTTTAATATCATACATTTTCTGTGAGATAGCTTGAGACAGCAGGATGATTAGATTTCTGCCAGTGCTGCCCAGGAAGGCAGTTTCCAGGTGAACAGCGCTCGCCCTGGCACTGGGCCCCTGTTCTCTGGGTGCACTGAGAGACTTGGCGAACGGGTCTTGGGGTCAGGCTGAGAGTGAAAATCTGAATGCCAGCTCAGCTTCCCTGTTCCATTGCGGACCTTTTGTTCTAGGATGTGATTTCATATGTTCATGCTAGTACAGCTTTACTAATATTTTACAAATGAACTCCTTGTGACCCCGAAGTTCCCAGCAGGCTCAGTTCTTTTGACATCCCTAAATCCTACAGCCTGCGGCGGGCTGGAGCAGGGTTCCTCAGCCTGGGCACTGGGGACCCTCGGGGCTGAGCCCGTCTTTGGTGCGGGGGCCTGCACCATGCATTGGAGGATGCTGAGCAGCATCCTGGCCTCTACCCACCAGATGCTGGGAGCACCCCCACACCCAGCTGTGACCACCAAAAATGTCTCCCGGCAATGCCGAGAGACCCTGAGGGGACACACTTGCCCTGGTGGAGAGCCGCTGGTCTACACCACCTTGCTTCCTCACCAGACATTCTAAGTGCATTGAGGAATATCTTTTGCCAATAGAAGATTCCTCTGAAAATAGGAATTTATCAGTTTAACTATCTTTATAGTAAGAACTTGCGCCAACTTGCTAGGGCACTGAAACAGACTTGGCCTCTGGCCTCTTAAAGTGTAGAGATGCAGGTTATTGGACGTGGGGAGTGACTGCTTGTGGCTTAACTGGGGTTTTCTGTTCTCCTTCGTTTTTGTAGCTGACACATATGGGTGTAAATCCGCTAGAAGCTGAAGATCTCGTCCGTGACGAAGATAGTTCTGATTTTGAATTCATAGTCTATGACTCCTGGAAAATATCAGGCAAAACAGCAGAGAACACCTTTAATAAAACCCATACATTCCACTTTCTGTAAGATTACTTTAACGATCCGACAGACCCGTCATGTGTAACCCTCAAATTGTTTTTTATTGTAGAGATCAAAGTGATTTGACGTTGTAGAGGTGACCGTCACACTGCCATGTTTAGTGGCTTTGTAAACTTGGATTTAAATGCCCGTACCATCTTGATGTGGAGGGAACTGCATCCTGTTTAACCTCAGCAGGAAGGGCCGTGGGCCAGAACCTCCTTCCCGGGCTGGGGGAGACTTCGGGTCTGCGGCCGACCCTGGCTTTGTTTAACCATCATTCCGATCCTTACGGTGGAGGAGGGTAATACCTCCTCCAAGGGTATCTTAAGTTTCTAACGATGTATGTAAAATGCCGTTTGTTACGTTTCCCTGCTGGATGACGACGGGCCCTCGTTTGAAGACTACTTGAGTCACTGTATAAACTTCCCAGTTCATTTTTAGATGCAGGTCTAATTTTGGAAAGTTTTTCTTTATGCCCAAATGAGATGCATTTCTGTCTGTGTTTCCTGGCTTAGTGCTAGGGAGACAGGAAGCACAGCTCTGCATGGTTCTTCTGGGGGGCGGGCGTTCCCCATGCGGGTCCTGTTCCCCAGTAGATGCCTTCTCCAGGGTCGCCGCCCACATTGGTTCTTTCTTAAGTGGCATAGCGCCTGGGCGTCTGTCTGTTCTGACTCACCCTTCAGGGCCTCTCGGGGGTGGTGGTGTCTCCGTTAGAAGGCTTTGGAGGTGCCTATGTCGCAAGTCTACGCTGTGGGGACAGGCACTTGTCTCTAACACACCTTCGGGTAACTTGGGTGCCCAGGGCCACTTAGCATGTTACGGCACACAGATCACTCCTCTTTGCTGGATGAAATCCCAGTCTTGGTTTGTGCTGCTGAGCTCTGGGCTCTGTCATCCATCCCAGGATGTAGGCTGGCCTTTCGTGGTGTGGCTTAAACTTTATTCATCACCCAGCCTACCTTCCCGCTGCCATGCATTGCTCACAGCTTTGCACCTGGCACTTGCGGTTCCCTTGGCCTGCAGTGTCCTTGGAGACCTTCTTTCCAACTGGTATGGTTCGTGTATCCCACAGGCCCCAACATGGAAGCCTCCAGTAGCCTCCAGAGCTGTCAGTGCAGGATCCCATTTCCCAGCCAGGTTGCTCCCGAGTTATCTGGGTAGCTGGCCCTGCCCACAGCAGTTGGAGCGCCTAAGTAACTCCCCAGTACAGCGCTGTGGGATCTGTCGCATTCTGCTGAACTCTGTGTGCCTGACTATGTATTTGTCTACGTGGATACTTGGAGCTTTTCAAGTGTAGGGACCATGTGGGTCTAAATTCTTGGGGCCTTGGCCTCCACACGATGCTTCTGTTGCTGTAGCTTCAGTCTGCCTTAGGGCATTTTGTGGGGAAGTAGAGGGAGTCCTAATCGGGAAGGAACCCCAGGGCCTCCGCTTGACCTGTTACCCTAAGAGGAGTGTGTTCTGTCGTCCCGAGCTGGGAGCCTGCACCCTGGCTCACCTCGTCCAGAGGCTTTTAACTCTGGAAGGATGAACACGAGTTCCCCTTCCCCACGTGTTCATCCTTCTCCTGATCTCTGAACTTGGCTTTGCAGAATAGACGGCAGGCCAGCTGGGCTCCCAGAGGCCTGTTCCTGGGATTACTGCTCAGGGCGAAATAGGCAGGTGCTTGCGGAGGTGGTCCAAGGCCGAGTGAGGCGCCCAGGGGCTCTTTTTAGAAACACACGCGGAGCAGAAAGGGTGTCACAGTCCTGATGGGAATCTCGGTCTGGTGTCAGCTCGTAAATCGCTGACGCCGCCTGGATTTGACTGTCCTGTGGAGCTGCTTGCGGTCAGTGAAATTAGTCTGTTCAGAAAACATACGAGAAAAGCCATGAAAGCGTATTTCTCACTAGGTTGGGTTCGATACAAGGAGAACACCCCGTGCCAAAGCCACGGGCGGAGCGCCCGAGAAGAGTCTGCACGGCAGAAAAGGAGAAGGAAATGCCTGAGCAGGTTCGTCTTTTTTTAACTTGCATTTTAAAAACGCCTCAAATGAAGATAGCCGTTACTATAATGCACATGCAAATTTGGCTATCTTTTCTAACCTTAAGGTTCAAGAGTCACTTAAATAATCATTTTGTGTAAGTCCTTAGACTTACATAAGTCATTATGTACATATAAGTCCAATAAAAAGTCATTGGACTTTTTATTGGATTTGACCACTTGTCTTAGTTTTAACTCATTTCCGTACTTGGGACCAGTTCTGAACCAGGGTTCCTCAGCCTCAGCACTGCCAACTTCCAGGGATGGATCCCTGTTTGGGCGGTCTGTCTAATGTACTGGAGGGAGTTTAGCAGTGTCCTTGGCCCTTCCCCACTAGATGCCAGTAGCACCCCCACCCCAGTTGTGACAACCGAACATGGGCTCACGTCCCCGGGGGCAAAATCCCTCCGAGCCGAGAACTGCTGTTCTAAAGTGAAATGCCATTTTGTACTGTAGTTTATGTTCAACCTCAGAATGGTTGGTTTGGTCATGTCACTTCTCTATTAAAACAATTAATGTACAAAGTTACAGAACATTTTTTCTTTTAACTCTCAAGCTTTGAGATGAGGATTTACTGGCAGTCCCCAGTAAAAGACATTGAGGGGAGTTTGGATGTGAGAGAGCAGGAGAGCAGGCAGGCAAGGGGTCGGTCAGCTCGACGATGGCTTTATATTTGCAGTTAAAAAGAATGGAAGAATCTCATCAAGAAGCAACAGAAAAAGAAGTAGAAAGGATCTTAGGGTTGTTGCAGACATATTTCCGAGAAGATCGTAAGTATGACACCAAGTTCAAAATGGGGCAATTTGTATTAGTTTGGTGTGGAGTAGCTTCAGTGAGAAGCTATTAATATTTTTATTTAAAAGGCATTTTCAATTATATGTAATATTTGCATCATTTTGATTTTTTGGCGTATATGTTTAATGAGGCTTCTCCTCTTTAGACGTTCCATGTGAGAATGTCGGGGAAGTAACTTTTACTTTTAAACAATGGGGTGTTTTTTTCTGTTAAAAAATAAAACATGACAGAAGTGAGAAATGTAGAGAATCCCATTCCACCTCTCCTCACTCCCCAGAGGTGGCCACCTGTAAAACGTGGTAGGTACATTTTCAGATTATCTTGGTTTATGTCAGTCGTGGAGATAAGCACATAAGTAGTTAGAATTTGATTCTGCTTTTTTCAGAGCTCATCATCGTACACACATTCTTTGGCAACGTGACTTTTCCATGTTTTCCATGTGGTTCTTTTCCATGATCCCTATTATATGGCTCTACCATAAATACATGTGTCAGTTTCTCTATTAGTGGACAAGTAAGTTCTCTCCAGCATTCTACTCATGTCCAGACTGCAGAAGTGAAGAATCTTGGTGTGACAGTGCACACGTGCTAATATTTCTGTAGGGCGGCTTTGTAGAGGGGGTGGGTGGGTCCAGGGGCCATACCTTTTTTTTTTTTTTAAGATTTTATTTCTTTCTTTATTTATTTATAGAGAGAGGGAGGGAGAAAAAGAGAGGGAGCGAAACAATGGTGTTCGAGAGAAACATAATCAGTTGCCTCTCACACTCCCCCAACCTGCAGCCTGGCCTGCAACCCAGGCATGTGCCCTGACCGGGAATTGAACCGGCGACCTTTCCCTTTGCAAGATGACTCCCCACCCACTGAGCAGCACTGGTCAGGGCCACACGGGTTTTTAATAGATATGCCAAGTTGCCCTCCAGAAGGGCTGTGTTGATCTACACCTCACAACAGGATGAGTGCCCATGTCCTTCCTCTGCCTAACACTACACAGCCTTGGTCTTATGGATAAAAAAAAATTCTTTTCCTGTCTTGAAGAATTTTTTCCTTCTTTTTTTTTTTTGTCTGTAGCTAATACTCCTATGTCCTTCTTTGACTTTGTGATCGATCCACACTCTTTCCCCCGCACGGTGGAAAACATCTTCCATGTCTCCTTCATTGTAAGGGTAAGATTTATTTCTATGGTCACTTTTGTGTGCTTTTTAAAAGGTAAATAATAGAAGCTATTGAGGGATGCGGGCAAAGGTATTTATTAACCCGTATGCATTGGGACCTGCGGTAGCTAAATACTAACTGACCAGGAGGCAGAAGAAACCAGCTCAAACAAAAAACAAGTTAAAATTTTTTGTGCTTGCTTTCCTATTTTGAAAGTTTTTAGTGAAAGAATTGGCAAAATTGGAATATGGAACTATAGAGGTTAGATAACACTCTAGTATAAATGTTAAATTTCCCGAGTTTGATAGCTGACATGTTATGTAAGAGAACATCCTTGTTCTCAAGGAGTTTACACTGAAGTACTAAGGGAGAGGGTCAGGATGTCCATTACTTATCCTCTTAAGAGTTAATAACAATATGTGGGCGGGACAAATGTAGGTTTACAGTTGTGGGTACGTGAAACAGTTTATTCTTGTATTTATTGTTGTTGTTTTTATATGAACAACTGTAAACCTACTTTTGCCCACTCTTGTATATACAGAGAGAATGAAAAATGTAGCAAAACAATTGGGGAAGTTGAGTAAAGGATATATAGGTGGTCTTCAAGTTTGAAATTTTTTCAAAATAGGCTAAAAAAAAATAGTATGGAAATTTGCTTTGGCCTGTCTCTAGTCTTACCTGGTTGCTTTCCTGCACATGTAAGATGAATATGAACTTAACCCAAGATAAAAATTTCATATTGACCAAAGCGTTTTCCCAGAAATGATAACAGAGGCCTATTTTGTCAGTGGTAAAAGATAGAATTATGCATAATAAAATGTCAGTATTCACAACTATGTGTATATCAGCTAAAGGGGCAGGACTGGGTTTTGTCCAGGAGACCCTCGGGGCGGAGGCGGGGTCTGGAGGGCGGAGCGGACGAGGACCTGAGGGACAGGCCAGTAAACCCAATGTTAGAGGCTTGTCCGCGTGATCGCCTCTGTGCTGTTAAGTTTTCATTGTCGGAGATGCAGTGCTTTCTACCTGAGTAATGTTTTTATCCAGTGGCATAGGTTTTGGATCTAAATTTTAGTTCTCTAAAATCATTTTTTTTGTGTGTGTTTTAGGATGGTTTTGCAAGAATAAAACTCGACCAAGACCGACTGCCAATAATAGGTAAATGATCCTATGTCCAGAAAAATTATTTTTAGAGAAAATATATTTGGTGCTGGAGTTTATGAAATGTGTTTTACTAACTGTAAAGGTTTTCCTTTTAGGTAACTTTTATAATGCCGAATCTGGCTCAACCAACTGAAAACGTCGTCACAGCTTAGAGCAGATGAACTTATCTGTATTATTGATTCAGCATCTGCTGCCGTCAAGATTAACAAGAAATGATACAATTTCCCACAAATTTTAATTTAGGAAGTTTGTAATCACAGTTTTTTTGTAGCTTCCTTCTTTCTATTTTTTCCTTGATGCCAGCTTCTACTTTCCCTGAGGAATCTTTAATTCTTAGTTGAATAATTGCACACTCTCCATTATGCTTCTCCTGGTCAGGTCTCTGGTGGAGAACAAAGCACTTTTATTACATTTGCATATTACTCAGTTTCCTGTTGGACTCACCAGGGCTTAGTCCGTGGTTGGGATGCACATGTGTAGAGGTTCACAAGTGAGAGGAATGTGTTTCTCTACTACTTTTTTTAATGGAAGCAAATAGATTACTTGCTACTATAATAATAATACAACTCAGGCATGAAGTCCTAAGTATGTGCTACTGTAATTATCATCTCAATACAGGTTTTATTCCTATATTCATCTTTGCTGTTTAGCTTGCTTCTGATTTGATAACCTTTGAAAACGTTTGTTTTTCAAACAGAACCTGTTAATATTAGTGAAGAAAATGAGGGCATTGATCAAAACACCCAGATCAGGAATCAAGGAATCATAGCTTTGAGTTACCACGACTGGAAGGTAAGGCTCTGCACCTTGCCAAGTAAGGGATGTTCTGTCCCCGACCTCATGCACCATAAATCCAGTGCCCGCGTATCCCTTGTTCTCTGCCAGGAGATTGTGAAGACCTTTGAGATCTCGGAGCCTGTGATTATCCCAAGCCAGAGCCAGCAGAGGCCGAGCACTTGATGGCCACTGAAGGTAACATTTCCTGTGGGACAAGTGCAAGTTTTCATTAAACTTTACATGGCATTCCAGACTGTCCTGTGTTGTCACATTCTGGTGAAATTTGGATTTTGCTCCCTTTAGTGCCCCATTCTGAGGACTGTGTGCTGGTGATGAGGGTGGAGTGGGACTGAGCAGGCACCGGCTCCCTTCTCTGGGTTAATCACGCTGGTGCTCTTCAGACATGCGGTTGACAGGGACAGAGCAGGAGTTTGTCCCTGGTTTGGCTTTCGGAGCCCCTGACACAATAGACCGATGGGGAAGATGAGGGGAATATCGAATCCTCCCATCAGTGTTGTTCAGCGTCCCCTTAGCTCTGCTCGTTTTATAGAAACCAAGCAGAAACGGAGGATTATCTTGAAATGCAATCAGTGAATGGCCATTTCTTAAATTTGAGTTATCCTGTGAAAAGGTTCTCATTTTCTTGAAGAAGAGCCTCGCTAGAAGGAAATCAGAGCCGTGGCCTGGCGTTCTGTGCTGCCGGCGGCCGTGGACAGGAATCAGGAGACCTGGGTTCTGCTGGCTCTGACCCTTGAAAACCTTGGGCAAGCCACTTACTCTCATGCAGCTTCCTCTTCCTTGTCTACGAATCTATTGATAGAATGGGGAGGATTTTGAATTAGATAATTGCTAAGGTTTTTTTTTTTTGTAGCTCAGATTTTTTATGATGTTGAGAGTTAAAATTAGCTTTTTACTCCTTACTGTAAACTCTTCATTAGTGTCTCAGTTAATGGAGCTGCTTTTGTTTTGGGACAAGTGTGGGAGGGCGCGGGTTGACAGCAGATAACACGGGGTCAGGCAAAAGTAGGCCTACAGTCGTTTGTATGGGAAATAGCACGGCGATTAATAAGTAGCATACGAGAACAGACTCTGTTTCAAGTACACACAACTGTAAACGTACATTTGCCCCGCCCTAATGGGTTAGATTTCATTTATGCAGATTAAATCAACTTTTGATTGATAAACTGTTAACTGGCTATTTTCCCCCTCTTTTTAGGACTGAAGTGGATAGTGAAATCTAAAAAGGAGCGCAGCATGTATTGTATATATTGTATGATTGAACATTTTTAAAGACAGATTGTTTTTAGTAAAATGTAGCTTTTGATAGTTGATAAAGTTGTCATGGTTTCTTTGATTAAAGGAAATTCACTGCCATATTCACAAATAATCGTAGTTACTCCTTATTTTCTGTCATCGGGAAAGTGTCTCCTATCTCCGGTCCTGTCCCACTGGAAGTTTTAGATAGGTTGTTAATGGCCCTTAAATCTTTATGGTTCTTGTTACATCTCTTTAGCCATCAAGTTGTCTAGTCAGCACACATTAAGTTGTACCGTATAAAATAGTTTTTACAGCTAAAACGCGGCTGAGCACCTGCAATGTTCTGTGAGTCAACCTGTGATTTACACACTGGCGGCTCTTCGGTCCTCGGCCAGGCTGGCTGAACCGCTCTCCCCGACAGGGCCAGCCCGGGATCTGTCTCACCGGCCGTCAGTCCTCTCTGTGCCCAGGGGCTGCTGGCTGCGCGGAGAAAACCACAGAGCAGGGCCGGCTGATACTCCTCCCGTGCATCTAACCTCTGCTGGGCCTTCAGGGCCGTCCCCGGTGTTCTCTGAGTCCCTGGTCGGTTCCTCATCCATTCCCCAGCTTTCCGCATCTACCCTGGCTCCCCCCTTCCCCCGATGTCACAGGTGGAGGTGTCTCTTCTGTGGACGGCTCCCGATTCTAGCTCTTCCTGCATCCGCTGTGCCTGTCACACCTGCTTTCCCTTCAGTCCTGCTCCTCTCTCCTCCTAAAAAATTATCGTGACCCCCTAAGTTACTACCCTATCTCCTCTTTAAATAAGAGCCACTTGCTGAAGTAGTCCATTCGCACCATGCTACTGAGGCTGTTTCAAGCCAGATTCTTTGGTGATTCCTTTCCAAATTGTAAAATCCAGTGGATAAGTGCTGTGCATTTGACACTTGAAAATGTACTTCTCAAACACTGCATCCTTGTGTCTGATGCTTTCCGTGGTTTTCCTTGCACCAGCTTTCTCTCAGGATCTGGGCTCCATCTGTGTCCCGGTCATTCCTGGAACTTTGATTGGCCTTCTCTAAAAAGCTCCATATGCCAGCTGAAACCAGTGGCTTCTTAGATAGCACATGGGCTGTTTGGAACATATATAAAACAGCCCCCACATCTTTTCTCCCTGCCATCCCTGTGCTGCTACTTTGACTACTATTTCCTCAGAAAGCAAGCTGTGAATTCTTTCCTTTTTTACCCCCACAATCCTGACCTTCATCGGTCATAATTCTCATCTGGCCTCTTGAATCTCTCCATCTTGCCCAGCTTTCTGCCACAGATTCCCGTCTGGTGTCCCCTGCTTCTTGTCTGTCCTTCAGATTTCTTCCACTTCTTTAAAGCCACACGTCAGTTTTTCAGTGACTCCCCACTGCCTTCGAGATGGGAAACACCTGGGCCCTTCAGCGAGCGCAGAGCCTTGCCTGATCCGGCCCTTTGCCTGCGTTGCTGGGCTCCCTTCGTCCTGTGAACTCTCACCATCTCTTTCGTTTTTGTTCAACAGCCTTGTTGAGATATAACTCACACACCCTACAATTCACTGTACAATTTAAAGTGTGTTTTACTATTTGTTAGTCTACTCACAGGGTTGTGAATCACCACAGTCAGTATTAGAACATTCTGGTTCACCTGACCCCTGCCCTTTGGCAGCTGCCCAGCCTCCCTCACTGACCCTCCTGACCCCTGAGCCCTAACCAGCCGCTAACCTGCTGCTGTCTGTAAACATGCCTCTTTCTTCCAGAATTGCCTGTTCTGGGCATTTCACAGACATGGAATCACATGTGTGGGCTTAACGTTGTAATTTCCCAAGCCATGTGTGTTTGATGTTGCCTTCCTCCTTCCCTTCACTCACTCACTTTCTGCTTGTTTCAAACCTTCACGGAAGAAACTTGAGTGGTTACTGTTTTCAAGCCAAGGGGGAAAAGCTGCTTTGCATTTCATACCTTTCGGTAACTACTGAGTTTGCTAACCATGTACTTTTTCATTGCTTTTAAAAATTATCAACAGAAGTTATCTAGACTTCCAACTTGGGGGAAAAAACAAAACTAATGGATGTTATCTTTTAAAAATCAAACTCCTATCCTATCCCCAAAGCCTTTCTTCTCCAGAACCCCGTGTTGGAGTAGCACCTTGTCCTTACCTCCTTTGTCTTGTCGGTGCTCCTCACCTTGCTTATTTGCACATCTCTTCCTGTGGAGTTCCCCGGGGCCAGGGGTGGGCCTTATTTTGTGCTGGTGGCAGCTGGCCGGAGGCAGGCAGCAGTGCTGAGCGCAGATGCTCTGCCTCCCTAAGGAGTTACCATCCAAGGGGCATTCTCCGGCTCCACATGCCCCCGAATTGCTACCCTACTCTCTAGTCCACATTCGCACAATAGAGCTTTTTATACTCCAGAATTGGATGTGTTCTGCTCTGTTCCTCCTATTGCGTGGCAGGCCTTTCAGAGTTGGAGTGGTAGATTAAAGAATGGCTTCCAACATTTTTTGAGAGGAAGGGTCTGTTTCCTCTCCCCTTGAATTTGGGCTGGGCTTGGTGGCTTTTTGGAGCGACAGAATGTGGCCGCAGTGATGTACTGGGATTTCTGAGGCTGGGTCATAAGGGGCCTCTAGTGTCTGACAGGTCTCTTAGAGCCCTGGGTCACCATGTAAGACCTTCACCTGCCGTGTGGCCCTGAAGCTGCCTGGGGAAGGGAGATCGGGAGGGGGGTCAGCCAAGCTAAGCCTGGCCTTCTGAGCTGTTCTTGCCTAGCGCATATGGGGGAAGCAGTCTGGGACCCTCCAGACTAGCCCAGCCATCACCTGGGTGTCCCCAGGTGGCTCTGGTGGTGGCACATGGAAAAGAAACTTGCCCAGCTGAGCTCTCCTGAATTCTTGGTAAGGAATTGTGAGATGCAGTAAAATGGTGGTCCTAAGTCAGTAGTTTTGTTTATCGTTAAATGTTTTCTCTCCCCCATTTGAGGCACTTAGAAACGAAATTCGGGTGTGGGGTTTTACTGCACCAACAACTATGAAAGTAAGCTTAGCCTAAAAGAGAAATAACAATAGCCTAGAAAATAACTTTATTATTTTCTAGTTGACTTTTCAAAAACGGTGGTATAGTCAAGAGCTCTCTCGGAAGAGGATTTTTCATCGTGCCCTCTTCTTTTGGCTTTTCTCTCAGAATAGTCACTTCGATGGGCTCATCCTTGTAAGGCTGGGCGAGGGGATAGGCTGTGACCCACTCGAATTCTCTCACTTCCTCTGTCCTCACCTGAGGTTTCCGTTTTGGGACGGGAGGAGCCGGGGCCGCCAGGCTCTGAGCGCTCCGGTCGTTGCTTCTCTCGGCCAGCTCCCGCCCCCGGGCCATGCGATCGTGATGCCTTCTCATCTGCTCCTGCGCCCAGGCCACCCGCTGCTTCGGGGTTTTCACTTTGGGTGTCCTCTGGACATTCTCAGGGTGTTCCTTCTTCTGCCGGGGGCATGTTCTGGAGGAAGGCATTTCTCTGGGACCCTTCCCGGGAAGTGTTTGATACTTGTCCGTTCTGAGGTCTCTAGCTTTTTGCGCTCGGTAGATGTGTTTCTTTATGTGGTCCAGCTCCCTCTCAGGCACCAGATAGTCCTGTGACTGAGCATCTTCAGGTTTTTCACTTTGTGGTCTCTCCTCCTCTTCCTCTTCCTCTTCCTCTATGCCAATCTCCCATTTTGGAAACATTTCATATTTCCATAAATCTTCCATCATTTCTTGATGTCGTCGCCAGTAGTACTCCTCTGCTTTGGCAAACCAGAAGTCAAAAGACAGGGCCTTAAGTTTACGAAGTAGTGTGTTATTCTCCTGCTGAAACTTGGACTGACAGTTTCCTCACTTCTCTAGAATGGACACCACCTCCATGCTTGTCAGAGGGGAGTGTGGGAACTTTGTAAGCTGCCTCCCTGGGCTGCAGCCCACGGCACAGATCTGCCGGGGCTGGCAGCCCGCCCCATGCTCCTGCTCAGGGCTCTTCCCGGGTTTCAGGCCCTGGTCTTCGCTCTCCTGCACTTCGGCGTTCCCTCCTAGGTGAAGACTCGGCCTTACACTTCCTCCAGGAGACAGAAGTAGTAACTCAGGAGCGCCCTCCTGGTCCCTGTTAGAACCACCACCACGCCTCTGTCCCAGACTCCGCCTTCCTGCCTTTGTAACGGGAACCCTGCCCCTTTATCAGAAGCCAGTTCTGCCATCTGTGCTCACTGGGCTTCAAGAGCTTTCATTTGCAATGATCCAATCCCCTTTCCTGCTTCATCAGAGTTTACCCGCTACTGGATCACTCCATTAGCATAAAAATTCTGCTCCAGTACATACCGGCTTCAAACAGAAGACCAACCCTCCTTTACCGCACATTCCTCTCCAGCTGCTGCTGCCTCTTTTCCTCCCCTTCACCATGTAACTTGAAGCACTGACCTACAGCCCCTCTTGCCTTTCTCCCCTCGTTTTCCCCTTAATCCTCTTCAACTGTGTTCCCACCCCCACCCTGTCTCTGAGACAGCTCTCAGCTGGGTCACCCGTGATCATGACACTGATGAATTCAGTGTGCCCACCTCTGTCCCTGCCACACTTGACCTCTCAGCAGTACTGTCTCCTCTTTGAAATACGTGTCCATCCTATGGACAAGGGCACACGGCTGAGGCTCTCTTGGACCCCTAGACTATTCCAGCCATGAGCTGAGTGTCCCCAGGTGACCAACTGGCCCCTGGTTCCCTTCCCACTGCATGGCCACTTCCGCACGTGCTTTGCTGGTTCCGGCTTTTAAATGTAATGCAGGTAGGTATAGCGGAGAAATTGTCACTTAAGGTACAGCACAGTCACATTTGTCCTCTGTGGACACAGTCTCGATCATTCTACCAGGTGACCTACACATGTCAGGCTCTGCTCTGGGGAGGGGGGGAAGGAATGAGTAAGGCAGAGTCAGGGTGCACCAGGCTGCCTGCGCTTGCCCTCACCTCAGACCCGGACGGTGTTTGCTTGACCACTTCAGTGTCTCCTTCTCTGTCCCCTCACTTCGGACTTCAAAAAGCCCCTGCCCTAGGGCAGTAGCCTCCCTGAACCCACCCTTCTGTCCCCCTGTCCCAAGTCTCCAGACCTGTCACATGGCGGCCAGAGTGACCTTTATGTTCCACAGATTGGAGCCCATCCCTTTCCTGCATGGAGGCCTGGGGGAGGGTCCTTGGCTTCTAGGAGAAAACCCTGAGCTCCAGCATGCCACCCACAATCTGGCTCCTGACCGCCTCTCCCGGCAGTCTCTTGTCTCCACCGTTCGCTCACTCTGCTGCGGCCAAGTGGACTTCCGTCCTCAAAAGCCACGTTCTCTTTCCCGTCGGAGTATTTTCACATCTTCCGTCATAACGTTCCAAACACACACTGTCACAGCTCTGACTACGGCGCTTACACATGCAATTTGTAAGTGTCAGCTTAACGCTACTTCTTAGACCCTTCACAAACTCATTCAAACAAAACCCCGTCCTCTCACAGCACTTGGCGCACACTCAGCGTGGCCACCCCCCACTTGCCAGCCCTTGGAGGACACGCACTGTGTTCACGTGCTCGGAGCTGACCCACATGCTGAACTAAACAGGTGCTCGGGCCCTTTTGACCTCGGTGATAAACTTTTTATGGTTCTGTTACTGGCTCCAAAGTTCACGGTAGATGTATTTCCTCACCTGAATCTCCTTTTCTAGTGGGCACTGGAAACCTACTGCAATTCCAGGGTCTCAGTGTTTTTGGCCTGGGCCAGTCTGGAAGATCAAAAAGAGAAATTAGACTGGAGCGTGGAGAAGGGTCTCGGGAAACATGCTGTAGTGTGAATTACATTAGGGAGTGGTTTGGGACTTAACTTTTTATATGTAGCAAAAGGCACTCCTCTGTGCCAACAGGCAGGACCCCACGATTTGTTTAATGTCTTCTATTTTTCCTTGAAGCAAGGAAGAAATGCTCTCTAGTAAAAGTATAAAGAGCCACATAGTGTTTGAGGTTGAAACCATCAGAAGTACTTCCATTTTAACCCTGGACCAGGAGGCTGAGCTGCTATTTCAAATTCCACAAACCACTGTTTGTGTATAATTGTTGGTGGAACAAAGACCTTACCTTTGATGGGAAAATACTGTTCAAAGGAGGTTAATTCCATTTTAAGTTGCGTGGAGAGTTATTAACAATAAGTATAATTTATAAGCTATCATTAATTCCCTCCACCAGCTGTCCCATTGTAACATGTTTCATGATTCTTGTCAAAGGTTTACATTTTAGATCAACAATTTGACAGCGATGCAGAAAACTCTGCAGTCATATTTATGCATCCTCCAGA
The DNA here is from genome assembly GCA_004024845.1 of Tonatia bakeri. Lineage (NCBI taxonomy): Eukaryota > Metazoa > Chordata > Mammalia > Chiroptera > Phyllostomidae > Tonatia > Tonatia bakeri. Next base: position 84,451 of record PVIA01000375.1, read on the forward strand.
CCTGTTACTTCTTCCCCTGCTTAGTATATAAATAGGCTCTGTGTTTACCAATCTGGGTTGTAAGTTTTGTTTCTCTGACTTCTCTAAGCAGCAAAGAGAAGGATTTTAGAACACAGAACTGGAAGAAACCAAAACTGTATTTGCTTTTAAATAAAGCTAATTACTTAAAAGACTCATATTTCTGCTTTCATGTTTTTCTTTCCTAAGAGATTCTTGTATTACTTCCAAAGCAACATTTATAGAGTTTACTATACACTAGGCATTGTGCTAAGAACTTAAATGGATTCTTTTACTCAATCTTCCAAACAACCATATGGGGTAGGGACTCATTATCCCCACATCATGGCGATGCGGGCTGAGGCTCAGAGAGACTTGTCAAGCTCCCAGGGTTAGTTTCAGAAGCAGAATTTGTGCCCGAATGACTCCAAAGCACATAATTTTCATTCCTGTGCTACACTCCTTCCCAGATAATGAACATTCTTTCACATTCACTTGAAATGGAAGGCAAATGCCTACTATTCTGCACTCAGATCCAACTATTCTGAGTCTGTCACCTAAGGAAGGTGCGAGGTGGGGGAATCAGCCCTTCTGGTGGGTCCTTCCTTAGACCCCCACCACCCTGCATCCTGTCTGAAGTGCTGTCAGCCACTTTCACCTCCTTGCAGCCTCCTGCTGTTTCCCTTTGGTGTCTTTTGTTTCAGCCATTGCCCTGTCAGTTGCTGGCTTTAGGGACATCTCTGCTCTTCTTCTTCCTCTCGGCATCTGGCATCTGCGCTCCTAAACTGCTCTCCCCGCCCTAATCGCTCATTCTCTTCTGCAAAATACCATTTTTCAGCCATTGAAGTTTCTGGCCCGCTATCAGACTCCCAACCATCTATTGCTGGTCCTCCAGGATGCTTTAGGTTGATTTCTAGGACAACCAAAAGCAGTCACAAGCTTTCTTTGCACCATCACTATCTACATAGAGACGACTGTGAGGTTGTGGGTGAAGACAGCGTTTTGTCGCTAGGGGAGGAACTTCAGTGTGAGCTGGGTTGTGTCGCAGGCACGGGGGTCCCCTCTCAGGGCAGTCAGGGGGGTACCTTTCGAGGCGAAAGAAGCATCTTTTTCTTTTTTGAATATATATTGTCTGTCTTCCATGAAAATGGAATCAGCAGGAAACCTCGGATGGATCCTATGCACACAATCAGCAGTTGGTGGAGGTTGGACGAGGGTATGGATTGCCACTCAGCTAAATACCACTGCTGTGTGGGAGGTTTTGAATTTAGTCACATTATTGAATTATATTCATAACCGGTCATTCCTAAAAACAAAGAAGCAGAAAATACACTGATATTGAAGTGCAAATTAATGAAAATGATTCTGCATATTCACATCCATACTCTTCACTATATATGGAAGCTGCATGCACCCAAACGAAGTCTTCGTGGAGCCCACTAAGTTGTCTCTTGTTCTTTAAAAAATGTAACAAGGATAAAGTACAATAATGAATCACAAATTGACTTCTCATTTATTAGGACTAAAATCTTTGCCTTCCAAAGTGGACTGTTTGTAGAGACTTCTTGAAACTGTAACCCCAGCCGCCACCAGCATGCATGGCCACACCACCCTGAACCTGCTGTTCTCTGAAACTGAAACCCCAAGCTCAGATTCGGAAATGAGTTCTAAAAGTAACCGTGGATATGTTATGCTTAAATGAGAGGATTTCAAACATCAAGTCGTGACAGTGGTTTCTATTTGAAACCAAAGCACTGATGAATTAAATTTCAATTTACATTTTAATCACTTGTTTCTTGAACCAAGCAAGATACCACTGTCACACTGATAAAGTCACGCCACTCGAATGTCAAACTCATGTGATATTAATTCAGCCAAAATTGTTACAATACCTGAGACATGACAGCGTCATACTACCGAAACAAGTTCCTAACACAGGCACACCTTATTTTACTGTACTTCACAGATGTGCCTTTTTTTTTTTTACAAATTGAAAGTAAGACCCTCCACTAGCAAATCCAGTACAACTGGCTTTACTGTGGCGGTCTGGAACCTAACCCACCGTGTCTCTGAGGCACGGCCATGTTCACTCTGAGCCAGGCACTGTGTGGCGTGCTAAAAGGCAATGCCTTGTTTATCCTCCTGGGAAAACAGTAGTGGAAGACTCTTGTTTGATTAAAAGAATGCAGGTAATATGATCCTCTCTTGAAGGAACCAGCTGTATTAAAATAAAGCTTATATACAGAGAATAACATGGACACAAAAGTACTTTAATTTAAGTACTGTGTTGTCCGTTGTTTCTCTTTCCTGATAAGAGGCCTGGGAGGATAAAGAATGCCCACGAGCCAGGGAGATAAACAAAGAACACTTGCGATAAGCAAATCAGGTTGAAACTATGTTTTTCTATGAAAAACATAAAAACAAAGGACTCTTTGCTAACAGAATTTTTATTATATACCTAAATTTTAAGCCTTTGTCCAAAAACATGAACTATGTCTAAATAGTTATGACAAGTTCTGCCTAGGGAAATGATGTTTCCTGGACTGAAATTATTATTAACCATTTATGTCACTGAACTTGAAGTGAATTTCACAGTATGATCTCGGATTAATGTCTGGCACTGGAAACAGCACCTTGCCTGCTGTCTCCGTTTTGCAGAATTGTAAAAACAAAACAAAAGTAGAGAAGGGACTCGAGATCTGGACATAACACACGTGATGTTTCCACCAGCCTACGCGGTAACATTCTTCTCCCCATTTTCCGAATAAGGAAATGCCAGCTGAAAGAGTCAAGCGGTGTGTTCAAAGCCACGCATCTGCCTAGTGAGAGACTGAAACTTGAACATGGAGAACTAAAAGCAAAGTCTGTGATCTTCAGCACACGCCCTCCCGTCTAACGAACCCTGGTATACTGGAGGAGTGGACAACGTCCTTACCTTCACAGAGCTTACAACCCAGTAAGGGAGTCGGGAAGTGCATGCAAGCGCACACCTGTGATACCGTGGTACAGAGGGGACACTTACTATGGAGGGAGTCGGGAGTCAGTGTGACGTGGGACCGGACAAGGTCTTCTTGAGGCACACCCTGTGAGCAGAGCGGCAACACTCCTGAGACCCAAGGAGCAAGAGGTGACTCAATCAGAGTGGCCGTTGACTAGAGGAAGTTGCACAGGCACTGTTCTGCACGGAGGGAGGGATGCTGGAGGCTGGAATGTAGAGTACCGTGTGGGGAGGCACACTGGGGCCAGAGGATGACCCGGGGGGATTTTGATGACCTTCTAAAACAAACAGAGAACCATGCAATGTTAATAGGAGAGTGATTAAAAAGAAGTGGCACTAGAGAAAAGATCCTCACACTGTAGGGCTGCCAGCAGAGACAAGTAGAGAACGGGGTTGGCCAAGTGGAGCTGCAAGAACTTGGTTCTGGATGAGCATTGTTCAACAAAAACAGAATGTGAGTCACAGATACAATTTAAATTTTTCTAGGAGCTACATTTACAAAAGTAAAAAAAAAAAATCCCAGATGAGATTAAAATATACCCAGGATATACAAAATATTATCAGTTCACAAGTAATCAATTTAAAAGTTTTAAACCACTGTTCTTTTTTATTAATAAACTTAATTTTTTAGAGCAGCTATAGGTTTACAGAAATGCGGATAAAAAGTACTCTTCCTGTAAGTTCCCCTAATATTTATATCTTGTATTAGTGTGGTATATTTGTTATAAATGAAGCATTAATATTAACCAAAGTCCATAGTTCACATTAAGATTCACTCTTTGTGTTGTAAATTCCATGAGTTTTGACAAATTCATAGTAACAGGAGTCCATTATTATAATCATACAGATCTTTTGCCCACTTTTAATTGGGTTGTTATTGCTGAGAATTTTAGGAGTTATTTTCTTTACTTATAATCCATTTTTAGCTAATTTTTGTGAAGGGTATAATGTCTGTGTCTAAGTATATTTATCTATTTATTCTGCATGTGGATGCCCTGTTGTTCCAGCAGCATTTGTTGAAAAGACTCTCCTTTCTCCACTGAATGCCTTTGCTCCTTTGTCAAAAGTCAGCAGACTGTGTGGATCCACTTCTGGGCTCTCTACTCTGTTCCCTTGATCTGTCTGTCTGTCCTTTTTCCACTGTTGGGATCACTCGAGTTCTACAGTGAGTTGTCAAGTCTGGTAGTGTCAGTCCTTTGATTTCATTGTTCTTCTTTAACTGTGCTTCTCAGTGTTTTGGTTATGTTGAGTCTTTTGCCTCTCCATAGAAACTTTAGGATCTACCTGTTGTATCCTCAAATAACGTGCTGATATTTTGACTGGGATTGCTTGGACTCTAAAGGTCAAGATGGGAAGAAATAACATCTTATCAATACCCACCCTCCTATCAATGAGCATGGACCATCTCTCCGTTTGTTTCTTTGATTTCTCTCATCTTCAGTTTGTACTTTTCCTCATACAGACAGTGTATACATTTTGTTAGATTTATTCAAAAGTATTTCATTTTTTTTTCTGGTGCCAATGTAAATGGCATTGTTTTTAGTTTCAAATTCCAATTAACATTGTATTCTATAACTTTGCTATAATTGGTGATTAGTTCCAAGAGAATTTTGCTGTTGTTGAGTCTGTGGGATTTTCCATTTGGCCAAACATGTCATTTGTGAACAAAGAGTTGTATTTTTTTTTCCTTCCCAATATGTATACCTTTTATTCTTTTTCTTATTTGTTGCATTAGCTCAGACTTGCAGTGTGAAGTTGAACAGGAGTGGTGAGAGGGGACATCCTTTCACTGCTCCTGGTCTTACCAAGAAGGCATCTAGTTTCTCACCATTAAATGTGATGCTAGCTGCAGGATTTTCGTAGATGTTTATCATGTTGATGAAGTTCCTCTCTATTCCCAGTTTGCTGAGTTTCTATCATGAATGTATGTTGGATTTTGTCAAATGCTTTTTCCGCATCTATTGATATTTTTCTTTAGCCTATGGACGTGATGGATTACATTAATTACTTTTGAACTAGCTTTGCTTACCTGGAACAAGTTCTACTAGCTGGTGGTGTATGATTATTTTATACATTGTTGGATTCCATTTACCAATATTTTATTGAAGAGTTTTGCATCTCTGTTTACTAGAGATATTGGTCTGGAGTTTCCCTTTCTTGCTATGCTTTGTTTGGCTTTTGTATTAGGATAATGCTGGCCTCATAGAATGAGTTAGAAAATTCATTTTGCAGCTATTTTCTGGAAGAGACTGTAGGAAGTTGGTATGATTTCTTCCTTAAATGTTTGGTAGAATTTATCAGTGAAACCATCTGGGCCTGGTGCTGTTTTCATAGGTCATTAATTATTGATTCTATTTCTTTAGATATAAGCCTATTCAAATTATTTATTTCTTCTTTTGTGAATTTTGGTAGATTGTGTCTTTCAAAGAATTGATCCATTTCTTCTAGGTTATCATTATCTGTAGGTAGTTATTGTCTTTTTAATGTCCATGGGATTCTTCATTCAGGATATTGGTAATATATCTTTTCTAGTTTTCTTTTTAAAGACTTTATTTATTTTTAGAGAGAAGGGAAGGGAAACATCAAATGTGTGGTTGCCTCTCACATGCACCCCTCTGGGGACGTGGCCTACAACCTGGCCATGTGCCCTGACTTGGAATTGAACTGGTGACCCTTTGGTTCACAGGCCCAGGCTCAATCCACTGAACTACATCAGCCAGGGCTCTGGGTTTTTCTTAATTAGCCTCACTGGTTTTATTAATTTGATTGGTCTTTTCGAAGAACCAGCTCATGGTTTTATTGATTTTCTCTATTGATTTCCTATATTAAAATTCATTTACTTTTGCTTTAATTTTTGTTACTTTTTCCTGCTTATTTTTGATTTAATTTGCTCTTCTTTTTCCAGTTTCCTGAGGTAGAGGCTTAGATTGTTAATTCGAGGTAGTTTCTAATGTATGCGTTCAGTGCTATCAATCTCCCTGTAAGCCCTGCTTTTGCAGCGTCCCATGTTTGGGTTAAGTTGTATTTTCATGTTCCTTTAGTTCAAAATATTTCTAAATTTCTCCTGAAACTTCTTGGACTCGGGTGTTATTTAGAAGTGTGCTGTTTAATTTCCAAGGATTTTGGTATTCTCCAGCTACATTTCTGTTACTGATTTCTAGTTTTATTCCACCATGGCGTGAGAGCACACTTTGTATGACTTCTATTCTCTTAAGTTTGTTAAGGTGTTTTTTGATGACCCAGGATGTGGTCTGTTTTGGTCAAAAATAGACCATGAGAGCTTATGGAGGATATGGACTCTGCTGCTTACTGTTGGATCAAGAGTTCTGTGGATGTCAGATCATGTTGGTTCATGATGTTGTTGAGTCCAATTGTCTTTACTGACTTAATGCCTGCTGGGTCTGTCAGTTACCAACAGAGGAATGGTGAACCTTCTGTAGGAGTGAATTAGATTTGTCCTTGCAACGCTATCTGTTTTTGCCTAACATAGTTTGCCACTCTGTGCTGGGGGCACACAGATCAAGGACTGCTATGTGCTCTTGGAGAACTGACCCCTTGTTATTGTGTAACATACATTTTGATTCCAAATTTCCCTGTTCTGATGTTTACATGGTCTGAAATTAATGTAGCTACTCCCCAGCCATCTTTTTATTTTTAATGTTTCTCACCTGAGAACATTTTTTCATTGCTTTGAGAGAGAAACATCAACATGAGAAACATTGATTGGTTGCCTTCTTCTACACACCCCAACTAGGGATTGAACCTGCAACCCAGGTATGTGCCCTGACTGGGAATTGAACCCAGACCTTTCGGTCTATGGGCTGATGACTCTCCAACCAGGGCACACAAACCAAGATTCTAGCCAAGATTCTCTCTCTTTTTAATTCATTTGCTTTTTATATTTAAAGTGGGTATTTTGGGTAGATCACATACAGCTGGGCCTTGTTTTTTAACCAGTCTCATTGTCATTTCATTAATATATTTAGACCACTGACATTTAAAGTGATTATTAAAAAAGTGAATATTCATATAACTGAAATAATTAAAAGCAAACTATCTATTGTTGGCAATTTCATAAATAAAAGGACATTCTAATAGTGCTTCCACCCCCAACCCCCCTACCCGCAGCCCAAAGGGGTGAACTAAATGGTGTGTGTTTTCTCATATACAGAAGTCCAGACCTAGAATTTGTTGGTCTCTTTTCAATTTATTCTAATCACCTTTCTCCCGTGTTTTTTACTAGTTGTATAACCTTGGGTAAGTTATTTAGCCTCTTTGGTCTCTGTTTTCTATGTTGTGAAGTTGGTGTAAGGATTAAATGAGTTGAAACATATGCTCAGGACTTTGGACGCTCTCCTAGTTCAAGGCTGGTATGTCCTGGGGTGCCCTGGGCTGAGGTTGGTTTAGGGCATGGGGAAGGTTGGGACTTCAAAAGGACAAGTGAAGTGGGACAAGACTATAAGACTGAAAAGCCTCCTGGCTTCCGACTCTCGGTACTGAGCATGTTTCATTTAACAGACCCCTTCATTCAACATGAGAGCCTGTCCAGGAAAAAAACTGAGAATAGTCAAATGTTATGATGAACAAAATGCAGGAAGTTGGTCCCAAGAATACAGTATCTAGCAAGAAGCCTTCGAGTAAGGGGCTGAAGCTGCAGAAGCCTAGAGGGGCTCTGAAAACCTGCTGCATGCTACATAGCTACCCCTGGTTTCCTTCCCATTGTCGGGGGTACAGGGGGTGCTCAGCAGTGTAACAGGCTACTCTGCCAGCAAGGAAGCTCTCCGGTTTAACTGGGCACAAACCCAGCAGCGCGGACCTTGGAGTCAAGAATGTTGAAACTGACCTCAAAAGTTTACCTCTATCTCTCCAAGTTTCATGACTTCACTTTTTAAAATACTGCAGAAAGATAATTAGCTTTATTGCAGACTGGGAGAAATATAAGGAATTAAATGATCAGTGCACACAAAGTAAGGATTAAGGAATATTACCTTGTTGGAGGTACTCATTTTTATACTTTGCCGCAGACTCTTACTCGCTAGGAAACCCTTTAAAGTAAGTGGTTTATACGATTGTTGAGGCCCACGGGCTGAATTCAGCCTGTATACAAGTTTGTTCGGCTGTAGAGTTAAAGAAATTCTTTTAAAGTAACACCTCCAACATTGTACTTAAAAAAATCTGGATGTCTAGGTTCCCTTTGCAAGTCATAAGTTATGGTGGCACCGGGGTAACAGTGGCACAAGGCAGCAACTAGCTCTGACAATTTCCTTTCAAAGTGATGTGTTCTTCGACTCCTCTACCCCTGCCGTTCGGAAGGCCTGCGAGTGTGAGTACCCGCTGGTTTGGAAGGAGCTTGAGCTGGCTACATGGCGGCCAGGGACGGTCTGAGATGGTAACTTTCAAACTGAAACCTACAATAAATAACTCGGAGTGATTACGACCCGCGTGCCTCAGGTTCTTATTTGTAAAATGGGACTGACGAGGGGCAGCTGTGGGAAGGACTGGCGAAGGAGTATGTAAAGGGACCGGACCGGAGGAGGCGCTCCGGCAGCGGGGCTGGAGCTAGAGCTCAGGGAAGTACCGGCGGACCTCGTTCTCCTTTCCTCTCCTCCCCGTCGCGGGCCCCCGCGCTCCGCCGAGGTCGGCCCCGGGGCGGCGAGAGGCGTGGCCCGCCCGTGCAGACCCCAGCGGCGGCCATGGTCTCGGTGGTGGAGTACAAGGGACTCAAGGCCGGCTACCACTGCGGCTACTGCGACTCGGAGGGCAAAGCGTCCCGCGGTAAGTGTCTCCGTCGACCGAACGGGCGCGGCTGCCTCGCGTCCAACACCCGCCCAGCCCTTCGTGCCCCGCGCCAGCTCCTCGAGGCGGAGCACACGGGTCCGACTCTCCCACTCCCACTTCCCTTTCCCATTCGTTTCTGCCCAGACCGTTTCCTTTCACGCTGCGTCCGTCAGCCTCACCCTCACCGAAGATGGCAGTTCCTCTCCGAGAAGGAACTGAAATAGGCTAAGCCTGCCCGGGACCAAAATGGCGCGGGCAGCGTCATCGCGGTGGGACTGCGGCGGGCCCAGCTCGCGAGCAGCCGCGCGGCTTCGAGTGCGCCTCCAGGGCTCGGGGCGGCGCGGTGCATTGTGGGGTGGCGGCGGCGGCGGCGTTAGACTGAGTTGCGCCGGGTTTGGAGAGCCGGGGCAATGGCTTCCTGTACAGCTCTTTCGTCCAGCATCGTGGAGTATTTTCAGGGCGATGGCTTTTACCGCTGTGGTTATTGCAAGAACGAGTCGGGAAGTCGCTCCAATGGTGAGCGGGCGGGCGGGCGGGTGGGCAAGGGGTGGGCGCCGAGGCCGCGGGGGGGGCTCCGCCGCTGAAGGGCGTCCTCTGGTGTCGCCGCTCCCCGGCTTGGGTCGACCGGCTCAAGGGACCCACGGCGGCTGGAGCCCCAGCCCAGTCCCTATCTGGTGGAGGGAGCACGGAACGCAGCTACTTCGTGGCTGTCAGCATTACATAAAAACAGACTTCACCTGATGCAGCAGGTAAACTTCTAGGTACAAATTCTTCACTCGGGTGCTCGGACGTGCGAGATAGTGACTGTCTCGCAGCAGCCAAGTGTGGAAATAGATGCCCATCACCACTGACGGGTAAATAGACGATGACATACGTGCGAGGGAGCCCTATAGTGTCATCAGTTACGGCTGGGGCTGCCCTGTAACTCTGACGCTGATGTGGGAAGGATCCCCAGTAGTAGGTGCTGGACAGGGAGTGCCCGGTGGTGCTATTTCTGTAAAGAACGGTGTATGTGCACACGTGTGCTTGGGCATCCATGAATAAAATGGTCTCCGCAAGAATTTACAAGAAACTGGTGACCGTAGGCGCTGCTGGCGAGGGGACCAGTTTGTACTGATGTGTTTAAAATATTTACCAGGCGCTTCTGTGCCGTGTCATTTCTCCACCCACCTCGATGACGACGCAAAGCCAGCCTGCAGGGTTTTTTTTTTTTCTTTCCTATCATGATTTAGGTTTCTTTTGAAAAAATGTGTTGTTTGTGAACAAAACATGCATCCCACAATGGCATGCATTGGCCAATGCAGAATCTCCTGTTTTAAAGAACAATCCAGCATTGTGGAAAGTGGGCTGTCCAGGAAGATGTAAGTTTAGGTAGTTCCCATTTTGAAAGCAGTATAAATGTCCTACAGTAGGGGAATGATTTGGGTGATTATAGTGTGTCCATGTACTAATTAATTAAAAGTGTTTATTAGGTGCTGCTTGCGAGGGAGTAGATGTGATATAATGCCATCTTTATGAATGAGGATTATGAAGGTGGTGAGCTAAGTTGGAAGATGTTTCGAGTGTAGCGTTAAACGGAGAAAATAAACGGGATGCAAATGACGTGACATGATTACATCACTGGCAGGCAAAAAACCCAGAAAAACACCAAATGGTGACTGCTGTTAGGCCTTAGGATAGTCAGTGGATTCCTCCCTTTTTCAGAATTTTAGTATTGAAACTATAATGTGTGTGATAAATAATTGATGTTAAATATCTAAAATTAATGTTTTAATATATTTTTAATTCTAGTAATTTTCCTAAGAGAAAATTGGTTCATGTAGATGTTCAGCATTTAAAGTCTTGGAGAAAGAAACCTGCTTTCAACCCTTTAGTTACCTAAAGAGGTAACTAAATTTTTTATCCTGATTTTAATTCTGATAATAATTTTTACGGTAGAATACCCCACCCATTGGGTAGGTAGGTTTTCTTATTCCTGTGTTACAGGTGATGAAATCAAGCACGCAGAGTGAGCTCATCAGTGTTAACCCTCTGGTGCCTGAGCTTTTCTCACTGCACCCTGCTGTCAGGCCAGCCTCTGTCTCTGTTCACCTCTGATGCTGTTTACGAGAGAAAAATCCTTCTTTTAACATTAATCCAAGTATACCTGTTAATGTTCTTTTTATAGTCTTCATCTTTTTATGGTTGCAGATTTATTTTATTGTATCGATGACACATAGAACCTGTAATCACCTTTTCCTAGGCATTTGGGTTATTTTTAGTTTTATACTTAAAAGGATTATGACTACACTTTTGTCCTATTTTGATGTTCAAGATTATACTATAAATATATATATATAAAAATCAAGAAATTTATATGCACATGAAAATATTTTCTAACTTTTCTGAAGAGACTACTTTAATAATTTATTGGGGGTATTATTCTTGTTTAAGGTATAATATAATCTGGCTGCAGTGAGGACCTAAATTTATGATGTCCTGGAGACTCTTGACTAATCTTGAATTAAAAGTAATCACTTTGATGTGTGTTTGTTTTTTTTTTAAATTAAGGTGATATGTGATATTTTTCATTTGCTATGTTATGTCAAACCAACAAGCAGAAAGCATGCAAACTTTATACTTTCCTCCAGTGTGAGCTAGATTTTTTTTCCTTCTGTGCTCACTTTAAAAAAGTACTGCTTTGAATTTAAAAAAGTAAGAGGTTCAGCCTGCTATCGTTGACACGCTCCTTACCTTCCCAGGCATGTGGGCGCACTCCATGACGGTGCAGGACTACCAGGACCTCATAGACCGCGGGTGGCGGAGGTGAGGCTCCTCAGCGCCGAGACGCTGCTCTCATTGCTCAGGTTCTTACAATTGAAAAAGAATACTGTTTGCCTTTAAAGTGTTTTCCTGTTGTTGGAAAGAGGTTGAAGACATTTTTTATTATTTTGTGTAATAATTTTGTCTCTCTCTCTTAAGGATCTTTATTAGGAAGATTTTAAATATGCACAAACACAGGGAGTACCTTATAATGAGTCTCATGTACCTGTCGCCAGGCTTCAATCGCTACCATTTTGCCAACCTCCTTTCATCCGTTGCTCTTGCTCCCTGCACTGGGCTGAGTGTTTGTGTCCCACCGAAGTGTCTGGGTTAAATCCGAACTCCCATTTATGGTGGTGTTTGGAGGGGGGCTTTAGGGGGTGATGGAGTCATAAAGGTAGAGCCGTCAAGAGTGGGATTAGTGCCCTTGCCCCTTCTTCCCTGTGAGGACACAAGGAAAAGAGGAACCAGGAAGTTTGTCTCCATGAGACACCTGACCTGCTGGTGCCTTGACCTTGGGCATTCCAGCCTCCAGGACGGTGAGGAATAAACTTCTGTTGTTTAGAAGCCACTTCATCTGTGGCACTCTGAGATGGCAGCCCAAGGGGACTGAGGCACTCCTCCACTTCTCCCCCCACAAAATAGTTTAAAGCAAATTGAGGTGTCATATCAATATGCCTACAAATAGATATGTGTTTCTAAGAGTCTTTTTTTCTTTTATAACATATCCGCAATACCATTTATCATACTACACAAAATTAGTAATTCTTTGATGCCATCTCTTACCTAATTTTGATTAGATTTTCTGCTCATCTCAAAATGTCTTTTTTTATGATTTTAATAGTTTATTTTTTGTTGTATTTTTTCCATGACCATTTATCCCCCTTATACCTCTACATTTCCCCCATCCCCTCCACCACAGTCGCCACACTATTGTCTGTGTCCATCAGTTCTTTCTCATTTTGCTTGATCCCTCCCCTGCCCAGAGCTGTCAGCCTGCTTTCTATCTGTGAGTCTGTCTGTATTTTGCTTGTTAGTTCAGTTCGTTCATTAGATTCCACATATGAGTGAAATCATATAGTATTTTTTTTTTTTATTGAACAGTTGGTTTATTTCAATCAGGATTCCATTAAGGTCTACACATTGCCTTTGATGGCTAAGATTTTTCTGGAAGTTGTTATGTAGATGGTTTTAAAGTAACTATTGAATATTAGGTGAAGTTCCTTATATGCATAGTATAAGCAGTGTTAAGTGCCTTGTGCCAATGGTCCCCAAGAGACATCGGATTAAGCACAGCAGGTGAAACTTCCCAACTTGCCTTAAATTCAATAATGAGTTCCAACAGTAGCTGTAGGTCCATGTCAAAGGACTGTGTATGCCATGATAAGGAACAATTTTAAAGGCAGAGGGGAACCACCAAAGGCTTTTGTGTCACCAAGACATGTGATGGAATTTGTGCTTTTGAAATCATCATTTGTCCAGTGGAGGGGGATTTGAGGGGGTAGTCCTGGAGGCAGGAGATGGCTGCCAGCGATGATTGTGGCGTTGGGATGTGAGATGGCGAAGACCCACAGTGGCGATAGGTAGAAGGGGACGAATTTAAGATTCATTTTGGAGGTAGAAGGCTTGCTGATAGGACACAGAGCTACTTTAGAGGTAGGGGTCTAAGATGACCCCTAGGTTCCTGGCTTGGGAATTGAACTTGTGTTTGTTCAGGCTGCCTCAGCAGTTCCACAGATGGGGCAGCTCAGACAACAAAAGTTTGTTCTTTCACCATCCTGGAGGCTGGAAGTCTACAATCAAGTTGTCCAGAGCTGTGGTTTCTTCTGAAGCCTCTCTTCTTGGCCTGCACGTGGCTGCCTTCTCGCTGTGTCCTCACACGTGTCCTTTCCTTTGCATGTTCATCCCTGGTGCCTGGTGTCTCTTTGTGTTTCCAGTTTTCTTGTCTCACAAGGACACGTATCAGATCAGATTAGGGCTCATCTTAACAGCTTCATTTTAACCCAGTCACCTCTTTAAAGGCCTTACCTTCACACACAGTCACATTCTGAGGTGCTGTGGGCATTAGGGTTTCAGCATGAATTTTGGGGACAAAATTCAGTCCATGATGTCATGGTTTTGCCATTAATTGAGATCTAAAAAGTACGAAAGGAGCAGGTCGGGCTGGGGGTACTTTGTGCTGTGGCGCATGGAACCCCAAGTGTGGGGGCCATAGGCAGCGGTGCGCAGCGGTCCTACAGCGTTCTGGGCAGCTCTCTCTGCCCGTGGCATTTAGGATTGGGGTGGTGGGGCCAGCACAGAAAGGACCGCAGGTGCCGGCGGGAAGGTGACTGAGGTGATTAGCCTTGGAGTACACAGGTGAAGGTTCAGCAGAGAAAGAGCTGGCCTCTGGTCCTCAGTCTGCCTACAGGGCGGGATTCCTGCACTTAGGAAGAGTGATTAAACCTGAAGGAGTTTTTACACTATTGATTAGATTGTTACCCTAGTTAAGTTTGTGCTTCTATGCTAATCTACTTTGGCATATATGAGAAATGTGTAAGAAATTAACAAAACTATTTTATAATTTTAGAAGTGGGAAATATGTGTACAAGCCTGTGATGAATGAAACATGTTGTCCTCAGTACACGATAAGGTAAGAGTTTTTTCTAGATTTTATTTATTTATTTATTTATCTATCTATCTATTTATTTATTTATTTATTTTTAGAGAGAGAGGAAGCTGGGGAGACAGAAAGGGAGAGAAGAAACATTGATGTGAGGGAGAAACATTGATGTGAGAGAGAAACATCGATTGGTTGCCTCTTATATGCGCCCTGACCTGGGACCAAACCCACAACCCACAACCCAGGCATGTGCCCTGACTAGGAATCGAACTGCCTACCTTTGGCTTTGTGGGTTGATGCCCATCCAACTGAGCCATACCAGTCAGGGCATGTGCTAAGAATTTTGATTGCTAGAAGGGGGTGCTATAATAAGATTGTGTATAATTTTTTAGTAGAATCTTGCTAGTTTTAAATGTTAATTTTCATTCTAAGTAGACATTCTTTATATGCAAAAGCAAGTGAGTTAAGGCTTTTGTACATACCGATGCTATATTCACATGCTGATCAATAGCTTTTATTAATGTTTAATTGGTTCATATATAAATATATGAAAAAGATACCTGTTTATTTGGCAGTCTAGTCAGTGATACCATGAAATAGTTGGAAAATATTGGTAAATACTGAAATTATTTTTAGATATCAAACTTTTATGGGTTTCAGCTCAGGGCTTCCCCTGCTCTGCTGTATTTCTTGACACAGTGCTTATACCCAAGCAGTGCCATCGGATTCTGGAGCAGGGCTGAAATGCAATCCATCATGTGCATTTGGAGTCTGCTTTTCTTCATCGGAAAACTTAAACTAAAAAGTCTTACTTTCCTACAAAGCATTTGATTAATTGTTCATAATCTTTTGGGTTTACCCTTTGTCCTCTTCATCCCACCCTAACTTGGAAAGATTTTCCCTTCTTCGATTATAAAGGCCCTCTTCCTCTTCTCCCTCATTGTCTTCCTCTTCCCTTCTCTTCCTCCTTGTACAAAGTGGGGAGAGGACATTAACAGTGCAAAGCATTTGTTTGCTGTAGTAATGTGTATGTACGAGGTATACTTTAATAAGAAGGCAAACGCTTGTATTCATCACTTTCTGACGGGTCCTCATAGCCATCACTCTTAGCTGTGCTTACTTTTTTGTGCACTATTTTGAGAATTTGATGAAAGTTACAGGCCCTCCCTGCAACAAAATCAAACCGGAAGGGGTACATTTAGAATGGTCCCAGATTCCCAGAAAGTTCCACTGATTCCTGGTTAAGGATCCTTTCTCTTCTCTAACTGATCACAGACCTGGGACAGTAAAGAGGAAGGTGGATGTCTGGTTTGCTGACAGCATCTCATTTATTACACAAAGAATAACATGACAGAGTAGCAGTGCTGGGCCCTTTCAACTTGCATGGTTATGGAGCAGTGACATCGTCAAAGGCAGAAGTCACTTTCCTTCAGATAGCAATTTTTATTACTGGGTTATGGCTAGGATTCTGTTCAAGTAAGTCTGAAGTTGATTGGCCTGAACCCTGTTCTGTGGGTTAAAGAAAAATACAAAGCAGCTGTAATTTATTAGGTGCTTGTCACATGCAGAATGTGGTTTCTGGTAAATTGTTTTTAATTTTTTTAAATTGGTGTGTGTGTGTGAGAGAGGGAAAGAGAGAGAGAAGCATAGATTTGCTCTTCTCCTCGGCCACACGTTCATGGGTTGATTCTCATATGTGCCCTGCTGGTGCTCCGGGGCTGGGCTGCGGAAGTGGGTTTCAGGTCTCAATATCCAGTACGTAGACTTCGGTTTAAGCTTCCTGTTTCTAGTACGGCTCCATAACTTTCAACTGTGCTGTATCCCTCATGCGAGAGGCTATGTTTTTTACTCTTTCCTAAAACTTCGCAGTTTTTTGCTGGGTTGTATAGGAAATCAGCTGTGCAGAGTGGGGGAAGGCATCTGACATCTAACTGCTTTCAAAAGAGTCTTTCAGGGGGTCTTCCTAGTTTTAGACCCACCTTCTTGCATATCTCGTGGGGTATTTAGGTACCGCCAGTCACTCAAACTTTTAGGGGTGATGCAGAGAAAATCGGGTATCTTTTTGGCCTCTCTCACTGTTGGTGTAGGATTCTACTTTGTTTGGTCTGCTAAGTCAGTTAGCCTTTCTTCATCCGCTTTCCGGCTTCCAGCATCTCTCCCATTCTCTTTTTCCTGGCGGTTTATATCTTCTTTTTCTATTCCTTGACTAGTTTTAGGGAGATCTGGGGTGAGTTGGAGGCTACATTAAGCCCTGTCTTTATCCAGGCATAAATTTCCGGCATGAGCTTTGCTGCATTGTACTGGGTATTACCCACAGCTGGTTTTATTGTTTTGAAGTGTGGGTTCACTTTTCTAATTTATTTTGCCTTCCTAGGTGTCGACCTTTACAGTTCCAGCCATCAAAATCTCACAAGAAGGTTTTGAAAAAAATGTTGAAATTTCTGGCTAAAGGGGAGATTTCCAGAGGAAATTATGAGGGTAAGATGAGATGGGAGCCTAAAAACTATTTATTCAAAAATTTTAATTTGTTGATTGATTTCATGGAGAGACAGACAGAAAGAAAGAAACATCATTGATTTGTTCCATTCCTTTATGCATCCACTGATTGATTCTCGCATGTGCCCTGACCGGGATCGAACCGACAACCTTGGAGTATCAGGACAATGTTCTCACCAACTGAACTACCCAACCAGGGCTTTCAAATGTGTATCTTTTCAAGTTTCTCACTTTCAGTCCTTTCTTAAGTTAGATAGGGGACAGGGGGTCCTTACTCTAATCAGTTACCATGGTTACTACAATGATGATGATTATTAGGACTGCTGGCCCCAAATCAAGGAGATGGGGAATGCATGCTAGGACGGGTCTAGCTTGGGAAGAAGAATTAGGATTGTTTTTGAGATGTGATATCCTGGAGTTCATTGAGACTTTAGTTTTCAAAGTGCCTTTGACAGCTCTTATCTTACTCGGTCGCAGTAGCACCTTATGTAGTAGATAGAAAGTGGTATTATCTCTGGAGACACAAGTGCTTATATGCAGCTTACGTAAGATGGAACCGTTACTTTCACTATTGAGTAAAGCCCAGATTTTTTGTGTAAGTAAGACTTGCTTAAGGCAATTACATTGCCTGAAACTCTGTTTCTTTTGTGTCTGGTAAATTTTGAATTGTGAGTGGATTCCCTAAAAGACAGTAACCTTGAATTAACTGTGGGTACAGATATTTTGCATCTTCAGTTTTGTTACTAAAAAACCCCCAAAACTTGTAAGCAGTGCCTAAATACATACATAAGAGTTGGGAATGCTACCCGTTCTTTGAGCTCTTGCTCACCTCTGCCTCAGGAAATGCCTAGTCCTGGGAGCCTCCCAGCCTAGCCTGAGCTTGTTAAATCATTCCCCAGTGTGCTCTGGGTGCCGAGGAGGCCAGTCCCAGTTTTAAGCACTGGAGAGACAGTGGCCTGCAGAACAGGTGGTTGGATTCAGAACAACCTGGAGCAGGCTTGGCAGAGCTGGGATGACAAACAGGCCAGAAGGCTCAGGGACATGGAGGTTCAGGGGCAGGTGGCGCATGGGGAACATAAGAATTTTGGTGCAGCTTGGATTAGCATTGTCAGAACGTAATCGTAAAGGTTAAATAGCTTTTGTTCAGTAGTCAGTATAAAATTTTAATTGGCTGGGAATCGGTGTTCTTAGTTTCAAAACTTAATATTCAGATAAGCTTAGAGGATGCTGTCCATGTGTAATTGATGGTTGCCTGTCTTTTCATGTAGCTTCTATGTTTGGTTCTTTATTTGACTTATTAGTCTTCCGAATTATCAGTGTCTACAACTTACTTGATAGGAGCGACGCACTCATTAGGATAAAGGCCCAGATAACTGTAACGGAGTGACAGCAAACGCAGTGACTAAACAGGTGGCAGGCGTCTGTCCGTCTCACAGCTGCCCAGTGCGCGTGTTCCGGGTCGGCCATTCTGGGACTCTCTTCGTGGGATTTCTGGGGTCGCTCTCTGGTTTTTACTCAGCTAGCCAGTGGGGAGGGGGAAGGTTGGAAGTTCAGGGTCACAAATTTCTTTTGAAGCAAGCAAGGCACAATTAGACCTATCAGTTTGGTTATATTTTATTGGTGGGAGTTTGGCCACGACTTGCAAAGGGACTGGCAGTTCCTTCTGTGGCTCGGGTGCCACAGTCTTAACTGCAGCTCTGCGACTTTGGAAGGCACGAGAAGAGATTTGGTGGACATGCAGTAGTTTCCGTCACATGGGAGAAAAGGGACGTTTTTCCCTTTATGTAGCTTGACTCTATCTGACTTCGGTTTCTTCCGATTTGCAGATGAGCCTATGGAGCCCCCGATGGAGGACGCTGTTGCTGGTGACGCTGCGCTAATCAATAAATTGGACATACAGTGCGACCTTAAAAAGCTCGGTGATAACCTCAAAGAGAGCTTAGAGAGGGAAGAGAAGAAAGGAAAAAGTGCAAAGAAAGAAGAATCTAGTGGATTAATTCAGTCACAAGATAAAAGAGCGAAGCTGGGCTCTGGGGAACCGGCACATTCCGTCGCAGTCGCAGTGGCCACAGCTCCGAAGCCAGGTAGTGAAAGTTTGGGACCGGGCCCCGTTTGAGTCTTCTGAAATGCTTTCCTCCGTGCCGGAGAGAGCGCCCGCGAGTGTCCTCGCCAGCCAAAAATGTGACTTACTCGTGAACTCTGTAATGTTTAAGATCTCTTTTATACAACTGAGTACCTGGATTTAGATGGACAAATCACACCTTTTTAAAAACTCCCATGTTTGATAAGCCTGTCAGAACAGCCTTATTACCACTAAATACAGACATTTTAAAAGTGCTCCATTTTTTCTTACTATCTTAGGGCCCTAGAGGTTTGAGATCCAAATTTATGTAAAAAACATTGCTGAACATTTTTATTATTGGTATTAAGTAAGACAGTAAATTTTAGGTATTTTGTCCAAAATACAGACATTGTAAAATTCCTCATTTTATCATTAGATTTCTTGAATCATAATAAATTTTACTTTAAAAGTATTCAGATTTTGATATTTAACTTCACCTTTAATAAGGTAAGATTTTTTTTCTATATTTTCACTGATAAAAGAATTAGTTTTAAGAATTTTACTCATCATTGCATGGGTTTATTGTGTGTGTGCCTGAGTGTGTATATATGATTCTTTTAAGTTATTGTAAAATAATTTCAATGGCTATGCTTGAGTTCCTGAATTTGTTCTTTTATTTATTTATACATAATGATCCAAGTGAGTGACTTTTAATATTGTTTTAGTTTTTATTTGTTACATGTGTAAAAGCACAGAAAACTGTGTTTTTATTGAATTTTTTTTAATGTAAGGCTTTCATGGCCTTTAAATTAGTGTTGGTCTGAAATTTTATCCTAATAACAAGAATAATCCAATAAAATATTTTTAATGATTTAAATAATGTCTTCAGCTTTTACTCTCTTGAGCAATAGGGTTAGTTCTTTTATTTTTAATATTTTATTATAAAAATTACCATGTATCAGAGCTAAAAGCCTATTTTGGAGAATTTCAAACAGACCCGCATGGACCGAATGTCATAATGAGCTACCACATGCCCCCCCATTTGAAATGATCATTAACTCACGACGGCCACTCCTGTTTCATCTGCTCATGTCTGGCTCCCCTTCCAGTTTTATAGTGAGGCAAATTCCAGACAGCTTATCATCTTATCTTCCAGAATGCGTCTCCACCAGACGAGAACTTCAGAAAGCATTCACAGTATTGTTACCCCTAAATAAAATGCCCTCCTGCTACTGAATAGTCAGTGTTTAAGTTTCCAGTTTGTAAACATTTGTGTGCATAAGCTCCCATGTTCTGATTTACAGTTATTCGTTGCAGAAGCTGGGTGGTTCGTTTCGGGTTGTTGCTGCTGCTGTTCCCTGCCTGCGCCCGGAACTGTCTGCAGTGCGGTTTAACATGCTCTCTGCTTGCCTGGAGATTCATAGTTGGTCTTGACCCTTGATCAGATTCAGGATTAAAATTTTTTTTTTTTTTTTGCTGTTTGGAGGGGGTATATCTTAATCAGGTTTGGGTTCAATTTATTTAGTTGAGGATGGATTAGGCTACTTCATGGGCGGTGGGTGTTTTTTCAGGAGACATATTTTAAATGTTTATATTCATACATAATTGGAATTGTTTTTAAAATTGTATAATGCCAATCCCCCTAACATTTCCAAAGCATTTTTAATGACTATGACTTCTGTTAGTTATTGTTAAAGTTGTGTAGTTATTCTATAATTGGGCATTTAGATTACTTTGAGGTTTTCATTTGTGTTATTTGCCTGTATCTCTTAGGATTTTCTCAGGATAGCTTCCTTGAGGCTGACTTAATAGATTATAAAGGGTACTTGCTAAAATATTTGGTGTATAATAGTTAAAAATTTTTAAATTTAAAAGTTTTAAGTGCATACTGATTCCAGAGAGGAACATCGATCAGTTGCCTCTTGTACACACCCTGCCTGGGGACTGAAGCTGCAACCCAAGCATGTGCCCTGACAAGGCATCGAACCCACAGTCATTGGTGTGTGGGACGGCGCTTCAACCTACTGAGCCACACTGGCTGGCTAAAATTTTTATATTTTAAAGAGGCTTGGTTGAAACAGAACTTGTGATTAACTAGAGCTGACTGTTATGTGACTCCTCAATCAGGTGGAGAGAGACACCCAAGGGCGGTCTTTCATTGGCAGAGCTGCCCCAGGGTGTTCTGGGATCGCACTCATTGACACCCGGTTGCTGAGCGTGTGTGGGTGTTACCAGTGCTTCCAGAACTGCGGGCCGGAGTCAGCTGTGTCCTGAGTGAAGATGTTCAACTATGTTCTTTCTACTTACAAAGCAGAGAACAAGCAAATATTTTTCAAAAGTGAGAGATTTAAACAATCAGAGCTGCCCAAAAAGTTCGGTGCCTGTTTACTTTGTTGGGCAGTTCCTGCTTCTAAGGTGGAATTTTAAGGTCAGCTAGAGCTCTGTACCAGGATCCTCGCAGGGGTGTCCAATGTTTGGTGTCTCTGGGCCACACTGGAAGAAGAGGAGTTGTCTTGGGCCACACATTAAATACATTGCGACATGTAATCACAAAACACCTCATCATGTTTTAAGTAAATTTCTAATTCTGTGTTGGGCCGCATTCACAGCCATCCCGGGCTGCATGCGTCGCGTGGGCTGTAGGTTGGACCCTCCCACAGCATCCACCCCAAAGCTGACCTAACTGTTGGAACGCTGTGGACTCAGTAGAATCTTTGAGACTTGAAAAACGATCTCCAGAGCCAAATGTGATAGAGCTAATGTTTTGAAATTCTTTTTAGGCAAGGGGGCAGATTTGAGTAAGCCCCCGTGTCGGAAAGCAAAGGAAATGAGGAAGGAAAGGAAGAGGCTGAAACTCATGCAGCAGAACCCAGCTGGCGAGGGCTTGCAGGCTCAGCGGGCACCGCCGCCCTCGTTCCCGCCAAAGGCCAAATCCAGCCAGCCCAAAGCGCTTGAAGATTTGATTTTTGAATCTTTACCAGAGAATGCATCACATAAATTAGAGGTACTTTGAAGAATATATAATTTTTTGGTTTGTTTTATTGTTTCTTTTTTTTTTGTCCAGTACCTTGTGTATTTTCATTTGAGGTTATATTAATCCACTGATATGTTGCTGTTTGATCAATGGGAAATTAAAGTTCATTGGAACAGAGTAACATTAAATACACATTTACTAAGTATTCACTAAGTCAGCTGCTATTTAAGAGAAACTTCTTTTTAAGATGAAAAAATAGGCAGTTTGACTAAAGTTTCGAAAGCAATTCCAGTTTTAGCATGTTACAATGTGTGAAGTACTCTGGCTTTTTGTATCCCTTGATTGAAATCTAGTAAAGTGAAAACAAAATACTATAAATTTTATTTTTGGCAGTGTTGATTTAGATAGTGAAAGAGAATAGATCGCACTAGGCAAATCACTGTTTTAGCTCTTCTGATATTCTGATCTTGGTCGGAGTAGTAGATAACATTAATTTGGACTGCGAGCCAGCAGTCCGGAATTCACTAAACAGTGCCAAACTATACCACTTTCGTAAACTCTTCATCAGTTTCCTCCAAACCAGTTTAGCTTAATGTGAATACTTTTAGAGTGTTCCCATTATTTTTTCCAAATTGATTTACGTTCCAGATTAAGTCTAGATTTTTCAGTATATTCGTTTGTATTTTTTTTCCAAAACATTAGCCATATTTTCATACATGATTAGTAACTGGTCAGCCTTTGAATTTGTAGCTTATTGTCATCTAAGAACATCACTTACCACTAAAGATTTGATATTAAAAGTTAACTTTGGCACAGTCTAAACCTCAGGACAATACGTATCATCAGACGTAAGTTTTAACAGCTTTGGCTAGGATAATTCCTTGGCTGCTCTTTGTTACTGACTTTCTCCTTCCCAGACTGTAAAGGGAATCAACATGCGATTTCAAACACTTTAGGGGGAGTCCTTTATCTTTTGGTCATAAGTAGTAGTGTGTTCAGGGCACCCCGCACCCCCGCACACCAGTGCTGCAGCCGGCGGCTCTGACGTTTTTGTTGCAGTGACACCCTGGGAGGTCCAGGCTGGTCGTCCACTGGGGGTCAGTCTTTCCTCACAGAGGAGTTTCTTCTCAAGGCACATGGGAAAGTTTTCCATTAATTAGGGCCTTTTCTTAGATTGCTGTTGATTTTCTGTTTTACTGCTCTGTTGTGCCAACACATTTTAACTGGTTAGTACATAATTCATGTTAAATGTTAGCCATTACTGTTTGCAGCTACTGTTTTTGTCTCATTCTCATTTTACACGTGGGTAAACTGAGGCGCAGAGAGGGTAGTTTAGATTCTTGACCAAGATGGTGACAATAAGATTTGGGGAAAGGAAATGTGACTTTAGAGTCTTCATTCTTAACTATGCATTGACATAGGAACACTTTGTCTTTTAGAGTTATTAAAAAAAGGTTGTTTAGTGTTAGCAATAACTCGTGAAAGAGTGTCCAAAAAAGTATATTCACATTTTTGGTCTTTCTGACCAATTTACTGAAGGTGAGTTGCATTCAGCTCAGATCAAAGAGTATTTATTTGGGTTTGTATCGGAGTACCAGAAGTATTCTGTCATTTTTCAGTAGTGGTGAGCTGACACAATTTGGTTGTAGACTCTAACTGGTCTTAAAATTTAGACAGCACCCTCTGCCTTCTTAATGAGTCTATACGTTGGAGAAATAACTTTCTAGATTTATTTACTACCTGTTGACTTTTAACGTTAAAATATTATATGTTTATGCTTTAATATTTGTATTGAAACATTTGGTTCTTTTTGGATGGGAGTAATCGTTAATGCATAGTCATGGGATAAAGAAATGAATTAATGAACACTGTTTTTTAACTCCTTCTGAAGGTGAGGCTGGTGAGATCATCTCCACCAAGTTCTCAGTTCAAAGCCACAATGCTGGAGTCGTACCAGGTCTATAAACGTTACCAGATGGTTATTCACAACCAACCACCTGATAAGCCAACTATCAGCCAGGTCAGCAGGCCAAGTGTAATTTTTCTGTGCAAGTGGAACTTTCCCTTCCACTTGATATCACTGTATGAATTCTGGGTTTACTTGTGGTCCATTTGATGTGTACTCAGTTTGCAGCATATCTGCCAAGAGGTAGGACTGGATTAGTGGACTTTCTGAAAGTGCAAGGTTCACCTAGTGCCAGGATTAAGTGCTGGTCGTGTAATTTCAGTGGAAAAGTAACACCTCAAATCAAGTATCTTTATTTATAGTCCCTATGTTTAGGGGTCTTTATCTAAAAAGAATAGAATACTAAGTATAAATATTAATGAGAAAAATGCAAAAAGCTTTATATTTTTATAGCAGGCATACTTTACACAACATAGTTAATACGCTTTACCCCTGTTTTAGTCCCAGTAGAAAGGGTTCATAATAGCCAACTTACTCTGTTGATGTGCTACCCATTTTCAACTGAGTGGAACTGGAAAAATAAGATAGAAATTTTAACAGAAGTCCTCATTTGCTTATAATTTTATAAATCAAATTACCTAGGAAAAATCTGGAAGGGTAAACAAGCTCGATTCACCTACTATATTGTGGTGACAAGAGTAGTGGCCGTTACCCTTAGCAACAGCGTTGACTCGAGGGTGTGCAGAACTGTGCTAGGTGGGTGGAGAGAAAAACCAAATGAAAGATACATTGTCTTGGCCTCAGTGAGTTAAAATTTTCACAGTATAAAGTGAGTGGCACCGGTAGGTGCCAGTCCGCTCGTTCCAGGGTTAATTCAGTCCATGAACGCTTCCAGTGCTGCGCTTTGGAAGTGGATTTGCGGAGATCTTACTCTAGCCTCACCTTCAGAAGCATGTCACCAGGTAGAGATGTTTCAATAGCATTTGCTTGTATTTTCCTTGCTCTGAAGGTGAGGTTAGTGCCTGTCTCCTTTGAGGACCCAGAGTTCAAGTCGTCCTTCAGCCAGTCACTTTCTTTATATGTCAAGTATCAAATGGCCGTACACCAGGATTCGCCTGAGGAATGTGGGAAGACTGAGGTACCTTTTGTTAAACATTTTTTCCTATGTTGACGAGGTTGTCTGTGAAGAAGCATAATGCAGCGTTCTTATGCCAGTGTTCTAATCCGTTAAGTGGGGCGTACGTTACTCTCTGCCCTCAGTGTGTGTCACTGGTGTTTGTGGAAGTGGTTGTACAGGTGAGCATTCGAAGCCCCCAGAAGGATGTGTTCTTGCTCAGCATTCTGTCCAGGAGCTGGATGCTGTGTCTTTATCTGTTGTCACTGGGCCGAGTCAGCGGACGTCACTGGGTGCTCGTTCTCTGCCAGCCTTGGTGCACGGGCCGAGGGACGAGTCCCTGTCCTCAAGGAGGTGGTGGTCAGACGGGAAGGGCGGACCGGTAGACAAACATCCTCAGGAGCAAGTGAGAAAGCATCACTATTTGAGATTACATAGAGCGTCGTTATTTTTAAATTTAAGTGTTACTTTTTAATTACAGTTTACATTAATGTTTTGTATTAGTTTCAGGTGTATATAGCACATGATTTAACAAGCAATTAATAAGGGCCTCTTTTTTAGGCTAGAGAGACTCAGAAGAATGAGAGATTGCATAGTTGTCACAGAGGGACAGTGATGTGTTAGGAGAAAGATACCAACAGATGCAGAAGAATAAAGTTTTGATTTTTTCTTTTTTTAATGACAGAAAATATTAACTGAAAAGCGATGATTAATAAGGCAGGGGTTAATGCCTGTCCTAAGAGAGGGCTGACTTCTGGTCTCCCAGAGCCTTGCTAGTTCAAGTGTGGTGTGCAGACCAACAGCCTCCACTGTGCAGATTCTCAGGCCCCCCCAGACCTCATGAATTTGCATTTTGAACCCTGTCTCCAGGTGATACATGTGCACACCCTGATTTGGGAAGCACTTCCGTAAGTTCCAAGTTCCCCACTCAGACAAGCAGCTGTGGGTGAGAGCATTTGCAGAGAGTAAGGATTCTGCCAGGTGCGAGAAGCTCCCTTTGATATTCTCAGCAGGGCTGACTCCTCTCTGAACATTACTCCTTCCTACCACCCTGGGGATGCTGGCTTTGTGCCTGCTTGCTCACTGCGTATAATATTTGGGCCAAAAAGGGCCAACAAGGGCCAACAAGATCCGATGTGTTTACTGGGTAAAGGTCGCTTTTCCAGGACTGTGCCCCTTAGGCTTCAGGCCCCCATGGAGTCCATTCCTGCAGACTTGGCTCATTGCTAGAGATGTTCACAGTGTGACTGGGGAGACAGACGGTGAGCAGGTTCAGTGCTGTTCCAATTAGCTATGGAATTAGTGCGGAAAGCCAGCTTCGTGTGGGATGGGAGGTCAGAGAGGCTTTTCTGAAGGACTCGTCATCTGAGTCAACTCTGATGAGATTGTCAGGCCAGAAAGGGACAACAGCATTCTCAGCAACAGGACTGTGAATAAGAAGTACAAGGTGCCCCTTATGGAAAATTCTTGAGAAACTGAGCCGGAAGCTATAAGCTTACAGATACAATGATCACTTCACAAAAAATATGAAGGATAAAGGAATATATTAAAATGACATCTGGGCAATTCTATAAGGCAGTTGACCTCATTTCTTTAAATACATAAGTGGGGGGGTGGAAAAAAGCCCACCCTGTTTAGAAAAAGAGGGAAATCTGCTCCAGATTAAAAGTTAAAAACTTTAAATAATGTGTGACTACAATACCATAACCATACTCAACAAAATTAGCAATAATCATATCATTTAATATTCAGTACATGTTCGATTTTTAGTTTTCTTAAAAATGTCTTTTTGTTTGAATCAAATTGAGTCAATTCGTTTCAATCTGGATCTACATAAGATCTGTATATCACATACGATTGATATTCTCTTTCTTTTAAAAAGATTTTATTTACTTGTTTTTAGAGAGAGGGGAAGGGAGGGAGAAAGAGAGGGAGAGAAACATCTGTGTGGTTGCCTCTCTCATGCCCCCTACTGGGGACCTGACCCACAACCCAGGCATGTGCCATGACTGGGAATCGAACCAGTGACCGTTTGGTTCGCAGGCCAGCTCTCAGTCCACTGAGCCACACCAGCCAGGGCAAGGTTGATATTCTCTTAAACATCTTTTAATTTAGAATGGATTTTTTTCATGCTTTTGATAGCACTTTTAAAAGAAACTGCATGATCTATCTTGGGATTAGTTTTGTTTCTTTTGATTTATTTTGAAACTACTGTATAAGTGAGTATATGTGTGGTATCTGTGTGGGTGATATGTTTTCTCTCATTGTCTGCTTTTATATGTATCTGTGTGTGTGTGTGTGTTTCTCTGTCTCTGACATAGGGTTTATAGTACGCACCGTTGTCCACACACACACCTACTCACTTGTGCACACGTTCCCCTCTTCCTGACACAGAGGCAGTGTGTCAGACTCGTTCACGTCTCGGGCTGCTGCAGGACCATGCATGCAGAGACCGTCATCCTTCCCTTCTCCGGCTCACGGGGCTCTCTCTGTAGAGGCGCTGTGGTTGTCCAGTCGGCCTCCATTGCTGTCGGTTTGTCTCTTTCCAGCCTTTACCCCGTGTAGTGGTGCAGTGAGCAGGACCCTTATGCGTAGAGTTTCTTGTGCTTTCTCCATTGTGTGATCATTACAGGATTCCAGATTGCTGGGTCAGAGGCAAACTTCTCTCCAGAGGGGTTTCTGTCCAGAGTTGTCCCCGTTTGTAGCCAGCAGCTGTGAGAAGGCCCGCTCCTCGTGGCGGCTATGTGATCACGCGCCCTCCCCGAGAGCCCAGGTGGAGAGGGTCCTGAGCTCAACCGCACATTTTCAACGGGCTTCCCACCACACCATTGGGCATTGCAGCCTCCTGCCTGCTGCCTAGTGGTGCTCCGGTGGCAGGGGTGCTGGGAGGCTTCTGTTCTGGGGAGGCGGGACTGCGGCGGAGCCCAGGTGAGGGCTGATGGGACTGGCAGCGGGCAGTGGTCGGAAGAGGAAACAGCAGACACTGTTAGGGAGACTCGACGAGGATTCGGTATTCGACTTGAGGGACGTTTGGGGAGTTGGAAAGGGAGAAGTGCGAAGGGCCAGGTCAGTTTTTTGATTTCTGGCTTGGGTGACCAGGTAGATTGTGGGAACGTTATCTGAGGTAAGCACTCCAAGAGAGAGAAGCAAGTGTGCACTTAGGGACAGAAAATGTGTCCTGTGTTGGGCAGGCCAAGGGTGAGAGCTCGTGGGACAGCTGGGTGTGTGACGATGTGGCTGGACAGCAGTGCCCGGCAGTCAGAGGTTCCAAGGTCCAGCGAGGCTCTGAGACGGGCTTTGTCTCCTGTTGTCATGCTCGGTTACATTTTCTCAAAATTGTGTTATAGTGCAACTCTGATGTGTGATTTAAATGGTGCATGTTACAGGGTAGCAATCTCTACTCTCAAAGTGGTGTATATATATATATATATATTTTTTTTTTTAAAGATGAAGGGTAGCTTTTCATGAAAAGCCTGTGCTAGTAAATTTTATTGTGAGCCATTCAGATTTTTATTTCCCTTTGAATAGTCATTACATATTTTAATTTACATTTACTTCCGTCAGTAGTACTGAACTTAGGTATGTGATTTGACCTTGTTTTTAAGTAGAAATATATAATGGATTTCTTTATTGTGGCCAAGTAATTTTACCATAATGATATGTTTTATATGGTCAGATGGCGTACAAAAAATGTGTACTGATGAAAACTTTTTTGATAGTAGACGACTGATTTCGTACAAGTCGGTGTATTTGGCTTTGATAAACCCTTTGACTTCCGGATCAGTCATGCGTTTTATGTACCTGACAGCTAACTGAATTGATGTGGAGTCTTCAAAGACTTTTGAAGTCTGTTGTTTTATACATGGGCTGATTCGTCATCTCACTGAATATAGTTTCAAAGAAATAGCATGAAATAATGCTTTGCAAGTCAAGACTCTTCACTGTGTTTCCTTTATTACAGCTTTATTGAGATATAATTCACATAAGCCAATATGCCAAGGTTGCCGGTTCAGTCCCTAATCAGGGCACATACGAGAACCAACCAATGAACCTATCAATAAGACAGATGCATGCCTGCCTCCCTCCCTCCCTGTGCTATGGTACAGTATAGCACTATACTGTAAATACAGTACACCCATTTGAACTATGCGGTTCAATGGCTTCTTCATCTGTTCACAGGGCCGTACAGCTGTACCGGGGTTGTTACATAACGTACACTAACAAGTGCTATATTGTTGTAACTGCAGAACACTCTCACCGCCGCCCCCAGTAGCAGCCACTCCTCACTTCCCCAGCCCCCCAGCTCTGGGCAGCCGCTGCCCACTGCCCGCCCCTGGATTTACCTGACCTGGACATTTTATGTAAATAGAACCATAGAGTATGTGGCCTGTTGTTGACTGGCGTCTTTCACGCAGCATTAAGGTTTTCAAGGTTCACCCGTGGTGTAGCGTGTGTGAGTGCGTCATTCTTTTTACACTGAATCGTATTTCATGGTGTGAGTACACAACACATTGCATTTTGTTTCTCCACTTACCTGTTCATGGACATCCGGGTTTTCGTTCTTTGGCTTTTATGGAAAATTCTGCTGTGTACATTTGTGTGCAAGTTTTTATGTTAGACACAGTTTTTATTTCTCTTGGGTGTAGCCCTCAGAGTGGCATTGCTGGGTCACGTGGTAACTCTGTGTTGACCTTTCAAGGAGCGGCCAGACGGGTTTTCAAAGCACTGAACTGTTTCACATTTTCACCAGAAATACTCAAGATTCCACTCTCCCCACATGCTCACAAACACTTGTTTTTTTTCCGTTTTTCAGTTTTAATTTCAGCCATCCTAGTGGGTGTGATCTCTTTCGGCTTTCGATTTGCATGATGTTGATGGGCTTGTTACGTGCTTTTTGGCCATTTGTATATCTTTTTTGGAAATGTGTCTCTTCAGGTCCTTTGTCCATTTTTAAACAGGTTATTTGTTTTTATATTATTGAGTTGTAGGAGTTCTTTAGATATATTCTAGATACAAGTCCTTTATCATATATGATTATAAATATTTTTTCATTCTGTGGGTTATTTTTATCTCTAGTAGGGTTTTTTGTTTTATTTTTTTGTTGATTTTAGAGAGGGGGGAAGGAAGGGGGGAGGGAGGGAGGCAGGCATTCCTCTTATTGATACGTTCATTGGTTGGTTCTTGTATGTACCCTGCCTGAGGATTGAACCAGCAACCTTGGCATATTGCGATGATGCTATAACCAACCAAGCTACCCAGCCAGGTTGGGCTTTTTGTTTAAAAATCTGTTTTGTCTAATACAGTCATATCTCGGTACTCGCCAGCTTCAGAATGCGTCAAACCCTGTACTCACTGCGTTTTGACGAGATAAAAATATTGCAGCGCTCGGTACTTGCTCAGGACTTGTACACTTGCCCGGGTCTTGTCACACTTGGTTGAGCAAGAGAAAATACTTCATGGTTTGGCACAAGTTCTGGAACGAATTAGTGACTAGTCCCGAGGTACCACTGCATTAGTATTGTTGATGTGAGAATGCTCAGACCTGTAGAAAAGCTTTCAGAGAAGTTCATTAGAGTCTATCTCAGCTACACAGAGGATACACCTAGAAGCAAGATCTCAACAGAGTGAGAAAAATTCTTCCCAGAATGACAGTTTGTAGTTTCTTTTATGCCTTTGGAATTAAGCAGGGAACAGAAGAAAGATTACCTGAGGACAGGAGAAAGGAAGGTGGGGATTGGATTACAGGATAGTTAACAAGATTCTGTGCTGTTCTGAGGGGTCTGAAAAAGACACTTTAGATGGGGCTGGCTTAAGGCAAAGATAAACCTTTTATGATGTGAGTGAAGCTTTATGCCCTGGGCACGGCCCCCGGGCACGGCCCCCTGCCACGGCCTGCCCAGTTAGTGATTTATGACCAGATCACCCTGTGAGGTTGCTTTCACTTAGATTGATTACACCACCCCCATTTTCTCCATGACAGTGTGGAGGTTTCTTCAGAAATTGAAAATAGAACTACCATAGATAGGATCTAGCAGTTCCAGTTCTGGGCATTTATCTGAAGGACATGAAAACGCTACCTGAAAGGTGTGTGCACCCTCGTGTTCATCGTAGCATTATTTACGATAGCCACGATGTGGGAGCAACCTGAGAGTTCCCTGATGGATGAATGGCAAAAGATGTGGTATATATACTGATCTATATACGTACAGATACGTACACATTTATATATATATATATATATATGTAGATATATAGACGTATAGATATTCCACCCATAAAAAAGAATGAAATGTTGGCATTTGTACAACATGGATGGAGCTGAAGGGTGTTAATTGAAGTAAGTAGGAGAAAGAAGAGTACCGTATGATCTCTTATATGTGAAATCTAAGAAATATACATCAAGCTCCTTTGTATGGGGAACAGGTGGGTGGTTCCCCGTGGGGGTGGGGTGCTGCCAGGAGAACTAGGCAGACTGTTTTTGTTTTGTGAGAGTTCGTTTGGGCCGAAATTGCTGACAGGTGCTGGGGAGCAGGGTTGCAGGTGCTTTGGAGAGTAGTCCTTGCAGGTCCCTTTTGCATTTGAGGTTAAGGACAGAGTGAGTGGAGATCAGGGAGGCCCGGCTGGGATCGGAGTCCAGGGTAGGTGGGATGATGTGCAGTCTCAGGGGTGGTCATGCTCTAGAAGGGGGTACCTGGAAGGGGGCCTTTTAAAGGTATGTTAACCTGGATGCAGAGAAACAGTGAACACGGCTGGTGTGAAAACCTTTCTCCAGTGAAGTCACAGGCCGGGTGGGGGGCAGGTTGGACTCCCCACCGTGACCTGCCTAGGTAGGAGTTTGTGATTTATTAGGGCACCCCTTTTTATCCACAACATCCACCTCCTTTATGATGTTATGGTCAAATGTATATATTACTTTTGTATATGTTATAGTCCCAGTCTTACAATTATATACATATTGTTTTATACAGTCGCTTTTAAAATCAGGTCAGGAGAGAAAGGAGAGTCTGCATTTATACGCAGGAAGCCTCTGATGCCACACCCTGGGGTTCAGTCCTGGACACTGCAAGGTCTCCCTGGAGTGAGTGACGTTGGTCTCTGTCCTGTTCTTCCTGTCTCTTTCCCCAATCTCTTCGTGGAGATGTTTGCCTCTGCAGGTGTCACACCCAGCATTGAGGTGCCTCTGATTGCTGGCGGGTGGCTCTGTCCTCTCCAGCAGTGCCCTCGGGCACAAATCGAGGATGCAGAGATCATCCGATCTAACTAAATTTTGGCCTGTTTGGAGGTCAGTCCTTGAGGTGTGTTCTTACCACAAGAGGGCTCTTCTGAGCTGTCTCTGTTCCCACTCCTCGCCGGTCCACCCGCAGGCCTGCGGTTCAGTGTGCTGTCCTCTTGTCCATCAACAAGACTCGCAGTGTTGTCAGGGGCGCCCTTGGGAGTGCCTGCTCCAGACACAGAGCTCCATCCAGCGGCGCGCTGTGGTGTGGTTATGTTAGTACGAGGAGCAGAACTAAATCACGTTCGAGAAAATACGGGTTTTGCTCTTGTAAAACATTTTAATAACAGCCAGCATGCTAGGTTAGGACTTGGAGTGGCCATATCAGTGCATGAAATCCATTCTAACTCCGTCAGTAACCGTGAAATAACACTCTGTAAAGTAGGTTATTTCTTGAGAGATTTGATGAAAAGGTAAGTAAATGTAGATTGCTTTGATATCCAAAATACCATATCAGTTCTTTTTGGTAACATCATTAGAAGAGTTGTACATAATTGAAGATAGTGAGATTGTATAGGACTTTGTAAATTACTCCATTATGTTTGTTTCCATTACTGTTTTCAATCATGCAGGTAGATACCAGATTTTCAAAAAATAATACAATGTAAATAAAATAAAATGGGATTAATTCGTGACCTACTTTTTGTATAGTACAATGTAAAACCAGTTTGGAGACTTCTTAGTTGAAATTTTACTTGTTATGTTATCAAACATAAATAACATCACCTAATAATATCTATTCAGTGCCATTGGCTCCTTAGAATAATTAAAATCGATCTCAGCTTTTTGAAACTGTTTGAAAACAGACCGTAGTCGTAGCCCCAGTGGTCTTGTCACATTTCTCAGGCCTTGACAGGTGGTTTCTCAGATTCGGTTGTGGGTTTCAGGCACAAAGGAAGTGGGAAGAGCAGTGGGATAATCACTTGTATCTCCTAAATACTTGTAGTGATAGTGATTTCTTTCCCTCAGCTTTTTACTTTGAAACTTTTGAAATTTATGAACAGAAAAGTTGAAAGAATACAGTGAGCACCAAGTTGTTAACTTTGTCAGATTTGCACTCTCTCTCTCTCTCTCTTTTTTAAGCGGAATCGTTTGGAAGTTTTGGGGTGGCCAAAAAGTTCATTTAGTTTTTTTTCCATAACATAGCTCTAGTAGCACTTAGTTGTCCAACTTCATTTGAAATAATTTTGTTAGATTGTATTGGGACAGCTGTCATGGTAGCGTGCATTTAAAAAACTTATCAAAATTGGTGAATTTTTGTGTAGCCATTTTAATATTGAAGATGAAAGAAAATTCGCAACATTTTTGGCATGTTATGCTTTATTATTTCAAGGAAGGTAAAAACACAGCTGAAACGCAAAAAAAGATTTGTGCAGTGTGTGGAGAAGGTGCCATGACTAATCAGATGAGTCAAAAGTGGTTTGTGAAGTTTTGTGCTGGGGATTTCTCACTGGGTGGTGCTCCATGGTTGGGTAGACCAGTTGAAGTTGATAGCGATCCAAATCGAGACATTAATTGAGAATAATCATTGCTCTACCATGCAGGAGATAGACTATACACTCATAATATCCAAGTCAATAAAGTTCTTGGTGAAGATGAAAAATGTGTCTTATTTTACAGGAAGAAAAAGCTAAACTGACTTTTTGGCCAAACTAATAAGTTGTAGATAACACTTCACCTGTAAGTACTCTGTATGCTTCTCCTAAGAAAGTATATTCTTCTATATAACCACAGTATTTACTATTCCTAAAAAATTAGCAAGTTCTGTGATATCACAATTCATATTTAACTTCCCAATTACACGAGATATACCTTTTAGACCCCAGCGCACTATGCAAGCGCCTTTCCCCACAGCATTCCTGGCAGTGGAGCATTGAACTTGGCTTTTGACAGTGCGTGAGAAACATCCCCGATTAAATTTTAAGTTGGTGAAAAGATGTTAGGAAGAAGTGTCTTATTTTGGATGACCTCTGTGATTGTGGGCTCCGCTGTTCAGAACGAACTTTGTTCTGCATTTCTGTTTCGTGCACTTTTATGGCATGTGAGTGACTGACGCTGATGGCGTCGGTGATGTGAGAGGGAGTGAGCAAGAGCAGTCTGAGGGAGGGCGCAAATGACAGTGCTGTGCACTCCTCACAGCAGGGGACACGATTGACAGTGCAGGTTGTGGGGGTTAAAAGGTGCCCGAGGGCATCTTTGGTGGCTCATAACGGTTTTCTCAATGAGAATGTGAACCTGCCCTGTGAAACTGAGTGACCGAATCCAGGTAATTGTCTTAATGAAATATTTGAGCAGCATGGAATGAGCCTTGTCCAGCTGGCGTATGAGCAGTGTTTTGTGTGCACCATGGAGGAAGGCTGCAGTGAGCCCTGATTGCCCCTGTAGGGCAGACGTGTGATGTGATTTTGCAGGTGAGTGTGTATGTAATATCATAGTCACATTGTAACAGAATGAAAGGAACTTTGATTTAAATTTTAGGGGGTATGTATCTTCTTTTGTGAAGTTGACTTTTACCTGAAGTGTAAGTAGGGAGGACAGGAAATAAGCCGGGCTTGAGTGATTTGCTTGTAAGTCACTGTGTGGCTGTGTTTCGGGGTATATCTAGTGTCAAGTAGGAGAACTCTGGTGGCATTGCCATGTGCCCCTCTTCATCGCCTGTGACCCTGGGGGCTGGGGTGAGGTGTTGGACAGCCACCGCCCTTGGATTGCGACCCCTTGACTTTATTCTTCCCCCATGGTGTGGACTAGAATCTTTCTGGAACTGTTTGTCCCGTGGCTTTGTTATCTGCAGTGGACACCTGCCTGCTCTCAGTGAGTCCCTGTTAAAGATCGGGGGGACAGGTGACCAGGCGAGGGGATTAAGAAGTACAGACAGGCAGTTAGGGAATAGCCAGGGGGATGTAAAGTACAGTGCAGGAAATGGAGCAGCCAAAGAACTTACACATGTGACCCATGGATATGGACAGTGGTGGGGGGATTGCTTGAGGGAGGGGAGTGCTGGGTGGAGGGGGCAGAGGGGGAACAATTGGGACAGCTAGTAGCATAATCAATAAAATGTGATTTTAAAAAGATCTTCACTACAGAAGGATTCCCTTCGTGAGAATGCTGTTCCCAATCTAGTTGGGCAGGTGAAGGTTCTTGGACTCACAGTCTCGCCATTCTGTTTTCATCCTTCCTCTGCTGTTGCACATCCACACGTTAGAAACAAGAAGGCGGTGTTGTGGAGGGGGCGGGGGTGCGCCCCGAGAGGTGTCTGTGTCAGCAGTGGAGCCGGCCCCCCCGGCGGGGGCTGTGGAGCATGCCTCTTCACTCCTGTCCGAGTATGAAACGCCTGTCTGAGTGTGAAACGCAGCACTCTGAGCCCGCGGGGCAGCTCATGGAGGTGTTGTCCACAGAACCAGGCGAATAACGTCGGGACAGGTTTTCTCTGCTTGTTTGTAGACTCGTGATGTCTACAGTGTGACCATTTATTTTTAGAAGAGATCTTTGAAAGGCTTTAAAAAATTAATAAATTTTTTAAAGAGAAGTTTTAGGTTAAAAGGCTTTTCTTTTTGAAAGTTCAGCTCACATATTTGAAAGACACAGTCCTATGGTTAGTAAGTAAACCTGAACAGTCTGATTTTACTTTAATTTAAAAGAAACTGCAAGATTGAAAATATTAAGCCTTCCCGAAGGTAATAAATAGTGTAGCGAGCGTCTTCTGTGCCCAGCCTCAGCGCAGCCAGCCCTTGGCCTTGTCTTCTTCCAACTTCCTGTGTGTTCAGTGATCTGAGAACAAGTCCCTGAAATTGTCTTTTTATCAGTAATGCTTTTATCTGATTCCATCAGGTGATTTTGTACAAGTTTCAAACTTAAAAAGATGGAGCTTGTTGCAGGTACTGTGCTTCCGTGGAAACTGTTTCCTAAATTAGTTCAGAGAATTTCCTCAGGTATAAGGAGACCTGCAGTTCTGTTGGATACTTATTTGGGGGAACATTATTTTATAGTTACTCATATATGGGTAGACAGTAAATGTAGTCACGAAAAGGGGAGAAAGTCCCGTGGGTCCTTTGGAACCCTCTGGAGACAGACAAGGAGATAAGCAGCCCTGGAGTGTTGTGACTCCAGCCACCAGGTGGCGCCCGAGACCCAGAACAGGCTTGCTCCTGGTCCTGGCCTGGTCAGTCCCTATGTGGGGTGTGGATGTGGGTTTTCCCAGCCTGTGGAGTGTGTACAGCTGCTTTCCTCCTGCCATTTGTTAGAGGCAGTTTGCATCAAAGCTTTGGATATGATGATTGCAAGTGATTTTTTGCTTGTTAAAGACTTAAGTGTTTTTCTGGAATTTAACAGATTTTAGCTTCCTTTTCCCTTTTTAATAGCTTACTCTATGAAAATAATAAGTTATGTTTAGGAAATTATTCAGTGTATCAGACTGATACTTTCTTTGTTATGCAAACAGACAGTCACATACAGGCATGCACTATTTTATAAATATCTAACTCCATCGTATAATTAACTGAATTTGAAGGAAGGCAAGCTCTGAGCATTTTGAAGTGTTTTTTATGTATTTTTAAGGCCAGGGCTAACTTATTTGAATAAAATAGAGGGCACAGTGGTTATTGGTGTAATTCAAACAGAAAGGCCACTTTTTATGAGCAAGGCCTAAGCCAGGGCACTCAGGCTGTGTTCAGTCTTAAGGTGTCGTGAGACTGTACTGACAGTAGTCAGATTATCAGAGCTTTTGAGTCACTTAGATAAGTTTGAGCAGGGGCACTGCAGTCTTCTTCACATAATGTTAGTTTGGTGGGTGATGCAAAGGGGTTGAGTTAAAGCTGGCCCTGGGGACCTGTTCCCTTAAAGTCTGTCGTGGTCGGTAATCTCCAGAAACCTGTCTCAGATCATAACGTTGGAGCGTCATGCCTCAGACAAAGGACCCCAGTGACTGTGTGGGTTGACTTCTCTTATTTCGAGAATTAAAGTGATTTGTCCAAGATTACGTGGGTGACCAGTGGGAGTAATGTCTACAAATTTAAGTGCTTTTTACACTGCAGCACATCTTACCATATGGAAAGGTTACGGGGGGCCTAAATGATTTATGTAGAATAACTGACACCCGTGAATGAAATGTTCAGCATAAGCAAATTTTCCAGATACCTGAAACATCTTTATTGCTAAGATTTTATGTACGCAAATCCCGGAGAGTGAGTCTTTCCCGAATGTGATGTGTTGTTCCCTGCCCTGAGGCAGAGTGTGGAGAGGGGCTCGGCTGCCGGTCCTGCCCTATGCTTGCGTTTCCGTGAGCCACACGCCCTCTACCTGCTGCTGTTCCCTCTGAAACGACTCTTGTAATCTTCTTTCTCCTTTTGCCGTCCATTTTTGCTATGCCTGTTCATCCAATTTTAGCACTTTACCTTTTGAATTTGTGGTTTTTTAATGTTTGTTAAAATATTTGTTGAGTATGCTGGCTGCTGTGGCTCAGTGGCTTGGGTGTCCTGCAGACCTAGAGGTCACTGATTTGAGTCCTGGTCAGGGCACACGCTTGGGTTGTGCGCCAGGTCCCCAGTCGGGGGTGCATGTGAGAAACAGCCAGTCGATGTTTCTCTCCCCCTCTTTCTCCTTCCCTTCTCTCTAAAAATAAGTAAAATCTTTAAAACTGTATTTATTGAGCACACAGCATGTGCCAGGCACTGTTCCAGAGGCATTTGATGATTAGCATGTAAGTCTGGGAAAGATCCCTTGCTCTTGTGGAGCTCGCTTCCTGGGGCCGGAGGGAGGGGTCAGCGATGGTCATCAAACAGTCAGTATAATAAACGAGTAAATAACAGTGCGGTTAGCAGGGGATAGTGTTAAGGGAAAGCGCAGTAAGGGTAGGGGAGGAGTGGCAGGGTTAGTGAATCGTCTTAGAAACTAGACCCCCCATTGGTTGGTAGTGAAGTAACCAGAGGAAGTGGCAGAAGTGAGGTGGGGGCATAAGCACTAGGAAATGCTTTGAATTAACTTTGTATTAACTTTTATTGCTTTCTTTTGGGGTTTATCTTTGGTTCGAATGTCTGGAATTCTAGAATAACTTGATAATTGACCTCTGGTTAAGGTATAACTTAATATAACAATAACTGTTACAGTTAACATGCATGTACTTTTGTATGTTTCAAAAGCTGAGTAATGAGAGAGTGAAATGGAATGTTTGGCCTGGAAGGGATGTTGATTCTTGATGAACCATCTGCGTGTAGACAGATGAGCCCAGCGATAAATCACTTACCAAATGGTGTGAAGGTGGTACCAGTACTACCACACAGTGCTCCTGACCTTTATAGTTTCACACCTTGTGGGTACGACTGTTGATGCCATGAAGGCTGAGCAGTGTCAAGGGCGACAGTGAACTCCAGTCAGACACCCCTGCCTTAGACTTCAGCCTCCCCGCTCGTTACCTATGTGGCTCCGGGCAGGTTCCTGACTCCTCAGCTATTGTCGTATGGGGGGTGGGGAGCCAGTGCAGTGGGCTTGTTGTGAGGGTTAAAAAACGGGCAGGGCTTGGCTAAGTGGTCACCGACTAAGCCCCAGGTGTTCGGTGCAGGTGATGAGACGCTGTTAGGCATCACCTGGAATAAGGAGGTCTAGGGCAGTCACATGGTACTTCTGGCCATTCAGTAGCTGAAATTACATTTTTCTTTGTTGTTTTGTGTTTCCATTTTAATTCAGCTATTTGTTTGAATTAAACGATTGCATATGTTTTTAATTTTAATATTAAATTTGAATGAGTCCTTTCACAGGAAAAAAGTAATATTGAAAACCGTTCAGTTTGGTTCATCAGTATGAAATCTGTTTTTAAATTACTTTTATACCACACAAACCCTACAGAGGTATTATTTGGGGAAGACTTATATGTGTTTTTCTTAACTGCTTTACTTGGAACTGAAGACAAAGGCACTATGGATGTTCTGAATTGTTACCCTGGTGATCGAGGTTCTTGCCTATTCGTAGGGTCTGCTTTTGAGAAATTAGCTGTATCAGACTCCTGTAATCCGTAATGTGCTTTGTGCTGTTACCCAGCTTATGAAAGTGCCGTGCAGGAGTCCAAGAAGTACCCACTGCCCAGCGGCGTGCCTGGGACGGAGGCCCGGCGAACACGCACCAAGTGATTGCGTGTGCAGCCGCCCTGACTGTCCCTAAGAGACAGCTGGAGAGGGGGCGCACTGCCAAACGGAAAACTGCTCAGAGAGAAAATAGTGTTCTTGAAGCTCGTGACGGGAAGCAAAAGGAAAACTCCGATGGTGTCAAAAGCTCTTGACAGTTGTTTTTCCCTAAGTAAATACTGCTTCCAGTTTCCTGAGAATGTTGAGACATTTGCCCACAACGAGTTAGGCACGTCTCAGAGAGGGCAGCGTGTCCGTGATGGGGATGCTCTTGTCCCCGGCGCCATCTGTCTGCGGTGGCTGTGTTTCCAGCCTGCTTTTCCCATCAGCTCTGGGGAGCCTCAGGTTTTATGGCCCCGCGTCACAGCCTGACAGGTGAACATTGCTGCCTATTGATGACGGGTCTACACGAGGGAAGTGTTGTTTTTGCTGTGGTAGTTCACTTAATGTGCCAGATGAGTTTAGGAAACTGCTTGCACGATTAGAAAGCAGTCGACTTTCTTCTAGTTAATAGTTATAAACGTAAAATATATATACTCATACATGATATTTACCCAGAGCATAATTCTTTTAAAAGTGTGTTAAAATAGGGAATTTATTTGTGTAGCTCTGTAAATATGGTATGTTTATATATAGATATACACACACATAGACACATATGTAAAAGCTTTTCTGTGACATTTTAGAACTAGTTCAAAATTTCGTGCTTAGAATGGCTCCCAGTTTTTCTCCTTGGCTGTGGAGGGTGATTCTTCCGTTCATCCGATTTTCTAAACATTTAATTCCTAACATGTTCCAGTCACTGTAGGAGGTCTTGGGGACGTGTAGATGAGTAAGTCATGGTCCTTTGCACATTTTAGCTAACAAATAAAACCTTAAGTACTTTTAAAAACTTCTCTTTATAGTTTTGCGTTAAGGTTTAAGATGTTAAAATACTGATAACAACATTAAAAGTTATTGGGGCTGTGTGTACCTGTCGTCATGTGGAGATACTGGATCTTGCTTGGAATCTGTCTGATTGTATGCAAGTGGTAGCTATAACCATTATTCACATAATCAAGTGTTTTTAATATTTAAATTGCTGACAATATATTCTACTTCTCAGTACTTTGACCACAGGGCTTCTTAAAATAAATTTTATCTTGATTGTGGTTTTCTGCTAATTTTTATTTTTAGCTTTTGTGGCATTTGCTACTCATCCCTAATTCTTGCCATACAGATTTTTGGAAGTCATGCAGTGTTTCAAGGTCAATTTGAAGTTTTTCACCCAACCTGGTGTCATTTAAATGGTAACCTAGTTTTGTCCTCAGTCTTTTGAGTAGTTACCCCTCAAAAACAGCGCTTCCCGGAAGTTTCCCTGGGGAAGTGGAGCGCCAGGAGGACACGGGTTCCTGAGGCCACACCAGGAGGGCACGGGCTAGGCTCCGTTGGTGTACGCGCCTGCGTGCGGGCGGCTGCTTCTCTGGTTACGGCCTCTCGCCTGTGCTAGATGACCAGTTCCACCAGGTGGCTGGCGGCCATGAGGAGAAATAGGGAAAAGAAAAGAAGATGAACATTTATTTGTTTATGAATTGATTAATTCAGTTCGCCAATGAATGTATGTAGTAGGCATTTAAGCAGCAAATACGCATTCAGTCCCTCCTGTGCGCCAGGTATTATTTTAGGCTGCAGGGGGGCAGCACAGTTAACAAGACACAAACGTTCTTACTCTCGTGGAAACTGCCTGCCAGTGGGAGAGAGAAGCAGTCAGCGTGCAGTAGACTGTCTCGGTGATGTGAGCGCACAGGAGAGATGAGGGGGGTGGGGCGGAGTCTCGGTGATGTGTGTGAACAGGAGAGATGAGGAGGGTGGGGCGGAGTCTCGGTGATGTGTGTGCACAGGAGAGACGAGGGGGGTGGGGTGAGAGTGGCGGTGGGGAGGCTGGACCGGGACACCAGGAGGCAGCTCTGGGGAGAGGGACTCCTCTGCACACAGACGCCTGGATGAGCATGTACCCGGCATGTCATCAGGAGAAGCTTCAGGCTGATGGGAGAGTGCGTGACATGGTAACAGACGCGTGTTCCCAAAATAGGAGGAACACGGCCAGGCTGGAAAATGAGGCACGGGGCATCTCCTCGTCTCTGTTGCTTGTGAGAGTTTTTTTCAAGCCCTCCTTTCCTTTAGCCATTCATTGGCTGAATTCATTATCATAAAAATGATCTATTTTGTGGTGGGCTTGTTAATTAGTGCTCTGTTTTCTTGTGGACACCCATTACCATGTTTTTGTGTAGTTCTTTGACAGTGAGACTTCGTCTCTGGGTCTGATTGCCTTCCTGGTGAGTTCCGAGTGGCGTGGTATGGAGTTCCTGGTCTAACGGAGGGAACCACAGACTGGGCAAGGCTTCTAGGTTCTACCCTAGTTTTGCTGCTGACTGACTAAAATAATGTGACATTTCTGGGCCTCAGTTTATCTAGATGGGAAGGAGCTAGACTGGATAATTGCCAGCGTTCTGTGAACTCTTGTTATTTTAATAACTTTTAAAGGAAAGTCCCCAAGAGGAACTCAGTAGTTTTTTCTTGTTTTTACTTCCTTTCTCAAATTAACTTTTAAATTTATATACAGTAAGATGCATAATCTTATGTATACAGCTTGTTGAATTTTAGTATCTGTATGCTCTTTTTAGTCATCACTCAGAACATTCTAGAAGACTCCCTCATGACCTTTCCGAGTCAGTACTCTTCCACCTAGAGGCAACTACTACTCTGACTTCTGTCATGGTAGATTAGTTTTGTATGTTCTTGAGCGTCCTGCAAATGCAGTGCTTCAGCATGTGTCTTTTTTACTCAGCGTTCTTGAGGTCCATCTACTTGGCACGCAGTGGCTTCTTTTATGCTTGCATGGTGTCCGCCATGTGTACACCACATAGCAGGTTCAT
Organism: Tonatia bakeri; assembly: GCA_004024845.1. Classification (NCBI taxonomy): domain Eukaryota; kingdom Metazoa; phylum Chordata; class Mammalia; order Chiroptera; family Phyllostomidae; genus Tonatia; species Tonatia bakeri. The sequence continues at coordinate 126,480 of PVIA01000375.1, forward strand.
TCTGTTGCTGATCGGTGTATGTGTTGCTTCGTTTTTGGATGTTATGAACGAAGGTTCTATGAACATTCATGTACATGTCTTTTGATAGACATGGTACTCGAATTTCTTGGGTGTATGCCCGCCTAGGACTAAGTAGCTGGATCGAAGGGTGGACATGTCTTAGCTTTCGTCAGCACTGCTGGTTTCTCATGGTGGCTGTGCCGTGTGAGAGTCCTCACTGTCCTGCGGTCTCACCAGCACTAGGCAGGGTCTGACATTTTAATTTGAGCCTTTTCGCTGGGTGTATTGTGGTATTATATTGGGTTTTTAACTTGCTTTTTGCTGATGATTAAATCAGTGCGCACCTTTTCATAGCTCGATTAGCCGTTTATTTGACTGTACTCCTGTTCGTAGAGTGCCTGTTTGAGAGTTTGCCCCACTCTTTGGCATGAGGGCTGGGTACAGTGAACTCTATTGATGGTGCCTGACGAGGGAGGGCTCCTTGAGCCCCTCCCCTTTTCAGGGGGTCTGGGATGGAAACTGGAGGTCAGGGGATGCTCCGGGTGGTGGGTAATCGATCTGGGGCAAGGACTGCCCAGCACCTGAGGGTCCCTCTTGCTGTTGCTGGGGCTGGTGATCCAGGGACCTCTTCCTCCTTGGAGGCCACGTGGACCACAAGGCCCACCACCCTGTTGCTGTAGCCAAATTCATTGTCATACTAGGAAATGAGCTTGACAAAGCAGTTGTTGAGGGCAGTGCCAGCCCCAGCATTGAAAGCTGAAGAGTATGTGTCACTATTAAAGTCTCAGGAGACGATCTGTTCCTCAGTGTCGCCCAGGATGCCCTTGAGGGGCCCTCCGATGCCTGCTTTACCACCCTCTTGATGTTGTCGTATTTGGCAGTTCTCTCCAGGTGCCAGGTCAGATCCATAGCCGACACACTGGGGGTGGGGACATGGAAGGCCATGCCGGTGAGCTTCCCGTTCAGCTCAGCGGTGACCTTGCCCACATCCTTTGGCAGTGCCAGCAGAAGTGGGGATGGTGCTCTGGCTGCCCCTCGGCTGTCATGCCACAGCTTCCCAGAAGGGCCACCCATGGTCTCCTGGGTGGCAGTGATGGCGTGGAACATGTCATAAGTCCCATTGTGATGGTAAAGTTGTCATGGTGACCTTTGCCAAGAGGTGGGGAGCAAGCAGTTGGTGCAGGAGGCATTGCTGACAACCCTGAAGTGTCTTCATGCTCCTCATGGCACATATGGGGACATCTGCAGAAGGGGCAGAGATGAGGACCCTCTCGGCCCCTGCCTTCTCCAACTTAGTGAAGACACCAGCGTACCCCACAGCATATTCAGCACCAGCATCAGCCCATTTGATGTTGACGCAGTCTGGCTCCTGGGAGATGGAGATGGGCTTTCCATCAATGGAAGCTTCCTGTTCTCAGCCTCCACTGTGTCTGCACGTGCTGCGAGTCAGCTCCTACTGGAACATGTGGGTTATGTAGTTGAGGTCAGTGAAGGAGTCACCGATGGGACAATATCCACTTTGCCAGTTAAAAGTAGCCCTGGTGCCCAGGCGCCCACTACAGCCAGACCTGCACGCTCAGACCTCACTGTCGTGTTTCAGGGCTGTGGCTGCTTTTACCTGGCACTGCGCAGGCAGACAGCCGAGTTTGCATCCCCTGCTTTAAAAAATTGGGTTCTCACGTCTTCCTCCTTACTGATTGTGAGAGTTCTCTGTATTCTCTGGGTGTGAGTCCTTTCACATATATGTGTGTTCTATCTTCTCCCAGTCTGGGAAGACCTGTACTTGATACAAGTGTTTCTTGGTATACTTGATAATAAAGTATTATTTTCAGAAGCATACAATATTTTAAACTTTTCAGGTTTTTTTAGGGATTTTATTTATTTTTAGAGAGAGGGGAAGGGAGGAATAAAGAGAGGGAAACATCAATGTGTGGTTGCCTCTCACATGGCCCCCACTGGGGACCTGACCCGCAACCCAGGCATGTGCCCTGACTGGGAATTGAACCTGCAACCCTTTGGTTCGCAGCCTGTGCTCAATCCACTGAGCCACACCAGCCAGGGCCTAGACTTTTCAGTTTTAATGCATTCCTTAGAACTTAGTTTACAGATGAAGGAAGCAACAGATTTAAAGATTTCTCTTACTGTATAAAATTTTGGTTCTGATATTGACCTTTAAAAAAATTTTAAGGTATTCTTTCTCTTAAACACACTTTTAAAATTAGTTTTCTACTTTTTATGAAATGTATTACTATTTTACGCAAGCCCTCAACTGACTTAATGTTGTAAACAAGCAGATCTTCAGGTCATTGGGGCCCTGGGGCAAGATGACTCCCATTAGAGAAGCAGGCGATTCTGGGTCAGCACACAAACACACGGCACTTGAGTGTCTTCAGCGGGTGTTCCTTCTCTTTGCACTTTGATAGAAACTCCATTTGTGGTGGTTTTTGTCTGCTGCCGGTAATGTTGAAGAGCAATAGAATTCTTCTAGAATCCACTCTCTTTGAGTATAGCTCTTCAACTTATAGAATTATTCTTATCCGTATTTATAGATTCATATGACCAACTTAACCTTTTAATTTTAGGAATAGAAACACCAAAGTTGGGGGGGGAGACAGTTACCTACAAAGGAGTTCCCATAAGACTATCAGCTGATTTCTCAAAAGAAAACTTGTAGGCAGGAAGGGGCTGGAAAGAAGTATAGGAAGTCATGAAAGGCAAGGACCCACATCCAACATTACTCTATCTAGCAAAGCTATTGTTTAGAATGGAAGGACAGATAAAGTGCTTCCCAGGTAAGGTCAAGTTAAAGGAGTTCATCTTCACCAAGCCCTTATTATATGAAATGTTAAAGGGACTTATCTAGGAAAAAGAAGATAAAAAATGTGAACAGTAAAATGACAACAAGCTCATAGCTATCAAAAATTGAACCTAAAAAACAAAACCAAAAATGAACTAAGCAAACAACTAGGATAGGAACAGATTCACAGAAACAGAGATCACGTGGAGGGTTGTCAGTGGGGAGGGGGACGGGAGAATGGGGAAAAAGTGCAGGGAATGGGAACAAATGGTAGGCACAAAATAGAGAGGGGCAGGTTAAGAATAGTGTGGGGAATGGAGAAGCCAAAGAACCTTGTATGGTCATGAACTAAGCGGGGGGAATGCTGGAGGGAATGGGGGTACTGGGCGGAGGGGATAAAGGGGAGAAAAAATGGGACAACTGTAATAACATAATCAGTAAAATACATTTTAAAAAGTTTAAATGTATACTATTTGTATTAACAGATATAAAGCCACTATTTATAAAGCATACACTTATTATTACAGGGACCACATGAGGTAGGTGTTAGTGAATGACTTAATTATAGCCCCCATCCCCATTGCTCTTGGAAATTAGAGAGTTACAAGTAGTAAAGAAAGATGCATTGAGGAGGCTCAGTAATAAGGATTTGTGTGTAATCAACACTAAGAGCAAATCAGTTACAGCTCATTCTCAGTGTTAGTGTTACAGGCTTTTGTGATTCTGGGCAGACAGTAGAATCTTACAAGAGGCATTTTGTTACAGTTCCTTCCATATTGTTGGCTTGAACATTAGCCCATTCACCAACCCAAAGGGCTAAATCTTACAAGGATCCCCTTGAATGGATTATTGGGTAGGAGCCATAACTCTTAAAGGGAAAATAAAAACAGAGCCAGTGGTTTGTTGATCGTTCACATTAGAATTTCCTACCCTGTAAATGGCCATCCTGAGTACTTGCGGTGAGTGTTTCTTCTCAGTACAGATTGGGGAAAATGAGTCAGAGCTGGCAGGGACCAGCATTTCCTAGAGTGGGTTTTGTGGCATATTAGTTCTGTGGAATGTTAATAAATGTTATATGAAATAAAAACACGCCAGAAGACAAACTGCCTCTGGTCATGTAACTTTGGAAAGCACTAGATTAAATGAAGTTGAAGGGTGTTTTGTTTCTGTTCCTCTAACTTTATTGAACTCACATTGACACACCATTATGTAACTTCAGGGTGTACGCATACACTGCAGTATGATTACCACCATGCTGTTAGCTAACGCCTCCTTCCCACAATTGCTATTTCTCTTTTATGGTGAGAAGACTTAAGATCTACTCTCAGCAGTTTTCAAGTATAGACTACAGAGTTGTCTATGATCGTGATGCTCTGCTTTAGATTTCTAGGGCTTATTCACCTTCTGGGTTTTTTTGTTTTTAACTGCGGGAACTCTTGAAGCCTTTCCTTTATCACTACACCATGTATCCCCAGGAGGAGGACAGGGAGGGGAGACACCAGTGGTATGCAGCCTTTCCCAGACTTACTTGGGCTTGCTTGGCCGTGGAATCATTTTTTCCAGGGTGTCATGGGAGGTTGGCATGCCGCAGGACACCAGCCAGTGAAAGTGGTTTGGTGGCCATCATTTCACAGATGAAAAACTGAGGCCCAAATAATTTGTTACTCAGGTAACTATTGCTAGTGAGATTACAGACTGCGTGACTCTTAGATCACTGCTCTGTCCATTGGCAAAAAAGGAGATTTCATGGCCCAGAAGACAAGGTTTTAAATGTTAAAATATCAGTAAGATTTTTGTCTTCATCTTTTAAAATTTACTGAAGCTTAATGTCTGGTCTAAGCCTGACATCTAGTTCTAATGGAAAGAGGCAGGGCTAGCTGTCGACCACACTGCTAACAAATGGAACAGAGAATAGCTGTGCAAGTGAATGGAAGGAATTACCTGAATCTACTCTGTTTACTTCCCACTAAAATTAGAATAAATAGGATCTTAGTTTTCTGTTCCTTTTTTTGCAGTGAAATAGGAAATAATGGAACTTCATTTCTTGTGTGATCACATTAACCTCTAAGAATTGTAGGTTTATGGGAGACACATCCGTAACGTAAGACTTAGTTTTCATATTGCCTCAAAAACAGTTAATTTAAAATAGGATGTATATGGACTGGAGATTCTAGAGGGATGGGAAGGGAGTCTAAAACACTATGTAACTAAACAAAATTTAGATTCTTCAAGGTATGATTTATTTATTTTTAAAAAGATTTTATTTATTTATTTTTAGAGCAAGGGGAAGGGAGGAAGAAAGAGGAGAGAAATATTAGTGTGTGGTTGCCTCTTGTGTGCCCCCTACTGAGGACCTGGCCCACAACCCAGGCATGTGTCCTGACTGGGAATCGAACCAGCGTCCCTTTGGTTTGCAGCCCATGCTCAATCCACTGAGCCACACCAGTCAGGGCTCAAGGTATGATTTAGATTGATTAGTTACAAAATTTTAAACAAAGATTTTATTGAGTTACAGCATAAACTAGTCAGCTTTGACCCCTATCTGTAAGATAGCAAGTACCACGTGCTGGGGTGAGAGGCCGAGGGAGTGGGACCCGCAGTGTTCCGTTAACGCAAGGATATCCCTGGTGACCTGGGCGAGCGGTTACAGTCCTCAGATTCCACCTCGACAAACGGGTGCGCCTCACTCATGTTCCTCGGTTTAGGGAGAAAAATGTGGCTTGTTTTTTAAAAGTTGCTGTTCAGTGTTTCTCTTTCTTTAAAGTGAAGGAAGTTAAAATGGTTTCTTATTAAATAGAAAAGGCATTTCAGGAACATAATTATGTGTTTGAATATCTTGTATTATAAAGACAAACGGCTGATCGTAGTGTTACTGGAATATTTTGACAAAACTGCCGTGTGTTCTTCTCTGCTTTCTCTTTACCCCTCCCCCAGCAGATGGCACGGCTAGTAACACGTCTTAGGGAGAAGAGGAAAGAATTCAGTAGTCATAAATTGTGTGTACTTGGAAAACTGTGCAGAAGGCGTTGTTAAGCTTGTTGGAAGGCTTCTCCGGAAGCGGTGGGGACCAGCAGGGCGATGGGACTGGGAGCGGGCTGAGGGTGTTTTGGGAGGAGCAGGGGCAGTGCGGCCGCGGAGCTCGAGCCCCGATCTCTCTGGGTTCTTCTCCTCTCTTTGGACACCGGAAACATTTGAAAAAGGTGCTGACGCCTTTTATGCCTGGATTCTAAATATAGACATGATCTTTATGTTGTTCTAAGACATTCAAGAGTAGACAGAATAACGGACAATTAAAATTTTTATAATTTTATCAAGCGAATCAAATTAGCATTATTAATACTGTTACTGACAAGAAACTTACCTCTTTGAGACTGAAAATCCAGATGTCAGGTGGGCCGTTTGATTTTCAGCCACAGTAAGTCAAGGTGTGTTTCCTGGAAGGAATCTTCAGAGAGTGGGTCCTAGGAAGATAAGAAGTGTGGCTATGCTCATTGAAGTGGTTTCCAGAATGGCGGTGTATATTCCTGTCAGTAAAGTCAGTACGGTATATTTTAAAACACGTTTTTCTCAACATTTGGCCTAAATAATTAGGTTAGGGTCTTTCTCTTAAATCTGTTAAATCTATTACCTGAGTATACCCATGGCACAGTACTTTTTGAACGGCAATATTTGGCGTGTACTGTGGGCTCAGGGCTGCAGCCATAGTCTTTTTTGTTGTGGTGTTGTAACAGACTGTTTTTTAGAGACATTTTAGATTCACAGCAAAATTGATCCATTTTTTTATACTGGTCAGGTGGTATTTGTTAAAAGGCATGTATTTCTACTGTCAGTTTCACTGTATACGAAACATATTTTGTGATTATACTTGCCTTTTTATAATTGTTAGTTTTTCAAAGTATTCCGTTGGTACTGAATACATGTGCAGTTTCATTATGAAAGGACTTAGGCAATTAACCAAAGGGAAATAGCAGTAGGTTTTCCTGGTAACACTAATTGAGAAGTACCATTTTTGGACTTTTTTCGTGTCCTGCGACTAGGAGAATGAATGCGTGTCTTGTGATTTATTTTTCTGCTTTTACTATTTTGGGGACTGAGAACGTTTACGTATTTCATGTTTTGGCAGCTTCAAACAGGATAAGAATCTGTAGGTCTGCTTTGAAAAAGCTGTGACAAGAATGTTACATATGCTCCGGACAGAGATGTATGTAAGTTATCGGAGCTTCAGGGCGACATCAGTTTTCTTGGAGAGTATTTTATGTACTCTTATTGTTATTTAAAGTGACGTCCTTCCTGACTGATGCGTCAGTTCCTGCTGAACTAGAACCATCCCAAAACTCTCAAGTTCAATGCATGTAATATACTTAAGATGCACGTGCCAGAGAAAACGTAGAAAGCCTACAGTGTCAGCTTTCTCCTTTCAAAATGAAAGTCTCGCCACGCCTCATCTTTCTCCACTGTTAGACTGGCTTGTCTTTCAGCTCTCACCTTCTCCTCTTGGGAGGAGGGGAGGGGTTGTCTTAGGTTGGGCTACTGTGAAAAGAATCCCAAAACCACAAAAGTTGCACTTTCAATTTCAATTTCAATAGGTTTATTTGTTTCATATCTACATTATGAAAATTTAAAATTTTGTAATATCTTGCACTTTCAGAAAGTTCTCTTAACAGTTAGTATAATCAAATTGTATATTGATATCATTAAAGAAAAGTTCTTACAGTTTTCTGAGTTTAGTGTACCCTGTCATCTGGAGCCTGTGTGATACTAGTTAATTACATGGCTTTGGCGTGTGCTAGTGATATTTCAGGAATATCTTTAGTATTTAGGGGAGAAAGCGTCTGATATATTTTTAAGCTTTATTATGGAAACTTCAAACATTCATGCAGTAGAGAGAATTGTATAATGAATTCTCAAATAGCCGTCGTCTTTCCTCACTAGTTTGATGTGATGGCCAGTCTTGTTTTGTCTGCACACTTGCCCCGTTACTTCCCTCCTGACCCCTCAGTGACTTTGAAGGAAATCCCAGACATCATGTAATTTCATTGCGAAATATTTCTGTGTGTGTCTCTAAAAGAAAATAAAACTATTTGTGTTCCCTGTGAGTGCTAGCCAGCTTTGTTGTGGAGGGGAAGCTCAGCACTTCCTGCAGGAGCCTGCCGTCACAGTTTGGGTGGGTAGTTTGCATTTAAAAAGATCGAGAGTTTATACTACTTGGGCATTTCATTATTACAGTAAACCTCAAAGGGTTTGAAATGTCGATTTTGTAAATAACATCTAAGAAAACATTGTGAATTGCCGTCATGAATATGTATGAAGGTATGTGACAGTCCTTGGTTCCGAGCTGGCCTGCAGTTTGCCTTGTCATTTGTAGTGGCTGCCTACCTCCACAGTTTATGTGTCTGTGCTTCAGTGCTGCCGGGCCGCACGCTCAGTTCAGACGAAGTTCTGGAAGCCTCTTTGTCAGAGAAGGAACAGAGGGAAGATGAGCAGGCGGGGCCGAGAAACGGAACCTGCTGAACAGGGTGAATGTCACCAGGCACCGAGCTGTTGAACTGTCGAGCAGTGACTTCCCCTTCGTGCACGCTGGCTCGCTCGCCTCCACTTTTGGTCTTGACTTCACTTGGGTCCTCCTTCGATTTCTTTTTCTTGGCACTTACTTAACGGGGCCCATGGCATTCTCCCTTTGAAGAGGATGCTCTGTTACACAGGCGTTGGGAGATGAACCTTTAAGAAATGAAATGTTTTAGGAACTTACTTGTTGTTTTATTTGTTTTTGTACAGATATTGAAAAAATGCTTATTCAAATAACTAGAATACCTACTGTGGGCTAAATTGAACTTTCATAGACTTTGGATGAAATATACAGTGTATGAGAGTGTTAATTTTATTGATTTTTAGATTTACTTTAGATGCTCGTGTTGAAAAATTGTGTAATAATGTTTCCTTTTTTTGTTCTCTTTTGCTGCCCATTTATTGGATGAAACTGATTCTATTCAAATATGATCCTGCAGTTCACAAGATTCCTTTGCAGCTCACCTTTGGAGGTAAGAGTTTACTCACACGAATACTAGAATCATTAATTGAATGTGATTATCGATACCTTTTGATGGGCACTTACTTGATAATTTAGGAGTGATCATTTTACTGTGGCACATTCCTTCTTCAGTAATAGTAGTGGGACGAATACAGACTTTTTTTATAAGAATTTCTATAAGTTACAGAGCTGTTCACTTTCATAATAGGTCATTGCTTCTTTCTAAGTACATTTTCTTTTTTATCAAGTAGACTGAAGAGCACTATTGTGTCTCCTACTCTTATAACTGTTTAAAATCAGCCTTACTCTCTCGTAACTGCTCCGGTGTTAAAGAGAGCTGGAGAAGTCGTAGGCAGGAGCTAACATCAAGGAAGATTCGTCTGGTTCGAAAGAGCTTTAGAAAATCTACGAGCTGATCAGGGATGAGAAAAGGACTTAGGTTTCCCTGAGCCATTCCTGTGACATAGGCACTGTTCTGGGCGCTTGACTCACTTTCTCATTCAATGCTCATAAGGGTTCTGTAGTTTACACCTGAGAATCCAGTGATAAAGTTGTGAGGTAAAGAAGAAACTAGGAGATATGCAGAGAAGCAGGAGTCCTCGTGAGCTGCAGTTGATAAGGAGGGACCTGTGGAAGGTGCGAGGACTTGGAGAAAGGAGAGGGAGGCAGCGGGGTCTGTGTAGCGATGACTGCATTCAGAGCCAGCGTGGGCTTAAGATCAAATCTTCCCCTATTAGCCACACAGGCAGATCACAACTTCTCCGAACCTCAGTCTTCTTCCCTGTAAAATGAATATAATCCTTCCTTCCTCCAAATGAAGCAGGGGACAGGGAGCAGTTTATAGCATGCTGCGCACACCTTAGCGATACTTTGTGTCTCCTAGGCCACACTGCAGTCCCCACAGTGCAGCTCTGTTCCCTGCCTTTCACTTGCCCTTCGTTGTGCCTCTGCTGTCCATGTCACCTGTGTTCCCTTCCCCTGTCCCCAGCTTGTCGAAGTCAGACCCCTCCTCAGGAGGAGTCTGGGTGCAGTGTCCTGCCGTCTGTACGGCGGGAAGAGTCCGGGCTTTGGATTGAGAGAGAGGGGGAGTCCCATGGACAAGTCCTTCATCGTTTGAGAAACTTAAAAATGGAGATGATGCCGACTTACAGGTTATTAAATAGACGAGATGATGTGCGGCGAGCACGGAGCACAGTGCCTGTCGCATGCAGTTTTAGATAAAGTTGAGTGTGAAGACAATAAAAACAGAAACCGCATCATGAGACAATATAAATTACATATAACGCACTCTTTAGTTGAGTAGGCACTTTCTAAGCATAGAAGAAAGGGAAGTATCAAAGGAAAGGATGGAAACATTAGATTTGATTCTGATTCTGTAAAAAAAATTCATAATTTTGTTCATAAGATCATGTACAGTTAAAAGGCAGTTTGGGGAAGTGTGATAAAAATGTTATACTTTAATGACCTCTTAGAATTAATTTTACAATGTCCTTTTTCCTTCTACATAATATCTGGTTGGATTTTATCAGTTAGTTGAGATGAAACACAAATGGTAACAAATCTTTTAAAGTCCTTATAAGCAGTCAAAGAAACACAGGTTGAAAAACCAGTGATGTGTAGTTTTTTTTAACCTATGAAGCTAGCTTTTTTTTTTTAGTGAAGGGGAAGATGTGATGTGTTTTTAAACTTCATTCTTTACAATAGGAGTCTGTTTGGTCATGCACATTAAAGACCTTATATAAATTCAGCCTTGGAGTCGAGTAGTTCTAGTCTAAGAATCACTGCCAGAGAAATTATCAAAGATGGGGACAAGATTTACACAAATATGTTTATTACAGCATCATCTATAATGGCAAACATTTATAAACAACGTGTGTGTCCAGCGGTAGGAAGAGGTAAAATAAATCACAGTGCAGCCGGCCATGTGACAGAACACACTGGAGTCCTCAAAACGAAGACTGGGTTGCAGACCGGGTCCCCAGTACGGGGCGTGCGAGAGGCAACCAGTCGCTGTCTCTCACACATCCATGTTTCTCTCCCTCTCCTTCTCCCTCCCTTTCCCTCTCTCTAAGTAAAATCTTTAACAAAAATAAAGCGAGGACTGTACGTAAACGTGCGTGAGTGCATACTGATGAATAATAACAGTGTAAAATACTTCCTCTATCAAGATAAAAACGGGATGCAAAACTACATGTGGATCTAAATTTAAAAACAACTTAAGCTACAGAAATTAGGAAGGAGACGCACAAAATGTTCACGTGAACTACAGAATGTTATGTTGTTTCACCCTTTGCTCCTCCGTGAAGGAGCCGCTCTGGGGGCGAGGGGCACCCGGGCAGGTTTTTGAAGATGGCTCTTGGAGTCCGTGTGAGAGTGCCGTGTAATCAGGGGCATCTCTGATTGGTGTGGAAACAACCGAGGTCAGTTCCAGTCTTGGGAAAAAAGGGACTGGCAGGAGCTTAGGCTGGAGACGTCGTGTTCAAGGCTGGACTCTCATTGCAGCAAGAACTTAGAGGAGTAACCCAGAGTGAGGGTTGTGAACAGAAGACAGCTAGGCAGAGTTGACTCACCCCAGAGGGAGTGAATAAGGATGCTGGAGCTTGATGTCCACATCAGCAGGGCAAGTAGCGGTTTGAAGATGCTGTTCAACAGACCTCACTAACAGGCTTCTCTCAAATGTAAGGTCAGTGAGGAGACCTGTTTTTCCTGCTTCCTTGCTCCACGCTCAGTGTAGTGCATAGGAAGCCCTGAGTAAATAACTGTTGAATGAATGAATGAATAAGTTAGGGTGCCCGAGGCTGAGCGTAGCAGGCTTTTACTTGTCTTTGGCAGCTGAAAGCACAGAAGGCCTAATGTTTATATTTAGTATGGTTAATACTCTGTCTTCCCAGCCCATCTTCGTGCTCTTCATCTTGTAGATGAAGCTCAGAGTGTGTCCACCATGTACTTCCAGAGTTTTACCGTACAAATACATGTTTTTACATCACATCTTGCAACTCTGGTTAAATACTGGGACTTGATGTGCACAAGCATTAATCTTTGGTGAAAACAGAAGGGAAAGCGTCAAGGTGGAAGCTTAGCAATGGTTTCTGTCATCTTCTGTCTGATCCGCTCTTTCCATTTAATGACTTGGAGCTGTATATACTTTCCCTTGGCTAAATTGATTTGTTTCTTATGGGACTTAACGGACATGGGCAGAGGGAAAAAAGTTAAAGGTGAAGGTCACACAAAATTAAAAAGTTAGAAGTTAGAGGTCACACAAAATTAAAGGTGACCACTTGGCTTTGCTTTTCTTGAAGTATTTGGGAAATACTTGAGGGCTCTCTGTTGGTATTTTTCTAGCCTGGAGTTTCCCAGGAGCCACCTGATGGCATAGTTACTGGCCGCCACCCCCCCCCCCCCCCGCTCCAGCGGCACGCACTGAGGACTCCGTGCCTTCGCCCCGCAGAGCCCGAGAGCCAAAGCGAAGCCAAGGCAGGCGAGTGGCGGGAGTCCCTAAATGTTTAATTTTGCCACCAAACTTCGGTTTTAGCTAGAGAAGAGAAATAACAAATGTGGTAAATACCGAAACACCTTTGCTAATTTTGAGTAAAAAGTAGACTTCTGGTAGAGACAATAAAGCACATGGGGCTTGCGCTGGAAATGAAGGAGCCTTTAACTCTCGCTGTGTCTACACCAGCCGCTGTGAATGAGCCGTGTCCCTTTGTTGTGAGCCCTAAACGGTTAACTGCCACAGGAATCTGACGAAATTGTCAAGTTACAGTAATTACATCAGTAACGTGATCCGCTGTCATTTGAACGGGGCCATGTGTGGGGAGTCAGTTACTTCCCTCTGTGGGGCTGACCCTTTTACATTCCTGTGAGCCGAAGACTAATAGAGCTCATTAAGCTTTATGGGAAAAGAGCTTTTATCACCTCGTCAAGTCGGGCAGCATGTTTCCATCCTCGTCCTAATTGTGTGCAGCACCGTGGCTGCCGGCGTGCGCTCCCCGCTAGGTCCGCATCGGCCCCTCCCTCACAGGCGCTTTTATTGACGTTTCCAGGTCTGAGTTACATTTTGTGTGGCACCACCTCCACATGTCTTCAATTAAACGTAGGTAAATAAAAGGGATTATATATCAGAGGCTAAAAGATTCTTGAAATTCTCTCCTGCATCAGCCTGCCAGCCAGTCCGGCAGGGTGCAGCCTCGTCGTCACGCTAGGGGCGGGCAGCTGCGGGAGGGGCGTTTGTGAGAAATGCTGAACCGTGTGCAACTGTGGGTCACTTAGATTTCCCTTCAGAAAGGTCCTCCCTTCCTCCGTTTCAGATCCGTTAGAGTCTTCTTAATTCACAGTTGTTACAACTCACTGAGAAGTTACCAACTGAAGTGCATGGGCACCGTGCTAAGCTCTCTGCTTACCTTGTTTTAATTCTCACGAAGTGTCTGTCAGGTAGACATTCTCAGTTTTCTTAAGAAGAAAATTGGGCCTAGAGAGGGAGATTAGTTAAGAGGTAGATTAGAATCACAGCTGATCACATGAGGCAACAGGGACAAGATAGGAAGGAGTAAATGGAATGATTCTTCAGTTACACGAAGTGATACAGTATTATCAAAATACATTTGAGATGTGTTTTGTGAACATCAGAGCAAGGTTTCTCAACCTGGGCACTGCTGACACGGGTCTGCTAACTCTGTTCGTGGGTGCTCTTCTGTGCATTGTGTGATGCTCGGCGACATTCCTGTCTTCTACTACATCAGTGCCGGTAGCATCCTCCCTCTGAGCTGAAACAAAATAGCTCCAGACTTTGCCAGATGTCTGTAGGGGGGAAATTGGCTTCCTGTTGAAAACCCCTGCCCTAGAGCAACCCTAAAACCCCCAAACAGAGATGTAGCAATAAGCCAGTAGTGAAGATAATAGCAACGGTGACACATTTTCAGTGTCTTAAAAGGCAGGAAGAGAAGGAAAGGCGAACAGAGAACAAGTGAGACAAATAAAAAGCAAGTAGCAAGATGGGTCACTTAAATCCAGCTATACGGATCATCACATTAAGTGTAAATGGCCTAAACTGCAGCTCTGCTCCGTGGAAATGCTCCGTGTCTGCAGTATCTAAAACGTGTGGAACCAGTGGTCATACGTAGCTCCTGAGCTCGTTAGGAACTGAATTTTCAATATTCTTAAATTTTAGTTAATTTATGTAGCATACATGGCCAGTAGCTCTCCTGGTGAATGACACAGGTCTAAAAACTCCAATTACAAGTCAGAGGTTGTCAGACTAGATGGAAGGAAAAAAGGAAAAGCCACCTTAACTGTGAAGACATGGCTAGTTTCAAAGTAAAAGGCCAGTGTTACCCCAATAAACTTAATTTAAAAAAAAGTAGGGTGGCGGGTGCTAGGGTGGGGTGGGGGTGGTGCATTGCTTCCTGGAGGCGGAGCTTCCGTTAGGGATGATGAGAAAGCTCTGTGAGGGGTGGTGGTGATGGCCGCTCCACCGTGTCCGTCTGCCCAGTGCCACTGACTACCCTCAGAAATGGCTCAAACCGTCAGTTTTACGTTTTTGTAAGTGTCAGAATTATAATTCAGTTCAGTGGAACACAGATTTACATTTTTCAAAATCATAAGCATTATGTAGGAATATTGTTAACTTTTTAAATTAGTAAACCAATGAGTAGTTTTGGCAGTTTATTCATTAGAAAACAAGTCATATATTATTTTTAAAATTCACTCATGAATTGTATTTAATACCAATAAATCTAAGAAAAGACGTAACTTCTTTCTTTTTTTTAAAGATTTTAATTTATTTATTTTTAGAGAGGGAAGGGAGGGAGAAAGAGAAAGAGAAACATCAATGTGCGGTTGCTGGAGGCCGTGGCCTGCAACCCAGGCATGTGCCCTGACTGGGAATCGAACCTTCGATGCTTTGGTTTGCAGCCCGCGCTCAATCCACTGAGCTATGCCAGCCAGGGCTTCTTTCTTTTTTTTTGATTGGGGAATATTGTATTGGAATACAGTATGGGTGGGATTTAGCTTCAGTCATTGTTTCTTCATTTTAAGAAATTAGGAGCATGTGTTTAGAAACAGAGTGGAATAGTCACACAGTCATCTAAATCAGGGGTCCCCAACTCCTGGTTTGCCGATGGATACTGGTCTGTGGTGTGTTCCAACTGGGGCCACGCAGCAGAAGGCGAGCTGAGGGTGTGGGAGCACAGCTTCACTCTCATTGCTGCCTGAGCTCTGCCTCCTGTCCCCCTACCCACTCCAGCCCATGGAAGAATTCTTCCACAATTTCTGGTTCTTTGGCACCGTAAATCAGTCTCTGGTGCCAAAGAAAGGTTGGGGACTGCAGTCTGTCTTTCTCTTTTATTTTAATCCTCACCCCAGGATATGTGCTTATGGGTTTGTGAGAGAGGGGAAGGAAGAGAGAGAAACATCCATGTGAAAGAGAAACATTGATCAGTTGCCGCCCATATGCACCCCAGCTGGGGATCGAACCCACAACCTTTGGGTGTATGAGGTGATGCTCCAACTTACTAAGTCACCCTGCCAAGGCCAGCTTTTTTTTCTTAAACCAAAATTATTAAACCAGTTTGATTTAACTCAAAAATGCTTCTAATTAGCAATATCTGTAAGGAGTTTATTTAGTTTATTTTCTGTGAATTTGGAGAGTATTTGATTTATGCAAATGCTTATTTATCTCTAAAGATCCATTTTACAGAGCTCCTCTGATTAAGAGGTGAAACTGTGATTTATTAATACCCTCTGGAGGTGGAAAATATTCCACGTACAAGAAGTGAAAACTTTCCTGAATTACAGATTAACACACATGCTAGAGCGCTCCTAGCTTCAGTTCTGCAGCCTTAGCTGTAGGTCGCAAGTAGACGCAGAATTCATCGGTTTCGTTCTCAAAGAGCTGTTCTCCTCAATTGATTGAACTCCTAAATATGCAAACAGACAGAAACTAAGAAACCAGATTCTCTATCTTTTCTCATCCAGTGGAGAGTAGATCCCTGCCGTCTGTCAACAGAGACCATGAGTGGGATCCAGCTATTGCCACCATTAATGTTGTGAGAGAACCAGAAACAAAAACAAAAACAAAACTGCAAACCTGTAGAGAGGAAGAAAAGGCTACAGAGCAGAGTTAGAGCTGCGAGTCTGTTTCTGTGAGTCGAGAACAGACGGGCAGGAAAAAATGTGGGGGGCGTCACAAACCATGAGGGCGCTTCTGGGTTAGCTGGCTCCATCTAGCAAGCTCGCTTGAGCTTCTCGTCGGATGCCCTCCAAACCGTTAAACTATAATTTTCAAAAAGGTAAACTCATGACCTTCATATAAATGGAGCATGAACACATGTCAGATTCTATTTGACTCAATTAATTAACCTAAGGATCGGTCAGAAGGCATTACAACTGGTGCAAGAAGCATTTGAGAAAAAAAAATACACAAGCAGTTTAATAAGGGGTTGAGATGATAGCTGTTAGGTAGGAACAACTGGTTATTCTTTTACAGGGCGTTAAACTGTGGTCTTCTGGGTGATTTGTGCCACTGGACACAAATCTGTAAGTTAACCTCTGCCCCAACCAAATGATGAAATATAACCTGGTCAATAGAAAATCCAGCCCAGAAGCTCACTGAACGACACCCACTAATTTTTCATATGATTGGGGTTGTATCTTCCATTGTACAGGGTTATATTTTTACAACGTTATTAAAGAGGCTTGCTAAAAATAGTTTTTAATTACTACATGACAGTTACTCATATGAATGTACTGTAATCAGCTTACTTTATTTTACAATTTTGTTTAATTTGGTTCTTTAGTGTACTGATTGTCTGCCAGAAAATTAGGAATTGGTTGCATTTAATTTTTAAATCAGGTGTACAAAACCATGTGGTATGTTAACTATGAGTGCTGCTATTTGCAGTTTGCAAATTAAATTTTATTTCTTATTAGAGACACTTTCAAATTTAGTTGTTTTTTTTTTTAGTCTAGACATCTTTTAAAAATTTATTTCAAAATTTAGTTCTTTTGTTTGTTTTTTTTAAGAGATGATGTAAATTTTGATGTCATAGTGGTTTAACACACCTTTGGGTTTTTTTAAAAAATGAATCCAATGTTTTTAGTACAGTGTTTTATGAAACTATTAACAAAAGAAATAAGTTATTGTAAACCACTGCAGACTTTTAATCAGGTGCTTAAATAGATTACCTTCAGGGGCCTTCATGAACTGTTGCTTAAAAAAAATTCAGGCCCTGGCTGGTGTGGCTCAGTGGATTGAGCACCGGCCTGTGAACTAAGAGGTTGCCCGTTGGATTCCCAGTCAGGACACATGCCTGGGTTGCGGGCTGGGTCCCCAGTTGGGGGCAAGTGAGAGGTAAATGATCTGTGTACCTCTTACACATTGATGTTTCTCTCCCTCTCTCCCGCTCTCTCTAAAAATAAATAAATACACTATTTAGGACACCAATTATCTAATCATAGATTCGTGGTGAGCAGTGGTCTTTTGGGGGAGGTACTTTTGGATGCCTTAGGAGGAAGAACACAAGCTCTGCTTTCTCAAAGACCCTGAAGACTTTCTCAGCCCCGTCTTTGAACCCCTGATTAAGCTCCCAGTGCTGCCCTTTGCCTGTTCCTTTGTGGCTCAGCAGTGTTTGTTTTAAGCATCACTTAGGTACGTGGAGGCCGATAGGTCAGGAGACAGGTGCACTCTTCAGAGCAAATACACGCTCATTGTGGGAGCGGTTGACTAGAAGCCTGAATTGCACTATTAATATTGATGGCGTTTCTCCATAGTGCCTCTGGTGTTGTACTGCACAGCTCATTAATCACAGAAGCCGTGCCATCCTTGCCCAAGGTGGAAGGCGGTTTTTCTTTTGCATAGCTTGTGGTGAGCTTTATTGTATTTTTCCTGTTGTCAGCTAAACCCTTGAAACTGAGTAACTTCTGAGAAATAACTTTACTTATTATCCTTTCACAAATCCCAACTGTATAAACTAAAGGCAGGAGAGAGATAAACTATTAAATATTGCTAGTCACATCACTGATTTATTTATGAGGAAATTTAAGCCAACTGCTATTACATAACTTGACTGTTTTAAATGTGTGAGCTATTGTAATTTCACAGACACAATCTTTTGGTATGTGCCACTTGGACCCCTTAAGCCAGAAGCTACAACTGGCCCGAATTTGCTCCCAGTCTGCAGGATGCTTTTATTTGTACCTGGTCATTTTCTTACAACCGCCTTTGAGGATGAGTAGTAGTATCATTTCTGTTTCAAAAATGCAGAAATATACTTTAAAAAAAAGTTAAATCACTTTGAGTCAGTGTATTAACTCCATGGTTTCACAATTGTATTGCTTAGTTGACTCCTGGCTTTTAGGTTTCCTCATCTGTGACGGGATGGGAGTCAGAGTAGGCAGGTATAGGGCTTACTTTTTTCCTAAGTAAGTAATTGAAAGGCAGCCCATATCTATCAAGTGTTCTGCAGATGGGAAAGACCCCTGACTTCCAAGTGAATTGAGAGAAGGGAATAATGCCTACAGTAGAATTGCTCCTTCAAACCAGTGAAGTAAATGGGCACAGGTTATTACATGGGGGGTTCAGGGAATGAAACGGATAGATAGGTGCTGGAAACTGAGAAGGTAATTGCAGTTTTAAAAAATATTTCAAGCTGGTACAACAGGTAGAACTGATTTCTATCTGGGCTTAAAAGAATACATTGGTCATTTATTTATTGAGAATATGCTTATTGGGTCCATTCTTATGTCCTCAATAAATACATTGTTTTAATGAATGAATGAATACACAGAGAGGTTAACGACCTAGAATGAGGCACTAACTGAAGTCATGGATGAATTTAGATTCATTTCCAAGTCGTTTGATTAGCTTTCGACGTGGAGGTTTCTGACAGTTGACAGCTCCCGCCTTACTTTTCATGAGCTGACAGCTTCTCTCTGCCTCCAAGTCCCAGCCGGGGCTGCTCTCCTGCTCGATTGCTTCTGAAGACAGCGGCGGCGTGGCGTTCCTGCGAACCTCGGGCTCCCCTCTGAGGGGTGGTCTTCATAAAGCTCCACAGCAAGTAGGAACTCGTTTACTTCTGACTGCAGGGTTGGAGCCCCCAGCCTCTGGCCCAGGTCACTAGGCTCCCAGTCTGTTAGCTGGTGGGGTCAGGCCAGGTTTTGTAGGTGTAACCGGTTAGTGCGCTTCCCGGTTTCCTTTTGGTTAGTGCTTCTGTTTGTTTACCTGTTCTCTTGAAACTGTCTGTTTCTGGGGAAATAATCGTGACTTTCTAAAAGAGTGAAGCTGTGTGGGAAGGGAGTGCTGAAATATGGGTTTGACATAATGTATTATTGTAGTTGGTGGAAGCTCTTAAAGTGTAAAGGTGTTTTTATTGCCCAAACAACACTTCATCTGTAGCAGTGGGAGTTGGAGATTCCCGATATTGGTAGCACCTCAGTAAACCCTCTTTAACTTGTTGTTGACCTTGACAGCCTGTGCAGGTACTTTCCCTTCCCAAACCACCCTCCCTGGAAGGAGGTCACCGTGTGCAGCCCGCACTGACGCAGTGGGGGCTGTGCTCCCTCCCTCTAGGGCATGAACGAGTACCTGCATAAACTTTTTGGGTTCCTGGGTGATTTGTCTTTCTTCCTCATTTGTTAATTTATTCAATCTCATATATCAGTGTGGACTCATTGATTTTTATGTTATACTTTGGGTTATAATCCAATACTACTTTACTTTGTTGTCCAAATTATTTTGATTTAGACCATTGAAAGCTCTTTCACTTGACACCCTTGTCCCTTTGATACACCTCCATCCATGGGGGTTTGAGTCCTTCCTGGGATCCCGTAACCTCCTAAACAATTTTCTTTTTGAGTATTCCGTTCCTCTACAAGATACTCCAGGCTCGTCATGTATATTTCCTGCCCCAGTCCTGGAATCAGCCATTTGTCCAAAGAGAAATGGTTCCTTTTTCTTTTTCTTGCTCCTTCTATTGCAGAGTCAAGAAACCAAGATGGGGTATTTGGTGTGCTTGCTGCTACTGGGTGTCGGGGTTTTAGGCCTTATCATCTGACAGAAGGAAAATAAACAGATGTGTGTACACTAACCTTAGTATGAACATGTCTATGAGAGATACACACCTACAAGTATTTCTGCATGTAACAGTCTGTGTCTGTATTGAGCTAAACGTGAGTTCTTACTCATGTCCCTAATTCTGATCATTACCACGTGGATCATCCTAGCCTCTTCCCCCTTCTGATCTGTAAATTCCCACTCGAACAGTGGGTGACCTGGCTTCTGCCATCCTCCACCCGTTTGCTTAATTGTTCAGTTCCCGAGTGGCTGTGCATCAGTATCAGAATTGTTAACCTGCAGTGCTCTTGGGAAAAATCTTGGTCAGGCAGGTGACGATGCTTGTGTGCGGACTTCCTGTTGCCTTCACTCTGGTAGACCCCAAAAGTTACATAGGTGAGCACCCTTCCTCTCTCCGACCTCTTTCACAGGTTGCTTCACACAGATTCTCTCCTTAGTCCTTCCTGGGATCCCGTAACCTCCTAAACAATTTTCTTTTAATTTGCACACATTAAGTTTCATTCTTGGGGGTGTGCAGTTCTGTGAGTTTGGACAAACGCATTATGTGGTGTGTCTCCTTCTACAGTAGCATACAGAGCAGTTTCAGCTGAAAACTCCCTGTGCTGTGCTGTGCTGTGCTGTGCTGAGAGCCGGGTTCTACTCATCCCCACTTTCATCCCCCTGGATTCTTAACAACCACTCATCTTCTTATTGTCTCTATAATTTTATCTTTCACAGAATGTAATTGGAGTCATACAGTATGTATTGATAGTTTATTTTTTATTGATGAATAATATTCCATTGTACGGATGTGCCACAGTTGATCACCTACTGAAAAATACCTTGGTTGCTTCCAGTTTTTGTAGATTATGAATAAAACTGTGATAACATTTGTGTGTAGGCTTTTGGGGTTTTTTATTTTTAAGAGTGTATTTACTTATTTCTAGAGAAGGGGTAGGACAGGAGGAGGAGAGGGGAGAAACATCCATCAGTTGCCTCTTGCCCGCTGGGGACCTGGCCCGCCACCCAGGCCAGAGCAGGAATTGTGGCTTGCAGGCTGGTGTTCAATCCTCTGAGCCACACCAGCGGGGCAGGCCTTTGGGTTTTTGTGTGACCCGAGTTTTCAGACTAAATGGATAAATAATTAGGAGCCCGATTGCTGCTCTGTACGGTAAGACTGTCTGGATTCGTGAGACTCTCCCGACCCGTCCTCCAACAGGGGCTGTCGGTTCACGTCCCACCACCAGCAGGTGAGAGCTCCTGCTGCTGCACGCCTCCTCGGCAGTCGACGTGCAGGCCTCTGGAGCTCAGCCACTGTAGCAGGTGTGCAGCGCTTTCTCGTTGTTTTTTAGGCTTCAGTTCCCTGACAGCAAGTGAGGTTGAGCATCTTTTCATGTGCTCTCATTTGCCAGTCGTACGTATTCTTTTGTGAGGCGTCTGCTCAGGTATTTTGCCCGTTTTTAATTGGGTTGTTCACTTACTGTTGAATGTAAAAGTCTTGTGTTTTTGAGCACCACAGTAGTTTCATCAGATACGTGTTTTCTGACAAACTGCTCACGTTTGCGTGTCTGCTCTTTCACAGGCAGAGAACCCCCCGAATGGACCAGACTGTGGTTATGGCTCGTTCCACCAGCAGTATTGGCTTGATGGCAAGATCATTGCCGTGGGGGTGATTGACATCCTTCCGTACTGCGTGTCCTCTGTGTATCTGTACTACGACCCCGATTATTCGTTTCTCTCCTTGGGGGTGTACTCTGCACTACGGTAAGATTGCTTTCACGGTTGTGCTGGGTTGTATACTAAGCCCCCGTTTTGATTGCATTTCATCATGTAACAGTGTGTAGTAGTTCATTGCTGCGGTGGTCTCTTATGCTGTGGCTTTTGGAAATACCACTTTCAGAACTGAGGCCAGCATCTCGTGGTAGCTCCCAGATTTCTGAGGGCCGTGCAGCCCGGTGTGCGAGGGGTTGTTGTCCTTGTGGGGGGCTGCTGTTGTCTCGCTTGTGCATTCGCGTGAGCTCCCTGCAGAACCACTTAGCATTCCCTAAGTGTTACGTTTTTCTTGTCATCACTGTTGTATATTTCTTAGTAAGGTTGAACGGGTCTGGTGTAAGTGAATTGAAGCGGTGTGTGTTCGTTGGAAGAAATACGTAGCTGTATAAAGTGGTAGAGCAGGACTGGGCAGTCCCTGCCAGTGTGTGACTGCGTGACCTTCACTAGACGGCGATTTCCCGTGTGTGTCCATGGCTGCACCTGCGTGCGCTGCAGCACACATCCGCTGTCCGAGTAGTGCAGAGGTCGGGGTCTTCTCCCGTGAAAACATTGGTCTCTGCACTTACTCCTGCTGGCTGGCTGGTGCAGGTGTGTGGTGGGGGAGGGGAAGGAGAATCGAGAGCGGGTTTTCCGCTGGGGGCTCCAGTCTCTCTCTTTCTCCCTCTTGGTCATTGCGTCACTTTTTTCTCTTTGCTTTTCCCAGTCTTTCTGTCTAATGGTCACGCTGTTACATCATGGTAAAATACACTTTGAGATTATTTTAGTTATTATGTGTGTGCTTTTTTGAATTATAAAAGTAGATTTGACGTTTTTCTTTAATCGCTACTTGATTTTTTTTTTAATGTGGTCCCTGATTGATTTTTTGGGTGTGTGTGTGTTTCAATCGTCCACAGTATAAAGAAGTTCTCCATGTTGCTGTTTTCAACCCAGCCTGTCTCTTCCTGCCAAGTTATAGCAGATTTACATTGTACAGTGTCTACAACTGATCTCTGTAATACTCTCCTATTTTTCTCATGCAGTTAATTGCATTTTATATAAACTAAAAATACTCGTGACTCTTGGTGATATAACTGAAATTGGAACTGATAATTTGAAGGAGTCACATTTTGTACTTTGCAAGTATATCCTATTTATTTCAGAGGATACTCTTTCTTTGTACCAAAATCAGTTAATACTTTGAAATTACTGCCATTTTTTGTTTCATTTTTGTATCTATTACTTTATAGTGTATAGCTATGGATTTTTCTAGACTTTGCAGATAAATATTAGGAATTATATTGATTTCTACATAATAAATCCCATCCTGTATATGAAATATTATTGCATGTCTCAGTAATGAAGAGATGTAGAAATCATACTGCATTTGGGATAAATAATTCTCAGCACAATTAGAAAGAGTTCTGTTTACTGTCTGGCATAGCTCTTGAAAGTTCTAGAGCTAGAGAGCTTTGAGGCGGTAGCAGGGGCCTGAGCACCAAACACAGGAGGCACTTGTCACGAGGCTGCGGCCAGGTCCCTCCCAGCCGTGCTCTCAGGCCCTGCCTTGCTGAGGCTGGAGAGGAGGAAAGAGCGAGGAGGTCGAGGTCGACATTTCAGAGCAAAGTTGGGGGAGTAGGTTGCAGGTTGCCAGTTCCATTACCTATTTTAATGCAGTTCAGTGAACCCTGGTAAGGCACTTTTCTCTCTGTTTCTTCAGTTTCTTAAGCAGTCACTTAAGAAATGTAGATTTGTATATTTTAGTCTGTAATCAGTATAGATTTTTATGTAATCTAGTTTGCAGATTTAAAAAAATGTTCCAGTTGGAGATCTTGATCATGGCCTTTATTTTTTTGAGAGACGAAGAGTAGAAATGTGAATAGGTTGTTCGGCAGCTGTTGGCTGAGTCCTGCTTCTGTGCCAGGACGGCGTTTGTGGAGTTAATACAGCAGACACGGTTTTCGGCACTGTCAGAGCAGCAAATCGGGAAACCGAGAACAGAGGTTTGGGGACTCTGTGGGGTTGCGGCTGCGGCTGCGGCTGAAGTGAAGTCGTGGTCGGCTGGAGGCTGTTTCTGCATAGGTGGTTAGGAGAGACCTCTCTGAACAGGTGACATTTGAGGACCCAAAGGAAGAAGAAAAGGAGCCAGCTGTGCGAGAACCGTGAAGGGAGAAGTCTGGGAAAAGGGGCAGCGGCCCGTGGGCCCCAAGGTGGCGGGAGTAAAGAGAGGGAAGGTCTCAGGGATCAGTCAGGGTGCACATTGGATGGACAGTGCTGTGCGAGGAGGGCCGGGAGGCAGGCAGCATCGCTGGGGGGCAGAGGGAGCAGGACTGGGGGTCCTGGCAGGGAGGCTGGATTTCATGTAAGTGCGATCCCAACCCGAGGCGTGGGAGAAGCATTTGGTGAGGTTACCTGTCTGCTTAATGAATAAAAATGAGCCATATTAAATAGGTCTCTTTGATTTTATGCTATTTGGATTTCAGGTTAACTACTATCTACGCTCAAGAAAGCATAACACCTGAACTTAGATGCATTTGCTCAAAATAATTTAGAGTTTCTTTGGTGTCTTTTTAGTGAAAATAATCTTACAGTGTTTTTAAAAGTTTGTCTTTCAACACTTGGATTTTTTTGATAACTTACCATCAAATTTTATCAAATATTTGTCATCAAATTACGTAGTACTTTGAATATTGGAACTAGATTTAACTATCTTCATCTTTGTTCTTTTGGCAGAGAAATTGCTTTCACTAAGCAGCTTCATGAGAAAACACCTCAACTCAGCTATTATTATATGGGTTTCTACATTCATTCATGTCCCAAGATGAGATATAAGGTAAAATTGATTTCTCATATGAGTCTGCTGTAGGTTCGGGTTACAAAAATTAGTACTTTTGTAGTTTCTCATCATAATAGTTTAACTTGCTTGTATGTTTCTAATGTAAATCATGAATTATTTCTAAATGTCTTAAACTTTTCATAGAATCTTGCTTATTTATTGCTTTGAAATGTGCTGACACATAGGCACTTAATGCTTATTAATATAGGATAATCTGCAGTAATTAACTGAATAGAAATCCTAGCTATTCTGGGTGAAATAATTTGCATGATTTTTCAAATGAATCCTAAGGAAAATCAAGTTCAGAATTCAGGAAATTGAGGGAAAATATCATAATTCTGCCACAAGAATTAGCTGAGTCATCACAATAGCAGCGCTACTGGTTTGAAGGGACCCACCACCGTAAAGTCTAAAACAAGGGAGTGCTGATGTTTCTCGGAGGAGGACAGGAGTCGGAGTCACAGGCCCGTCAGTCGGCCTCTTTCGCAGCTGTAGCTACGTGACGGGTGTGTGTCCCCATCTGCTCCTAACAATGTAAGTGGCAGTGTAAATAATTTAGTATTCATCTGTGTGTGTGCAGAGTATATGTGTGGTGTTCCAAGAAATAAGTTCAGAAGCAAAGTAAGTTTATAAATTGTTAATTTCAACTTGTGATTTCCTGTTGCTACTAACAGGCTAAGAAATTCAAATGTTATGTTATTGGAAATAGTACCTAGTAATTTTGCTGGCATTTTCCAGTGTTTTAATAATCTCTATGCACTAGTCCTTTTTTAATGCTACTAAACTTGATTTTTCTTATTAACTAATTTTTAAGATACCCATATTAATGAGTAAAAATATGAATATTAGAACTATTTTGAGAATAACTTAGAATTCAGGATTCCTAATTTCTCACTTTCAAGTCCCCAAAATTAATCTCTGTTGGGAATTTGGATACACTGTTAAAACCTTTAAAATTAGATTATAGCTCGGACTGAAAAGGGAGGGGACTCAATCATTGTATTTATAGGATGTCTTCTTGGGAGAGACGGTTCTGAAAATTTGTAGTGGAGTTAGTGACTTTGTAGATATTTGTGAGGTAATAATGATAATATTTGTGACTACTAAATTAATTTTGTAAAGCCAGCATTTTCCTGGTACAGTTGTTTGAGCACTTTTGGGTCTTTAAGAACATAGTGATTTTAATTTTTATATTGTTAGTTTAAGAAATTTATTTTTATTGCATTATGGTTGAAGATGAGTCATTTTAGGTAAGAGGAGTCAGTACATTTTTATTTCAGTTAATGTTATTTTCTTATATTTTGAGGAAATGAGAACCCTCAGTTAGGAAGGAATAGCACAACTGCTTAGAAAAATGGGATTTTTAATCAGAAAATGTGCTGCTCACAACTGTAAGAGAGATGTTGGTGCAGGCACGAACATTTCTCATTACAAGTTGAAGGTCTAGAACTAGAGACCAATGAAAGGTAATTCCCAGAAAATGAATTGTACACTATTGTAAAACCTCTCATTTTCAAGTTTGAATGAGGGTAAATTTAGCATAAAACTGTAATAGTAGTTAAAATTTTATCTGTCTTAGAACCTAACTATTCAAGCATTGATAATGAATGACATGCTTTCTATCATTATAAAATATACATGGAAAAATCTACAAGAGTTTTTCTATCTGGTATTAAAGAAGGAACATGTTTTTAAATAGCAGTAATCTTCAGTAACTAAGAAGGAACAGTCTTTTACCAGCCCAGCACACGTTATGCCATTGCAGGCAGCGCGGGTGTGGGCTCTGCTCGAGAGGGGGCTGCAGCCGAGGGGCACGCAGGCAGTTGTAACATGGTGCATGAAGTGGCACCTAGAGAGACACATACCTGTACCTGAAACTCAAGAGGTGTTTCCTCTGCATTTTCCTGTGTAGGTTTAGACATGTTAAGGCATGATCTGCACAATAAAACATACTTAGAGCGAATTAAGGTGTTTAGCAGCAGGTCTGAGATACACGAGAGCAGATCTTACCCGCTGTGCTCTACTGAGTGATGAGCTGTCACAAAGGCACGCTGACACGACGAGGCTGTCATCGTGTGTAGGGCGGACTTCGGCCTGATAGACAGTGTCCAGGGGTGCCCTCCTCACTTTCTCTCACTCCGCATGTGCACGCTTTTCATCCGCCAGAGGTAGATGGTTTCCGTCGCCCTGGACCGGACTGGCCTCCTGACTCGCACTGACTAATGGATTCCGTGGATGTGACTCTCTGTGACTTAAGAGGGCTGGCCCCTTCTCCTCCTCTGTCTTTGGAGCCAGCCATCATGTAAAAGGTCCAGTTACCCTGCAGGAGAGAAAGGCCACCTGGGAGGCCTGGAGCCATCTTGGGTGTTTCAGCACCAGCCAGGCCGCTGGCTGAATGCAGGGAATGATGGGCCCGAGAGAGAGCAGCAGAACCCCCCAGCTGAGCTGTAGCCAACTCTCAGAGTCACCAGGAATTTTCAGTTATTATTGTTTTAAGCCACTAGGTTTGGGGAGGTTAGTTACTCAGCAGTGGATGACTAAAACACATGGGGTCGGATAGAAATCACTAGATGCAGAATTCCCTGTAGATGGAAATCATTTTGTGTTGAGCTATGCAGACTCATGTCCTGAGTTGAGCTGAGCTGATCAGAGAAGTTTCCAGGGGCTCCATTGAGAGAATTTTGCAAAGTCACTGAATTTTGCTGTGCAGTCATATCTTGAGATGTGTCGTTTGGGCTTATGACAGTTCATCTCTGTGAGGCATTTTATTTTACACCCTGACTTGAGCCTACTAGACATTTCTTAACGTGATGACAAAGTTTCATTTTGTTTCTCTTGCTGATGGCGAGCACCTGCAAGGTGGAAGCTGCACATGGTCCCCTTTGTAACGATGCACTCAGCTCCCCTCAGAGTGCTTGTGGCTTAGTTTACAGCGGTTATGGCCTTGAGCATCATGTTCCCTAGGATACGTTTTTACTGCTTTCTTTTGGTTTTCCTGTTGTGTGCGTGTCTGTGTGTTGAAGACTGGTTTGCACACACACATTACACAGACACGTTTTATCTTCGGCCGTAGTCTTAGATGTAAGTACAGTGTAGTTACAAAGGAGTGTGATGAGAGCCAGCAAATAGTCACTAATGGAAGGAAATTGTCTCGATCTGCCGTTGTCATTGCTCACGTTAACTGTTATAGTAGTGGCCCCTTTAATGGGACTTGGTACTACTATTTTAGAGTAAACTGGTATCAGTATGGGACTCGTGAATTGCTGAAATGAACGGAAAGTATATTTTCAACTTAGAAGAGTTTCTCCGTGGAGAAGTTATCCTGCTGAAGCAGGAGGGAGTGTCTAGTGTTCCGACTGCCGTCCTCAAGGGATGCGCGCCCTCCGGGGTGTGCTCCTCTCCCAGTTCCGAGGAGGCTGTCGGGCACCGCAGGCCAGCAGTCGTGGCTAAACTCAGGAAATAACGTGCTCTCCTCTGTCTCTTTTTCATATAATTATTTTAATTGTGGTAAATTATACATAAAAGTTACCAGTGTAACTATTTTAATGGCGCAGTTCACAGGTGTTAGTTAATCCATTTCCAGAACTCTCTCTATCATGCAGAACTGGAATTTGATACCCATTGAATAAGCACTCCTCCTCTCCCCCGCCCCTGGCAGCTGCTGTTCCACTCTCCGTCCACACCTTTGCCTGCTCTAGGACCTCACCAAGAGGAAGCATACAGTGTTCAGCTCTCTGTGACTGGTCTGCATTCACTGAGCACACTGTCCTCAGGGTTCATCCATGTTGTAGCAGATGTCAGAATTTTCTTTTTTAAGGCTGAATAATATTCTTCTATATGTACATGCCACATTGTGTTTATGCATTCATCTATTGATGGACATTTGAATTGCTTCCACCTGTGGCTATTGTGAATGTGTACAAATATCTGTTCAAGTTCCTATTCTTTTGCATCTATACCCCAAAATGCAACTGCTGGATCATATGGTAATTTTATTTTTAAACTTTTGAGGAACCACTGTACTGTTTTCTATAGTGGCCCTGCTATTTTACATTCCTGCCAGCAGTGCACAGGGGTCCTAATTTCCCCATAGCCCCACAACACTTTGTATTTTCTGGCGTTGTTTAAAGTTTTGACAGTGGCCCCCTTCCAGTGTGTGTGATGTGGTCTGTATCCCTTTGTAAGATCAAAGAAAACCTTACCAAGCGGCCTCCTAGCCCCCGTCACTCATTTCACTTGTCAAAGTTGTGCCTCTTGTCTGGGTCCCAGGCAGCCAATCTCAAGGGGATGGAACTGTCCCAGGGTAGCTGTGGTTTGGGGTGGAAGAGGCGCTTCCCGGAGCACGTGGCACTGCAGAGAGTGCACGCCCGACCAGGTTTTTGTTCTCTCTCATTCTGCCTAACAACCAGTGCTTTTAAACTGAGCCATTGGTGTGGACTTATACGTCATGGTTATATATACTTTTTAAATTGAGCTTTTGTTTGAAATATATTTTGTTTGTTTTCTAAGCCTTTTTAAAACTAATGTTTATGTTTTCAAAATGTTTAATATTTGCATGTAAAGCTTAATTTATATTCTCTATCTTGACCCCTTCCTATACATTTCAAAGATGCTTGGTTTCCTTTGAGAGGAAAATTGGCACATATAGAAATGGTGTTAGGTACAATTTTTCAAAATTTCCTCTGCATGGTGTCTCAGAGTGCCTCCGTAAGGCCCTCCTGTGGTCTGAGGAGGAGTTTTGACTGACCCCTTTCTGCAGACTGGTCTGTAGGCCAGCGTAGACGCGACTTCAGGCTGCCGGCTTTGGCATCATGACTGGCAAGACGTCAGGTAGTTGAAACTGCACAAGGGGTTCAGAGACATCAGAAAAGAAACAAAAGGCTAATTCATCTGTGGTTGATCGTTCTTAAAGCCAGTGCCTCGGCCTGATCGTGGTCTAGCAGCAGCCCTGGAATCCTGCAGGCGTTTGCCTAAAAGGGCGTAGTCGGCGTTGCTGTTGTAAAAGCACCTACACAAACAGTGGACTTCACAGAGCTGCATCTGCAGAATCACGTGCTGCTGAGACTTCCAAGCTCCCAAGCTTTTCAGTTTTCTGGCCAAATTAGCAAACGTTGTTTTACTGCAGTCTTGCAGCCCAGGGTGATGCATTTGGGTCCACGTGGTAGTGACTTTGCTACTGCTGGTCTGCAAGAAATACAGGTGATCTCATCAGTCACCCACAGCACAGGACAGAACACTGCAGTGTGCATTTTTCCTGGTGGTAAATGTCCAGTGTTAGACAGAGTCAGTAGAAAAAATGACCACAATGATTTTAGTAAGGGATTTTTGAGGCCTCCTGCTGGCAGTGGGAGGTAAAAAAAATTCAGAGCTCATCACAAATTCTTGTTTTTAAAATTGTCACATGTTAAATTTTGCCACATCACAGTCAAAAGCAGTTCCTTTCCGTCTTGTGTTCTGAGCCTCTCTTTACAGATTAGAAAATTGAAGTTCAGTGTGGTCAGTGTGCCCAGAGTTTCCGTTAACTCACATTTTATTTTTAGCAACACAATTGAGAGTTTGAAGAATTGAAATGCATAAAACTGGCTCTGTTTATCAGATTTATGATGAGGTATATATAACTTCCAGTTTTTGAGAATCCTAAAATGTTTGCATATTAATTAAAGGGAAATATTAACTGGGGATTAGAAGCATATGTAGTTCTGTTCCTTATTTTTCCCATTCTTCTCATCTCTTTTCCCACGATGAAATAGAGACCAGTGGAGTACACAATTCCTAACCCTTAACAACTTCGATCCTCTTTGGAGCTTTTGAAAAATACTAACGATCGAGCTCTGTCCTGATCTACTGAGGAAGCTAGTCTGCTTCTCTCTGTGTCCTCTGACTGCGGGCACGAGTTTATATACGCTCGAACCTGCCTTCGAACCCGCCTTTCTGCATGCTCTCCTTCACATCTGCACGCTCGCGCCCTCACCTGTGCAAGTGCAGCTCTCGGCTCCCTTCCAGACCGAGCTCCTGCGCACGTTCTTCAGGGAAGCCACTTTGTCTGCGCTTGCTGAAGCCCCCACCTGCCCCACTCCCTGTGAGCCGGAGCCGGAGGGGGGCTGTCTGTTTTGGCGATCTCTCGTCATTTCTAAGTGCTGTCTCTGCAGCTGTCCTCGAGCTCTAGTTGTTTGTAGGTGCACAGGGCCAGTCCGTGCTTGTAGGGGGCCCACTCGGCACGAAGCGCATGCCAGACACCACGGCGGGAGGAACAGGAACAGACATGGTCCCTGCTCGTCAGTTCCTTGAGCAAACCATGTCTTCTTACCTGTCACTGTCCCCAGCACCCAGAAAATTAATCAGCAGCAAAGAATTCTCTGGCTCAAAATGTCAGTGGTGTGGAGGTTTGGAAAACCCTGTTGAAGCTGGCCATTGAAGCCTCCAGAGCTGCACGGTTGCCGAGTTACCAGGGGTAATACGACGACTGCTGTCAGAAAGGGAACAGTCAGAAAGATTAATTTTAGGCTCACCGTAACAATGTTGAAATACAGTATCCTGTATGACACACCGGAGAGGACTTTCTTGTGCTAATTCATGACCCTGTGCAGCCATAGACTCTTTGATGACCCCAGGACTGTCTTAAATTTTCTTGGGGAGGCTTATGTGTGGCCTTCATGTCAACTTAAAGGTGATTTAGGGTTTTATACAATGAGATCTAGCCAGGGAATCTTGAGGCCCCTTGGAGGAGCAGCCACAGCAAATAAGGTTAACATTTCCACAGTGTGATGTTTGTTTTTCTAGTTCTTATGTGCATGGTAGAGTCTGTTTTTAGTATTTATAAATCATTCTGTTTTCCTTGCTTTGTAGAAGTAAAAAGAAAGCGCACAGCGTCATAATAACCAGGTGAATTGAATTACTCTTGCCCTAGCAGCTGAATTCAGTTCATCTTTTGTAGTTCAGAGGGCACGGTAGTGGCTTACGTGGTTTGGGGTGGGGGTTGTACTCACTCTCAGCTTTGGGAGGACAGAAGTGTTTGGGCTGCCCCAGGCTGGTGGTGGGCACTGAGCTGTTTCGGGGAAGCGTGCGTGCACACGTGCTCGCTGTCTCTCTTGCCTACCGTTCTGCCGTGTGGTGCGGTCAGAGTGAGGCCAGCTCCCAGCCGTCCCTCACCCGGGGCTTTGCTCCGAGGCTCCGGCCTTCTTCTCTTGTTTTACCTGCACATGCTCTCCTGCTGCGTATGTCTTCATGCTGTGAAAACAAGGCAGCTGCAAGGTTTTTATAATTGACACTTTGAGAACCTCATTATCTGTGTTTGCGGCATTGGCCCAAGGGAAGCCGCCTTGAGGAGCATACTCACCTTGGAAAGGCCGCAGTCAGTTGGAAGTGACAACACCGAGGCGCAGAGGCCGCCTGGTGTCCACCCTGGGAGGGCCTTCCCAGGCGTCTTCGCCACTCCCCCTCTACCCCGTGTCCAGCCTCCACCCCAGAACTGTTCAAGGGGGTTTGCAATGTGGGAGAATTGTTTTGCCAGAAAATCTGTGGTTTCTAACACAGTTCTGTTCAATCCAGATTCCTTGACTTGGTCTTCAGGGCTCCCCAGTTCCTCCTGGTTCTTTCTGCCTGCTTGTAGACACCCTTCGCCCGTCAGGGTACGCTCCCTTTCCTTCTCTCTGCCAGGTCATTTCTCTTCCCTCTTGTAAAACACAGTTTCCATTTAAGACTCCAGTGGTGTGTCTTACCCTACTTTTTTTTTATCCTCAACCAAGGAAAAGCGGGAGAGAAGCACTGGTTGGTTGCCTCTCATATGCACCCCAACCAGGATCTGAATGCACAACCCAGGCATGTGCCCTGATCGGGAATCAAACCCGTGACCATTTGGTTCACATGCCAACACTCCAACCAACTGAGCCTCACCCGCCAGGGCTTAGCCTCCTTTTTGCCATCCTTTTTTTGATGTTCCTTCAGCCATTATTTAGTCATATGTATTTACATAAATATACCCAATTTATAATGTAATGCAGCCTGTGAGGTTAGGTCACCGTGCTCAGTGCCATGTGACCCTGCCATCTTACTCACTGTAAATTGGACTAGGTATGGGTGCCTCACCCAAAGGAGACCAGTCTAGGGTAGATTAGTGTCAGGAAGTTCAACGTTAAAGCTTTGTCCATTGTAGAGTGGCTGATCAGATTCTCTCTTTTACGGAGGTTTAGATTAGGACTGGAGAAGGAATCAGTTGTTAGCTGGGGTGGACACTGAGCCACCCAGAAAACACAGCAGAGACTCAGTGTTGGATTAGGACTTGATAACACAGGTTCATCGAGTTAGACTTGTGAGCACACTTGAGGGGAGAGTCCATGGGTTTCCTTCGTCTGGTTTTCAGAGGGTGCGTGAATCCGAAGACGAGAGAGCGTGAGATGGGCGGGGGAGCAGGGGCAGGGAGCAAGCAGCGGATGAAAACACAGACTGGGGCCCTGTTGCCGAGGGAGCACAGACGACTGCTACCAGGCCTGTTAGACCTGCTGCCAGCTCTGGAACTGCCATCCCTTCTCCACGAGGCCTCCAACTTGCCTGAGTTTCCCCTCTTCCTGGAGAGCCTGGGTCCTCCGGAGCCTGACCCTACATGGCTAATACTTCTGCCCTCATTTTCTTAGGTGCCCCGCCAAAAGTGTTGCGTCACTGACTGGGTCATCTGAGTGAATTTCTTTGTTCCTTCAACCCAAAGGACCAAACTAATGCACTTGCCTACACGGGTGGGTGCATCAGAGAGGGCAGGAACCGCCACTTCCCCGGGCGCTCAGGCCACACAAGTGCGTTTGTGTAAACGAACCACTTGTCCACTCAAGGTTGAAATGGCGAATAAGGAGGGAAAGAGCTGGTAAAATTCCGTATAAACAGGACTCAGTAAAGTCTCACATCATGGACAGTTTTTAATCTTTTCCGTCAGTGACACGTTTCATCCTCTGTTTCTGACATGCTGTCCTTAGTGTAGCGATGGAGGGTTCAGAAGAGCGGTCGGCCACCCCGTCAGTGCCTAGGCCTTGGTAGCACTTAGCGAGGTGAATGCTGCATAAGAAAAAAAACATGGACTTACAAATTAATGCCAGCAGATGGCAGAGAATATAATCTGAAGTTTTAAAATACGGAAACAGATTATTGACGTTGAGAATCCTCTTCCCTGAGAATTTTGAAAAACAAAATGATGACAAGCAGATCTTCGTGGTCTTGAAAGGGACACATGACCTTGGGACCTGAAAGACAGAGGAGGGCCCTCTCTGCTCTTTCGGGCTAAATCTGTGAAAACTGAGAACAAGGTGGTGATAATGAGTTTATCATGTTTGGTAGTTTATGCAACAGTTACTTTTGTAACTTGGAGCTCCCCAAATTTAACTCAAGTGGAACTGCGCTCCTTTCGGGGTTCGCTGCTTTTTACCGCATACGTGGTGAGGCGGGGTTTTGCATCATTTTCCCGACCAGACTGCAGGGCCGGAGGGTCGGAGAGAAGGGAGGGAAAGGGCCATGTCGTAGGAACTTGGACAGTGGAAAAATGTGTGCTCGCTCTTTTACCAGTTCTCCAGTGAAGTTGTTGTTCTTTTCACTAATAACTTTCTTAGGGGACAAAGTGATAAGTTGAAACAGTGAAAATCAGAAATTTTTGACTTATTTAAACTAGTTGCATTTCTTTCGATGTCAGGGTAGAAGTTGTAAAGTACCGATGCCCCCTTGTTGGGCTAGGAACTGTGAACAGGGGAGACTTGGGAAAATAAGGACCTTCTATTTTTAGATCCATCCCTTCCTTCTTTGTTATCAGTTACTGATTTTTTTACTTTTTAATTTTCTTCTCATCAGGGTGAACCGAGGGAAAATTACAAAGGATAACCCAGGGTACTTGTGTGCCTCTGACATTATCACGGAGGCGCGTAGACTATAGCGACATATTTCAGTGAGGGATTTGGAGCAAGGCTCGCAGAAGGGAAGTTTCTGCTCTGCCTGTGCTCAGGGTCCCATATTCTAGTAGTACCTGTGGTCGCCACTTACGTGTTCAGTCCAAGCCGTGTTCACGTCTCACGCTTCCACTCTCCTAGACCCTGGAATCTTGCTGTGGGACCCCAGCCTGTGTTGGGGTGTCTGCTCCTTGAGTCAGATCCCGCTGTTACTGTACTGTCTGCTGGCCGGGGCTGCTGCTCGTTTTCTGGAACCGTCTCCAGACTTGCGCAGGCTGCTGTTCTTTGAAGTTTTCCACATCTGCCCATTCATAGCCTGGCCTCCTCGTCACAAACCAAACCGTGGTTCTGACAACGGCTTTTTAAAAAATTACTGTTTTACATGTTTAATTTTGGATACATTACAGGAATGTTTTCTCTCTCATACATCCTTAAATTCACAATAATTGAAGGGGTTTTTTTTGAAAGAAGCCTTTTAATCGAGGCATACTAGAAATATAGAAAAGCGCCCGAAAGCATAGGGCCCAGTGAATATTACAAAATAATACCCGTGGGTCCTCACTGTCTATTGGAAATTCGAATTTCTCTCCCTGCAGTCATTCTGTAAAGGGCCAAGTAGTAAATATTTGGGGTTACAGACCATATGGTTTGCTATTGTAGCAAAAGCAGCCTTAGAAGGTATGTAAACAGGTGGGCATGGTGCTGCTCTAGTAAAGGCTTATTCATGGACATTGCAAGTTGAATGGTACATAGTTTTTACGTGTCACAAAGTATCATTAATCTATTTTTAACCACTGAAATATGAGTCTGTAGTCTATGTGAAGATGAAATGAAGTTAGCCATCATGAATTACTACAATTATGTCAAAAGCTTTCAGGAGTCAACTTAAATGGACTCCCACTGGCCAAAATATGGACAATTTGAGCTTCAAGTAGGATAACTGCTGTGGATGGAAAGCCCAGCTATCCACAGACCTGTGAGCTCACGCTGACCCAGAAGAACGGAGCTCGGGCTTGTGCTCTGCGCCACACGGGGTTGCTCGGAAGCAGTGTCACCGGCAGCCTGCAGACGGGCCGTGGACCGCGAGCTGGAGGCGCTCTCAGTGCTCCGGAACCGCACAGTGCCGTGATTTCAGGCTCTGCGTGGCAGTAACTTGCCAAAATTATACTTGCCCACATCTGGACGTTGTAGATTTCAGCTTCAATTTTATTTATATTCTTTCCGGAGAGTTCTGACATGATAATTAGGCTGCTTTGATTCCTTCAGACTGTTACTGGATGTGAAGGTGATGATTGACTCCTTAAATTTTAAGATAATGCATTTTTTTGTGTATAGTCAGGTAGCCATCATCATAGAAGAAACTTAATGGTTTACCTATTGATAACTTTCCTTTTATATATGTATTTTGTTTTATTTTAAAAAATATTTTATTTATTTATTTTTAGACAAAGGGGAAGGGAGAGAGAAAGAGAGGGAGAGAAACATCAATGTGTGGTTGCCTCTCATGCATTCCCCCCAGCGGATCTAGCCCACAACCCAGGCAGGTGCCCTGACTGGGAATCAAACCGGCAATCCTTTGGTTCACTGGCTGGCATTCAATTCACTGAGCCACACCAGCCAAGGATATATATGTATTTTAAAATTAAACCCTTTGCAAGCCACACATAAAATATTAAAAATCATTATATCAGGAAGATTTTTTCTGTTTGGTATGTGTGTAGTTTTAGAATGGGCTAGCAATGAGTAGTATAACATTTACAGAGACATTAATAATTACTGCCATCCCGAGGGTCTTTAACTCTAAATTGTGTTCTAACGACATGGTTAATTGAGTTTGAACCAATATGATATTTTAGGCTGGATGTCTTAGATGAAATGAATAAGTAAGCTTTTCTCAAGTGTCATCCAAGATGATTTGGGTTTTGTAACATGATAATTTCTTCTCTAAATAACTGTTCTAAAATTCTGTGAATGGACTTGATTTTCCCACTCCGTGAATGACTGTGTTTAAAGTAAAGGTGGCTGTGTTTCTCCTAACATAAGTGACCGTTGAGAAAGGGAGGAAAGGATCTCCTGGTCCTCTTCTGAGCTCACTGCAGTGCGGCCGCTCCACGGGGCTGCTCCGGTAACCTTAGCCTCCGGCCAGGTCCTTCCTCGCCGAGGATGGCATTCAGGGCGATAGGGCATGAATCCTCCTTGACTCCTGCTGCTGCACAGTTGAGGGGGGAAAGGTTATCCTTGAACTTGAAGCATTTAAATCATTTGTGATGAATTTTCCATCAGGCAGAAAAAAAGGAATGATTACCAAAAATCACACCCCTGGGATAAATATGAGGTTATAGCTAACTTCTTATTTCCCTCATGGGTGTAATTAAACAGACTTTTACGATTAAGGTTTTCAGGCATTGAAAAATGTTTACTGGAAAAATATAATAGCTTTAGTTAGAGACGTGATCAGTCAGAGACAGTCCCCCGACTTTTTTTAAGCCGTGTGTTTTTCATGAACTGCTTCTAGCATTTGTTTGACTCAAGGCCTATCAACTGAAAAACGGATGTTGAAAAAGAAAGACCATGATATGTTTTCTAAATGACTCAGATTAGTCAGATCTTCACAAACAGGAACGTTGCTGATACACCTTAGATGTTCAATCTTAATGTCTGGTTTTAGCTTGGGAATTTTAACAGAAAGAAAATATTGAGATTAAACTTCTAATCGTAGCTTTGCCAGTAAGTCATTTAACCAGTTGGCCCTCAGGCTCACTTTTCTCTCTTCCTCACCCCTTTTTTAAATATGAAAATAAGATTGAATACTACCGAGGGAGGTCTAAGGCTCTTCCAGTTTTAAAATTCTCTGATTTTCTATTTTTAAGGGATAAAGTATGACACAAATTAGATTAATTTGATAAGTACTCAGTAAGTGTGTACTGAGAACTCAGTTCCTACAAGGACTTCTGCCCAGGCCTGAGGAAGGCAAAGAAATGCTGCACGTCCAGCCCTCGGGACACGTCAGGTCGGGGTCGTGGAGAGGGGCGGGAGGGGCACCGAAGTGGGAGAAGCGCGGCATGGGCACAGACAGGTGGCACTGCGCTCCAGAGCAGGTTGCTGCCGCTCCCTGGAGGTGTCCGCTCACTGCGCCACCCAGCCCAGTCGAAAGTAGGCTTCCCTGTTGCGCTGATACTTTTCTTCATGTGTTTGCCTTAGCGTGTAATGATATGTCCCACAGAGGTCCCTGAGAACTGCAGTTGCAGCGGCAGCGCTCACCACAGTGTGCCCGTGACTGTAGCATGGGGCCTGGCAGGTGTAGAAGTTCAATAAATTACCTCAGTACCTGCTGACTTGCAGGAGTGAGAGGGCGGTGGTGGGGGACAGAGACTCTGCCTGGGGGTGGGAAGGAGTCGCTGGTGGGCAGGTGAAGCCAAGTCCAAGGAAATGGTTTCAAACGTGCAGCAGGCGTTGAGGGCAGGTGAGGAGTCCCCGCGGGCGCACAGCCGGTGCTGAGGTGCCGAGATGGGAGTGCCCTGGCGGGCCGCTGGGGGTCTCCAAACCAGGGGCGGGAGGGCAGGGCTGCGTGTGCGCACTGTGGGCGCAGACGCAGACTCACAGACGCGGGAGGACAGTGCTGTTGCTGTGCAGGCATTACAGACAGGTGTCTCGTGCCGAGTCACCTTGAAGCTCATTTCAAAGCATTGATGGACTCGTAGTGGCTTTTTGTCGTGTGTGATTCCCCCTCAGCTGTAACTAAAATCCCAGGCCTCTAGAATCTAGAATTTTTTTACTTTAAAAAGGAGTCATCCTACTTTATTCTAGACATTAGAGAGCCCAAAGTGGTGAATGGAGAACCTGCACAGTCCTTGCTGTCCGATGGCAGCAGGGAGGTGGGTTTGTGAGGGAGCGCTGAGGGGCTGGCTCCTCTCACTGCCACGCGCGGCTGAGGGTGGCGTCACTCCACCGCAGTGGCAGGACCAGTGATTCTCAGTGCTGCCTTCCCAGCAGCCACCTAAAAAAGCAAACACCTCAACCGATTGTTTTATCCATGCGGCAAAGGCCAAGTTTAATATACATGTAAGCACGCACATATACAAGTACTCATTTACATATTTAATCTTTAACAAAAATTAAAGAAGCTTTGGATTTTACTTTTCATTTTTTTCTCTTATTATTTTCTTTGGCTTAATCTTTCATTCTATTTCTTTTTTTTCTCTTTCTCTTCATCCTTTCAACTTCTGACCCTTTCAGTTTGAAATTAAATTTGGGCTGTAAGTTGACTCCCTGAATCTTTTCTTCACAAGCTTTCTTTGTATTTTCTAGAGGAGAAGATTAACCCAGGGTTGCCAAAATAAAAGCAAAGATTGTGATTAAAACTGAATTAGAATCTTTATTATTCTCTAATAGTAAAATAAATAGCCCAGTCTTAAGGAAGCTTTAGAGTAAGTCCTGCAGCCTTTGCAAAACCTTGGATTTTAATTAAAGAAACACAGAGAACCACCACTTCTGTTTGCCAGTGGGAAAAATATGTGTTTGTACGTTTTCAGAGCCTCGCCTAGCAGCACATGGAGCGCATCTGTGGGCTTGCGGAGTTTGGGGAGCGCAAATGGGTTCAGATGTTTGGGCCCTTTGTCTTCTGGTCTCGGCTCACCTCACCAGCTGAGCGTGGCACAGTCCAAACACAGTTTCTGAAAACAGAGCAGCTAGAGTTACTTCTCAAGCACTCTCTTGGGGACTGATAAGTCAGTCTCTGTTTATGTAATGAACTCAGGGGGCAGGGGGTCTGCTGCAGTGCTCCGTGGACGGGGCTCCATGGGTGTTGTCTTTCAGGGAAGAGGCTGGGTGTAGTAAGCCCTTGTTCTCTCCCGCTTTCTCTGAGATGCAGCTCACTCTGGTGGATTGTTTTGAACTAGTTTTGTTTATGTAGTGGTGGAGCTTCTCTTTAAGTAATTGTTTTCAGTAAAATCAGGAGATTTAGTGCAAAAAAAATGGGATACCTATAGCAGCTTTAACTGTTAAAAGACTTTAATCTTTCTTTTTGCTCAGTGCTACTGGTTCTGTCTCTCTCTGTATTTAAGTAATATTGTCTCTGAACGTTCTTACATTTTAATTTAACTTGAACTTTCAACTTTCAAAACAAAGTGCTGGTTTATCCTTTTCTCAAATACTCACGAAATCCTGCATATTTTTCAAAATATTTATAAAGTGTTCTTGAGAGTGAAATCTCATAAAGATCTTTGCTTCAGGACCAGAGTTCAAAGGAAAGTCTGTTTGGTTTTAATTTGAAAACTGTAAAAACAAAATACCCTCAAAATGGCAGGGTGTGAATTGGTAACTTCAGTTTTACTGCGATCAGCCAAGCCCATCCCCAGATGTTTCCAATTAAAAGCCAAGAATGCTCACTTGGGTGAGTATCGTATGGAAGCATTTCTTTACTTTTCTCTGATTTTCTTTTTTTTCTGAGAAGAATAACAGTCTCAAAATCTTTAATTAAAGAAATAACTTCTTATTTGCATATTGTTTAAACTTATACAAAGAAATTGTAATATTCAAGGAGAATTCTTTCATGTCAGATTTGCAATTATATATCATCCTGAATACGTAGGGGTTCACAACTGTCTTATAAAGGACAAAAAAGATTTTTAAAGATGATAAAGCCTTTTTGAAATTAAAATAATATATTTTGGATTTATTATAATCAAAGAGTAGCCCTTTTAACACTAGGAATTGTTTTTAAAAGGATGGGTTATTTCAGTGTTTTCTTCAGGGTTATAGGAAATTTTTTATTATGGTGTAAATAATAATAAGGTTTTCTTTCATTTTTGGTCAGTTTTGTGTTCTGCTGTAAGAAGAATTTCTGTAGGAATCTAGGAAGATGTAGTAAGATAAAAGGAATACGAATGTAATTTTGAAACCACAGGTTTCATAGCATTTCTCCAGATAATACCAGGTTACAATGGGATCCATTCATGAACTTGAAAGTTGCTTCCCATACATCATTCTGTATTAAGAAGAAAGCTACCTACTGGTAATAAATTTGAATTTATGGGAACTGGCATTTGTTCAAAGAAAAGATGGAGTCGCTCTTTATAAGTAACCTAACATTAACATTTTGAATGTAAAACTAAAGATACATTTAGTTTTGAAGGTCCCACAACCGTAGCCATGGGACCACATACCGATTTGTAGAGTTGAAACAGTTGTTTCTCATTTCTTTTCCTATGCAGTGACGTTTTGACAGGCATGTACTTGGGAGCTCAGGGGGGAGACGGCGTTGCAGGTCGTGTATCTGTATTCACTCGGGTGCCTGCCTGATGTTGTTCCAGCCATGGTGCCTCACTGCAAAGGCCCCTCTGCTGAGGGCCCTTGCGGGCAAGCTGGTCGTTTCCCTTCTGTGTTCTGCCCCTGTGTGTGTGTGGTCCTCATGCTCTGCTCGGGCCGTGGCCCGTGCCCCGTGCCTGTCTTCCGTGGCGGCTCCTCTGTGTCTCCTTCACCCTCGCACCCAGAACCTGCACCCGCACAACTGCCAGAGTCACTGGCGCACGGCGGCCTCATGGGCTCGTTGCATCTTCTCATCCTGATGCTGGGTGCGGCCCCTGTGCAGACGGAACTGAGTTACGATATCCAAAATTTTGAGATGACTTATTTTGAAAATACTTTAAAGAATTGTGAATATTTTAAAATTTAGGCCTAGAAAGAGAATGGGAATTGGAAGTCTAGTTCTGAGTTTATCACCATGATTATGTGATCTCATTCCATCCGTACAGTAGATGCGTCTGTTTCCTTGGCTCCCTAAAGATTATGAGGCTTAACGCAGATGCGCAGGATTGTTTTGAGGACCGCGTTCTCAACAAACACAGGGAGGACTCCTTGTCGTCACTGTCACTGCTCAGTTCCGGCCAAGTGAAGAGGCATTTTCTCCAGTCCCATTGCCTCCTCCTTTTTAAAAGACGAAACCGTATGAAAAATTGAGAAAGTGCATGTCAGTGAAATAAGAAAAAAAGTATTTTCTGTTTTGAGGAAGAAAAACTAAATTGATGTGAATTAGCAGCTGCTAACCTTCTTGAGTATGTGAACCCCTTTTCAATTTCAGTAACTCTTATGGACCCTCTCATGATAATGCCTTTCTACTTTCAGTATTCGATGATTCCTTGAATTCCTAAAGGTTGGGAACTATTCTTACACAGCAAAAATATGGTGGGGCTGCATGGTGACTACAGGTTCAGCAGATATTGATTGGTTCGTGTGAGCCGTGTCAGTGAGCAAGGCAGCGTATTGAGATGATATCTATGGCACTTGGAGAAGGAAGTGGAAGATGGATGGGGGAGCTGTGCCGGAATCTTCGTCCATTCACCCCGGGGTTACTCACTGAGCAGGTTGGGGGTATGTCAGTGAGCGAATCAGCCCAAACCCACCCCGATCTCTGCGTTCCAGCAGGGAGTGTGCGACAGACTACTGATGGTTGTGAGTTAGCAGGAACGTTGCTCGGAGTAAGTCCTGTGGAAGAGAACTTGTAGGTGAGCTCAGGAAGAAAAAACATAGTGGAGCTTCACTGCGGCGGTGACGTTGGAGCAGAAACCTCCAGTGGACGACAGAGTGGGCCGTGGGAATGTCTGTCAGGCCAGGAGAGAGCAGTCAGAAGCCTGGACATGGGGGCAGGCCTGACGCGTTTCCGGAGCAGCCAGGGAGCCCGTGCAGCCAGGGCGGCAGGAGGTGGGGAGGAAGGAAGTGAGTGCAAGACGGGCCAGGAGGGGGCATGGACCCCTCACTCAGGGCCTGGGAGGCCATGTCTGGGCCTCGGCCTCCGCACTGTCTAAAACAGGACGTGTGGCCATGTCCACAAGCATGTCACTTAAAAATGGGTTGCCGGAGATGAGTGGCTCCAGGGCCTTGGGGAGCGAGGGGCTGGGGAGTGACCACCAGTGGACAGGTACAGGGTTTCTTTTCAGAATGATGAGAATGTTATGGAATTACGTAGTGGTATTGATTTGCACAGCCTTGCGCATACACTGAACACAGTCAAATTTTATACTGTCAGAGGGTGAATTTTATGTTATGTGAATTATGTCTTTAAAAAATACTAAAAGAAATTGATTACCAGGGTTAACTTGAACCATTTTTTGCCCCTTCTCCATCTACTAAATGTAACTTTTACTTTTAAAAATCCAGGTTGCTGACTCGTTACACCTGAACTGTGGCGGAGTCTCTTAGTGTTACTGGTTGTGTTCTCATTAGAACTCACTGACGTCATCGGTTCTGAAATGAAAAGTTCCCAGACGCCCACCCTTTTATATGCACTTCAGACACCCGTGTTCACCATGCTCATTAAGAGATGGTGGTGAGATGTTTTTAATTTCTGGCTACCAAAGGGAAGATAATTTTTAGACTGAATTATGACTAATATATGTTTGTTAAACCAGGATATTCTCCTTCTTTTGTAGGGTAGAAAATTAGATCAGCATGATAATGCTCTTCAAATTATGGTCAAAGCATGCAAGGGAAAAGAATGCCTGTTCATTCCATTGGCTAAAAACAAAAATTGTGTGATTTCTTCCAGAAGAGGCCGTTATTTTTAATAGAATAGAGCAAGAAATGTGTTTAGCTAGATTTCTTTTCCCTGGTGTTTTAGATTTAACTTTGGCA
This sequence comes from Tonatia bakeri, assembly GCA_004024845.1. Lineage (NCBI taxonomy): Eukaryota > Metazoa > Chordata > Mammalia > Chiroptera > Phyllostomidae > Tonatia > Tonatia bakeri. The sequence goes on from PVIA01000375.1 coordinate 169,485, forward strand.
TTTCCTTGAATTTCATTCCATGACAACCTAGTAAAGTTGATTGAAATATTATGATCATATTTTAATTTTCTCTCTTTCTCTCTTATGGGAGAAGTGTAGTATAATTTGGATTTTACAGATTGTCTAAGTGGTTTTATTTAAAGAAAATAAAACCGTTGACTACTACGATCATATTCTGAGCAAAACGTTCCCTTTTCTGTGGCAACTGAGAGTACAGAAGCCTTTGTTTTGGGCTTGTTTTCAGTTCTAGAGCAGTTTGTAAAAGCAGCCATGGAAGTTATAATAGTTCACAGTTTGCTCAACTTACCTCCCTTTGAGGACTTGGAATGGAGTAGTTCTTCCTCACCAGAAATTCATTTAGTAATGAGAAATACATACTCCCTTCTCTGTTTTTTGGCTGCTTAGAAGACAGCTTTTACCTTTTCTAGGCACCTTACCTTGAACCGCACCATCCTCTGCTGCAGCCTCCCTCCCTCCCCAGCCACGTGCCCGTGGGGTGCGGTTGTGCCGGTGCTGTCGTTGGTGGGTGTGTTTCTCAGATTCAGATTGCGGGCGGGGGGCGGGGCGGGTAGCATCTAGAGCTCATCATCACCTACAGTTGTAGATCACGTTGAAAGAACGCTCTAGAAAATTGTGCGTTAGCCCTGTCAGACCACTTCAAAATTTTGAGTCCTTTAAAAATTTGTGGTAACTCAAATTTCTTATTTACCAAAAGTTGAGCACCCTAGGAAAGAATTAATTAATCTGCTTTTACCTCGTTGTTCCAGTGTGAATGAATGTACTTAGAGGTTAAGTATTTTTTTCCCTCTGAACATGGGAAAGTATGTCCAAATCCTTAAGTAATTACATTCTTAATACAGACATTTCTCATTTTCTCACCCCAGCTGAAAAGGCAGTGTGGCTTTCAGACCTGGGTTTCCATTTGTGCAATGGCGACTTTAATTGAACTTTAAGTGCTGTGGTCACTTAACTCTCAACCAGCTAAGTTTAAAGCATAACATTTCAAAGTGCTTTATTTCATATAAAATTCTTTGAATTCTTTGACAGCTTGAGAGAATATTTGTAGCACTGTAATAAGCCTATACTTAGGGGAAAAAACATTTTAACCTAATCTATAAATCATATTTGCTGATGAGTGGAAGTTAAAGTGAGTACATTTACGGTTTTTCAGTGACATAAACTAAGTAGAGTTAAAAATAAAATATCTGACCCATTGCTGTGAGCAGGTATTGCCTTAAATAGAACATTGTGCAACTTCAGGGGCCCGGACAGTTTGCACGATCACCTGTGGGATACTCTTGTGTGGACTTCATCCAGGTCCGTCAGTCCCGGTGGATGGATTCTCTAGAGATGGGCACCAGTCCTTCCGTTTGCAGCACCTGTGACATGGCGAAGGTTCAGATAGTGTCATCGGCTGGGTAGTTTTTGCTAGCATCATTGTTAAATCCAGACACTGGGCTCAGTTAGCTGTTGATGAGTCTGCATATCCTCGTGAAATATGTCCATTTTAACCATAAAGTCTCAAAGTTGAGGGCTGCTCCCTCTCAGCCCCCTCAATATTCGATCTGTGCATCTTAGCCAGTCAGCACTCAGTTCCACCTTAAATTAGAAAATGGTGTCATTTATGTTTGGAATTTTTTAAAACTTAACATGATACATGTATTTTCTTTTTACTAGACATTCTTGGAATTCTCTTATGTTTTTGCCATCACAATAGAGAAGACAGATCATTCCATTTTTATTACTCTTTTCTTGTTCATATTAATAGTATTTTTATATACTAAATACAGAATCCTAGAAAAATTAAGCAAGAAGAGCCAGAAAATTCAGCAAATAACAATGGGTGGGATTTACCAGTACTAAAATATAATATAAAGCTTCAGTAGTTAAAACTGTATGGCATAGGCACATAAGTAGACGGACAGATCAGTATAACCGAATAAATAGAAAGTCCAGAAGGAGGTATAAATATATGTGGAAATGTAGTAAGTTACCAAAAAGGTATTTTAAATCAATGGGGGAAATGACGATGGTTCAGAAAATGATGTTGAGGCCATTTGGTAAACATCTGAAAGGAATTAGGTTGGATCCTTTTCTTTTACCTTACACCAAAATAAATTCCAGATGGAGCATGAATGTAAAATTATGAAACCATGGAAGTACTGGGAAAAAACATGAAAATGTTTTTGTAATATTTGAGTGATAGTGGCCTTTTTAATTATATTGGAAAATGCAGACACCATTTTTTAAAAATGATACACTGTACCACTTAACTAGACTTCGGCATGACAAAGAACAGGGCACACAGAGTTGGAGGACACAGAAACTGGGAAAACCCAGCACGTTTCACAAACTGAGGGCCGGCCTCCTTCGTGTGTGAAGAGTTCTTAGTAAGCAAAGACCAGAAACCTAACAACACAATGGGCCAGCTTCATGGAAATGGAAGAACAAAGTTCTTTAAACATGTGGAAAGGTGTGGTAGTACAGATTACAGCAGGGCGAACTGTCATTCCCCACGTCGGCGGGGATCAGAAGCTTTAGCAGGGTCCTGTGTTGGTGAGCGTCGGGGGATGAGCATTCGCACGTGCCGCACCACTGATGGGACTGCGGAGCGGCATAGCTTCGGTGGGAAACGGATCCATGCAATAAAACCTAAAACCCTTGCACCCAGCAATTGCAGTTCAAGGGATTTATCCTAGACACACGCACAAATGGTAGGTGTAGACAAGAATATTTATTTTTTCCCAGATGGTTGTACCAGTTTAAACCAGCAGTTTGCAAGTTCTGGATAGCCCAAATCCTTGCCAAAACTGGTTTTTCAGTCTTTTTTTTATCTTGACCATTCTAGAGAGTTTTCAGTGGTATCTTAGGGTTTTGTTTGCACTTCTGGTAACTGATATTGGACATCTTTTCATGTGCGTATTAGACAAAGTGTTTGTCTTTTGCCTTTTAAAAAATTGCATTGTTCTTATTATTGGGTTGTTAAATTATGTGTTTTTGATATACGTCTGTTGTCTGATATATCTTTTGTTAATAGTCTCCCAGTCTTTGGCTTCATTTTTTGTTAATGATGTTTTGAAGGCAGTATGTAATTTTGATGAACTCTAATTCATCAGTTTTTTTTTCTGTGGTTCTTTTTGTGTAGTAAAAAATTTTTGTGTACTTCAAGAAAATGTACTCCTTTCCCCACCCCACCCCCAGAAGTTTTATATCTTTAGCTTTTATATTTAACTTTATTAACCCCTATTAGATTTTCAGAACGGTTTATAACCAAAAAAGGGGAAAAAAAGATTTACAACCACTGATTTGACTGCTGTGTAGTTTTTCAGATTTGTTAATAACATGAACAGATTTACATAATTCTGTCCTTTCCCCCAACAAAACAGTTTCTGAATTGACGGAAAGAATGGCTTTGCTTTTGTTGAGATGATATCAATGGAATATCTGGCTGTGTCACACTTCCTAAGTAAGTCGTTAATGGACATACTCCTCTGGTGCGAATTGTATGAGAGATGAGCATGTGGACCACTTGGAGCTGCCCTGTGTAGGGCAGTGAGGCATCAGCAGTTCCGGAAATACTCGGGGATTCCACCAGACACCCGAGTTCCGGTTGGCATCCTTACACACTTGCTCTCCCAGTCATTTCATCTGGACTGAAGCCTGAAACGTGGTGTTGGAGGCTCCACAGACTCGGGTCCCAAGCTCCCCTTTCATTTCTGCAGAGCCCTGCTGTGTCCTGCTCGCCAGCGTTGTGCTAGGCCCCACTCCGCGGCTGTGTGTGCGCTGCAGCCTTCGTCTGGAGCGCTCTCCTTCGTTTCCGTCCTGCCCTGGGCTCAGTCCAGCCCATCCGCCGAGTTCCCACGTTCTCCTTGAACGCTCTCCCAGCCTCTCAAGCAGGAATCAGTTTGGGCACATTTTACGTAGTCTTTCCATTAGATTGCAGACTTCTGGATGCTTTGTATTCTGAGAGGGCACGGCGCTCGCTGTGTGTCTGAGTGGTGCTTCATGTAGCTGTTGGCACACAGCAAGCTGGTGTCAAGCCCTTTCCGACGTAAAGCTATCGTGTGTCACAGTGCCGAGCCCTTAGGCAGTGGTGTTCTTTGTAATGGTTTTTAAAAAAACGAAATAGTAGAATAGAAAATGAAAGATTACATAACATGGGTAAGCATTCTATGTAGGAAAAGAGCATTCTATAGCAAAAGGTTTGTTTCTGGTTTTATATTTGTATATGTGTTTACCTAGGTTATAATAATAAAAAATTTGAAAAACACTGTCTAGACTTTAACCTCTATAATGAATTATTCCTGAAATGTTTCACTAAATGTTGTCTACCACATTACCCTTGGTGAACAATTTTCTTTAGCATCTGTTGTATGGTCTTTGTTTAGATTTGGGGTACACAATTGGCTTATAACTATAAGCCATTTTTCCAAAATAGAAAAAGTATTTGAAGAAACTTGAGAGGTTTATTGTCACAGATGTTTCTCTGAAATTTCTGTAATTTTTTTAGACTTCTCTGTATTTACATTTATTAGTTTAGATTGCTCATGGAAGTAGTTGACAAGACAGTACTTTTAAAAAAAAGTTTATTCATTGATTTTAGAGAGAGAGGAAGGGAGGGAGAGAAAGAAACATCGATTTGCTGTTGGACCTGTCTGTGCATTCATTATTTGATTCTAGTATGTGCCCTGACTAGGGATTGAACCCACAACCTTGGTGACATCAGGATGATGCTGTAACTGGCTGAGCTACCTTGTGCAAAAAGCACAAGACAGCACTTTTTGATATATTGGAATGAAATAATAATTATCAACTGAGCCTACAAATTAAAAAATTTGTGACTTAGGATAATGAAATTTTATTTAGGACAGTAAGTTTACTTTGTGTATAAATCATAATGGTCTTATATATGAAAGGAAATTTTGCTGTTACTAACCAGCATTTAAAAGACAACTTGACTTTGAAACTAGAAATTCTTAGCCATCTCAGCAAGAATCATATGTTGTTATTTCTTCCAAAAGATAGTAGAAACTCAGATCTTCCAAATCTGCACAAGCATTCCCAAACGGTTATGTGTTACTTTTAAAGGGCCTTTGAATAAACTGCATTCTTGAGATAGGAATGCAATTACTGATAGTGTAGTTTGGTATTTACAGTAAAGCTGTTTCTGGTGGACTGACTGAGATTTGTGATTGAAACCTTTCCTGGAACTCTGCAGCCTTGTGACTTGAAGTGACTGCGGTGGTAATGCCTGTGCCCATTTTCCTCACGTCTCTTTAGGGTCATTACAGACCTTCTGACCTGTTGTGTCCTGAGACATACGTGTGGGTGCCCATCGAGCAGTGCCTGCCTGCCCTCGAGAGCTCCAAGTACTGCCGCTTCAACCAGGACCCCAGGGCAGGTACGTTCGGAGCAGAGCTCGGCTGGACATCGCTGGCTTTGTTTTCAGAATTCATGTGCCTGTGGCTGTGGCTGTGGCTGTGGCTCTTTGTTACAGCGTCCAGGTAGCTCTCTGTATGTGCGTGCGTGCGTGCGTGCGTGTGTGTGTGTGTGTGTGTGTGTAAGAAAGATAGAGGGACCAGGCGCACACAAACAACATCACAGCTTTGCAGGTAAATGCAGAAACCTCGTGTGCTTGTGCTGCTCAACATACCAAACTTCACGCATTAGATTTTACATCATGTTTTGAGGGCTGACTTCGTTATCTGCTACTTTTACAACTGTCCCAGTGCATACAAGTTGTTCAGTAGATCATCTAGCCAATAAGATACAAATATTGAACAGTTGGACTGAATAAAGGTGTGGAATGGTTTTGGAGGGGGCGGAGCTGGGCAGCAGGCTGTGATGGGTTTGGGTTTTGTGATAATGCTTTCTTGACTCTCTCCTTGGATATCTGGTGCTTTCCTTTTCTGCCCTTTCTTCCACCCCCTGCCCAAAACAATCCCAGCCGCCTCCCCTCTCCTCATCCGCCTTGGGGTGCTCTGCGCTGGTGGAGTGTCCAGACACTGCCAGTACAGTCTGGAGTCAGGCTTCCTGCAGGCAGACCCTGGGCCGCGCCTCAGACTCCTGGCCTTCAAACTTGAGATCATAGTAGGACCTGCCCTACTGAGCTGTAGTGAGGATTACATTGAGATGAGCACACTGACAACAGCCCCCCATTATTGTTGAGTTGGCACTTGTTAGGCACCTTGGGGTACTGCTTCCCACGTGTGCCATGGGCTCTCCTTGGCATTTGTCTTTATGGGCGCTGACCCCGCTCTCTGAACAAGTGTGCAGGTCTGGTCCCCTCCCTGTGTCTGATTCCTCTCCCGGTGTGCAGCAGTCCCCCTCACCCCCCCACCCCCGCCCCCGCACCGTGGCTTTGTCACCCAGGCTCTGCCCTGCCGCCCTCCGGGCTCCCGTGTTGCTTTCCTCAGGGTGACTGGTGTATCCTCCCCAGGTGATGTTCATTCCGGGCGTGCCAGTGTGCCTCCTCTACCTTTGAGTCCTCGCCACCCGCCAGGTGCCTGATGCACACTTGTCAAGAAAGCAGACCTTGTTCTGCTAGCCACCTGCGTGTGGCCCAAGTTTGGGGAAAGAGAAGGAAAGAGCTGGGAAGGCCAGGAGAGGGGGAGGGCATAAATGGAAAATTCAAAGAGGAAGACAAAGAGGGCCAAAAAAAAGGAATTTCTTCTCTTCTAGGATGTGCTTTTTTTTTTCACAAATTAGGTTTTTTTCTTATAAAAAATTGGTTCATGGACCATTGCATTTCGTTATCTTCAGCTGTTATGAAATCAAGTATGTGCACTTCTTACCCATGATGAGACCTTAGAATCTGATGGATGGTGGCCATAGGGACCCACCCGACTCATAGGCCGGGTACCCGGGGGCTAGCCCAGGTTTTCTAGATATTTAGGTTTTGTAGAACAGCTAGGGATTTATAGTCCCTACACCTTAAATTATTAATTAGAACCTTACCACTTTGTTCTAAGTAATGTTAAGCTCTGCAAACAAATGGGTACATTTGGATTCAAAGCCAAAGGCGAAGGTGTTTTAGAGGAAAGCATATACCTACCTATTCTCTCCTCCCAAAAAGAAATTTATTTTCTTTCAGCTTTCCTCAAGGTCAAGTCAGAGCCAGTCCCTTATGGAGAAAATTGTTGAACATCTTTTGTGTTACTTCACGTTCACATATAAAAAATTGTCTTTGCAAGTTCCTTCTTACTAAATAAATAATAGGATCTTCAATTGCATTCTGACTCCCAAACTTGTGACAGTTTCACATTTTATTTCTTCTCCTTGATCTGTTTTAACAGTGACTTCTCTTCTCAGAGTTGTACCTGGAGATTAAAGCAATCACAGGCTCCCCCTGTTTTATAAAGTTGAAAAGGTGTCTGAGTAATTTCCATGCACTGAATGGACATTCACGTAACGATTAATTCATGCCAACAGGGTTTTAATTCATTTTCCAAAGTGTGCACCAGTGAGCATTTCATGGCAAAGAAAATGAGGTTTCGTATTGATCGGTTTTTGTCAGCTGTATGCTATCCCCAGTAAGCTCGCTCTTCCCGTGACCCACCGAGTTACATGTCTACGGCGTTAGCGTTAGCTCTTACTATTCATTGTTTAGAATTCATTTACAAAAATCAGAGGAGTAAATTTCATTGAAAATAGTGCTTTAAAGTATTAAACAGATTCAATAGTAAATTTTGAAGCTCTTACCGACTTTATTGCACAACTAGTGAGTCAGGCAGTGTTCCATCACGCAGGCGGAGAGGAGCTCCCAGGGCTGTTCCGAAGCAGGAGACTCTCATCGCAGAGGTTGGGGTGGGGGCGCGACAGCGAGTCACGCGGGCACAGAGCCGACAGTTTGTGGCAAGGCCGCTTCCCTTTGGGGACGTCAGGCCATTTACCTCGGTAGTGCTGACCAGGTAATTCCAGATTGACTGGTTTAAGATTTTGTTCTGGGGAAGCTGAGACTAATTAAGTTAGGTATTAAGTCTCCGTTTGCTGACATGGGGCTTAGCACACGTGACTCCATTTGTGGCCTGTGGTCTCGTTTTTAACAGAAGAAAATGAAGATCCTTTTCTGTATACTGAATCTTTGGAGCTTTCAAGAGCACACCATGCAGTTTTATCAGCATTGAATATCACAGTCCAGACACTATTTGAAATCAGACTTACATCCTGTGGCTTTAGGAAATTAAAATGCAGTTCCACGCTGGAGTGTATTGAGCGTGCTGTGAAACGTGGTCATTTGAGATTTAAATGGCAGTGAGTGAGAGATGGTCGTCTTCTCTGGGGCCAGTTTTACTCTTACTTGACCAAACTCTGACTCCAAGAAAACACAGAGCTTGCTGTGGGCCATGTGGTTAGTCAGCATGGTGCTCTGTCACCAAGTCTGCATCGTTGAGTTACTATGCAGAAGGCACAGCTGACCGCCGTCAGTCTCTGTCACACCGGGTCTGGCTGTAAGGTGCCCTGGTGGCCGTTTGTAAGAAGAGTTGCATCTTGCATCCCCTGCCCTGCCCCCAGATTGCTGTGAGCCTCCAGAAATCCTGTTCTTCCCTTCCCTCCACACATGAACACTTGGCAGGTTTGGATTCTGTGGTTATTTTTATTTCTCACCTAGGAAGTCTGAGTAACAATCAAAACCTATTGTGTTACTGCTTTTAAGGTACTACAAGGAAGGGGCTGGCAAACTGAAGTAGCTTGGAAAAGTCTAAAGAAATCAGTTTATTCATAAATAGGCCTTTTGTTTTTCAATTCAAGACCTCTGCTTACTCTAAAGGATGGATTTCAAAAGTTTCTCAGTAATTTTTAATAAAAGTCTTTTAGACTGCTTTTAAATTAATAGTTGGATATAGATAGATTTTTAAATTTCTGTATCACAGTTACATCTTACCATTTTTAAAAAATTATTTAAAAAAATATTTACTGGGAACACTAGTAGAAAATTTGTCCAGATGCATAAAACCACTACTAAGAAGATTTAAATGGCCCATAGTTTCTTTGTGTAAAACTGATAATTGTTAATATTTTTATGCTCTCCCTCTGATATTTTTTCCTGTGCATATATCTGTAATTTTTTTAAATCTTCATTTGAGGATATTTTTATTGATTTTGGGGGGGAGGGGAGTAAAGAGAGGGAGAGAAACTGTGTGAGAGAGAAGCATCGATCAGTTTCATCCCGTAGGTGCCCTGACCAGGGATTGAACCTGCAACCTAAGTTATGTGCCCTGACTGGGAATTGAACTACAGCTTTTTGGTGTACTGGATGACACTACAACCAACTGGACCACCTGGCCAGGGCTCTGCATATTGTTTTTTAAAAACGACACAGGCCGTGACTGGTGTGGCTCAGTGGATTGAGCGCTGGACTGTGAAGCAAAGGGTCGCTGGTTCAATTTCCAGTCAGGACACGTGCCTGGGTTGTGTGCCCTGGTGGGGAGTGCACGAGAGGCAACCCCACACTGATGTTTCTTTCCCTCTTTCTCCTTCCCTTCCCCTCTTTCTCCCTCCCTTCCCCTCTTTCTGAAAAATAAATTAATTAAATCTTTAAAAAAATAGCAACACAGGAGTCATGCTTCGTGCTTTTGTTGTTTGTACTTAATACTTTGTGTTGCTTCTTTCTTTTAATAAGGTGAAAAACTTTGATCATGAGTTCAGTCATTCAGCAAACAAGTGGCACAACTTACGTGACAGGCAGTGGCTGCTGTCAGTATTTTACAAGTGTCATCGAAGGAGTAAACCAGATGTTCGGAGCGGGCTTTGGAGCCACGCTGAACTGCGATTTGGTTTGACTCTTGATGTCAGACAAATACCGTGTTTGTTGTTGCTAGTAAAATCTCGTGGTCCCAGATTTACAAAGATAAAACTTTATTGAGCATATGCTATTTCCCAAGCACCGTTTCACATTTTCCCTGTGCTGCCTCAGTTTATCCTCAGAACATAATTGAATGTTTTATCATTGGTCCTTCAGCTATTATTTACTGTAAAAATAACAGCTAATATTTGTTTTTAATCACAGATTTAAGATACTTTTAACTCATATTGCTGTATAGTACTTATTGTTAGTATTTATTACAAAGGAGCTAATTAGAATAATCTTTAATATGTATATACATTTGACCACAGATTAGTCTAGATTTCACTCTTTTTTATATATACTTGGAAATGTTTGAAGAAATTTTCTAATTTGTCTCTAATGTAACTAAGTTGAAAATTATTAGTAAGGATATTGAATTTAAATTTATCACAGAAATAACAGTACCTAATTCTGGCTTAATGCTCTGTGCTTTTACCCAAGTTGGAGAATTTCCAGGACACAGTGGGTGCTGAAAATCTAAACTAATATGAACAGCTTTTTCCTAGTTCAATCTGTGAACGAACTCTTGGGGCTCTGTTTATGTTGCCTTGTTTCGCCTGTCTCTTTTCTTCCCTCTCTGGTCCATTCTTTTTCTTTTTTCCTGCTGTCATGGCCCCCTGGTGTGTTTTCCACCCTTCTGCAGTTTTGGTTGCACACGCCGTGGAAGCAGCAAGCCCCACTCCGCCCGCACCTGTGTGTGAAATAACTCGGTTCGTAAGGGCTCCATCCTGTATTCGCTTGTCTGGCTTTTCCAAGCCTGGAATTACTTCCCGTGTGTTGTGTTTGCGCTCCCTCAAAAGGGCGCACCTCAGCCAAAATGTCATATCAATCACTGGGAAATGGGAAAGGAAATGTACCAGAACTTCCTGGGGCCCCTGAAAATGTGCTGCGGTTTGGGTAAAATGTTTTAAAACCTGGTTGGAGGTTGACCTACCCACTTGATGCTACAAAAGAAATGATTTTGATTGTTGAATATTTAATAAACATATATTTTTGCTTCCTGTAGCCAGCTGGAGATAGAACCATTTCTAGCCTGCTGTGTGTCATAAAGGAAGCAGGCATCAGAACAAGAAAATTGTTGGAAATTTGGCTCATGTAGTCGGCGAATATGACGACTGTTTTGATACGGAAAATGTAGAAAGTTACAGTCTCCTGTAACTTTCGGTTCAGTTTGCTTCCTGTCGACTTAAAAATGTCACTCTATAGCATTATCACTGTCCTTCCCCACTCAGCTCCTTCTCGGATAGGTGCGTTCTCACTCAGGCGTGCGCCAGTGCGGCACTGTGCCACTTGCGCTTTGAAGAGGAGAAACCAGACTCCCCTAGTTTGCACGGTGCTTAATGAGGACGCCAAGTCTTTCCTGCAATATTCGTGCATAAGACTGAAGTCTTACAACATTTTGTTATTTGCATTTTCTATTAAAAATAAACTAAAAATTATTAAGCCAAATGTTAATAGTTATCAACGACTATTCTCATTTTTAAAGAATGGTTTAAAGCTAGTCTTGCAGAGACGTTTTTAAAATGCTGTCTCACAGATTGTTACTGACTAGTCTGCCCAGCAAGCCAGGCATGAGCAGTGAGCCAGCGACCGAGAAGCTTCAGGGCCCTGGCAGGAAGCGGACCAAACTGCTGCTTCAAGGGTTTGAAAAGCAGACTTAAGATTTTTACTTAGCAGTTAAAGAGACATTGCTCTGATCTCTTTCTCTTTTTTATGGAGTAGGTAGAAAATTTTAAATAAACAATTCCTTCTACAGTCACTCAGTTTTAAATTTAATTAGTCCTGTAATAATACATAATGAAATTACTCCAGCAGACTCAGAAGTGCCATGATACTCCAGAACTTGTCTGTGGATGCCCGTCTGGCCTCATTCTCATGTGTGGCGTCTTACAGTGCTACTTTATTTTCATAAAAACTGATATTTTTTAAATATAATGAGAGGGTTGCCCAAAATATCAGTTAAAGAACCAAAATAAAGCCCCTACCTGCTGTTTAAGTGCTGGCTGAAATATAATATTTTATTGAACGTGATACGTTGTCCATTTTAAGTCCTGTATTTTACGTGCCAACAAGGAAGAAAAACACAGTGCCAGTCACACCGCGCCTGTGCCAGTTGTAAGGCGCACCCGGGTCTCGGAAGTGTGAAGGTGTGTGAGACGTGAGTCTTAACACAGATGAGATGTGGTGCAGTCTGTGCACCTCGTCTGGCAAAGCTGAGGCGTGCTCACGAGGCTGGTTTTTGTGTTAGGGAGCTTTTCGGCATCTTGATTCTCGTCGCCAAACGTACCACAGATGGAGCTTGTGCTTATGCATCTGTTGGGAGGCACTGATTGCAGGTGCTCATATGAAAATGAGATTACCGTCACTGGCTGATGATGATCAGAGTTCTTTCAGCACTCTGATCTAGGTGCTTAACCGTTCCTTGAGATACATAACTGCTTTACAAGGATATTTTGTTGTAATGCAAGTAAAAATCTTTTGCTATCCCCAGAAGTGTTCAAGTTCTTCAAGCATTGATGATATCTATGCATTGTGGTTTTAAACAAGCTTTAAAAATTTGAAAAGTTTCTCTGATGTTGGAAGGCAGCAGTAAAAGTAGAGAATTTAAAAACTTTGCCTAGCCAGTAAATTCGTGATTTCTGTCAATGGATGGAATGACTAGAGATTAAATGAATAAAGAAGGGGCAAAAGATGGTGTCCCAGGATGTCAGCAAGCTGTCATCAGCCCTGACGTAGTCTGTAATTGACTGAACATGCGAATTATCAGTAAACATTGTGTTTTAACTTGTGGCTGTGTAGTAATAGAACGTGAGTCATTAGCTTAATTGAGAAACATACTTACAGGGGAAAATAAAAATTAAAAATTTGATACCAGAATGCCCCCAAGACTCCGCCAAAGAGGATTTCAGTTGCCTTCACTTAAAAACAACAGAAGTGTTTTTCCATTCCCAAACTTCCCATTTCTCGCTGGGGAAGATGCGACCTGTCTGTGGTGAGACAGATTCAGCGGTGTGATACCCGGGAGTGGCATCTCTCTTGTCACTGTGGTTTGAACCCACAGCCGAGACCATCTGCTTGCTCTTGAAGACCCTGGTTGCTGGGAACCCCTCAGCTCCTGCAAAGGGGAAGAGCGCGGCTGCAGAAGGGGGCCTTGCCTCCTGAGATAGCACTCAGCACAGGCTGTGCAGTGGTCTCGACTGTGACTCCAGCCAGACTGCCAACGCTGTGCTTTACGTAGGCTGTCCATGCTCCTGGCGGCTCGCTGGGTGGGAGGGAGAGCGGCAGGTGGGCCCAGCCAGGACTCCAGTGACTGACGCAGGTTCTCTCTGGCTGCTGTCTCTGCCGGGCTTTGTGGTAGTGGGACATCTTGTTGGTCTTATTTATTTTTTGGTCACCCCGGAGCCCTGCGTGGAGTGCTGTCTTTGGAACTTCAGGATGGCCTCACCCAGCCTCAGGGCTGAGGCTGCTTGCCCTAGTATCTCAGACTGGTAACAGCTACTGGTCATTACGAGAACGTCCAGAGTGGTTCTGTACCAGTTACTGTGTTATTTCACTTTGGTGATTACTTGAGAGAGAGAGTGTTGTGCCCATTTTACCGTGCAGGAAGCTCAGACTCAAAAATGGGTAATCCCCAGACTTACTCGTATATTTTGGAACTCATGTCTTCTGATGCTCAATACAATGTCTACCAACCACTGAGCAACCAACCGGAGACAGACTCACCAATCTCTAGGTCTCTCAAGCCAGTCACACCTGACTTCAGTACCAGAATGGAGTCTCTGCATTGCTCTGCAAGGTATTACTGAACTGTCTAGGTTTTCTTTCATGGATGTTAATATTCAGTCTCTCTGCAGAAAAATAAGCATGTGATGTAATATGAAGATATGAGAAGGTCGGTTTATTTTGTGAGTGTTCTTTTATGTGATGTTAGCAAAATGTTTTTAATATCAACATGGAAACTGGGGTAGAATTCCTGTTCTGGTAAGAAATGTATTTTCCTAGCTGCCATTCATTTGAAGCAGACATCACTTAGGGGAGACTTGACTTGTTCATGCTCCTGTGGCGTCTTCCCTGATAAGAACATGAAATTTGTCTGAATAGGAAGGACATGCTGACAGTGGGGGAGGAATTAAAGTTACCTTCTTTACTAACCCCTATCAAAATAAGAAAACAAGAGTGGGAATCGGAGCAATTGTCATGCTAAGGGACTGTCTTAGCCTGATTTCTTTCCAGAAGCGGATCCCAAAGTATGGGTTTGCATTCATTCAGACAGTTTACTTGGGAGAAGGTCCCAGGGAACAGGAGTCGGGGAGGGGGCTGGGGAGAGTGGACTGGTGAGGGAGGAGAGGACAGTATGAGGATGTGCTGTTGAGGCGTTCCGCCACTTTGCAGGCTGGAGTGCAGGCCTGTTTAGAAACTCTAGAACGAGTTACTCAGAAATGGCTGCCTTAGGGACCAAGGAAGACGCACGTGTCCACCGGTTTCCATTTTCCATGTGCTGATGAGTGTCTCGTTGCGTGTTCAGGCCTCTACACTTTGAACTTGCGCGTGCACATGCAGAGCAGACTCCTCCAGGCAGAGCAGCTGCCGCACCTTGTCTGTCTGTCCTCCGCAGGACCCTGCACTATGGTCATGTCATGCGTCAGCAGTGAAGCCAAGGGGATGAGGTGTCTAATGTAGAAAAGGAATGGAATGAGGTAGCATGTCCCTGATGTCAGCTGACCGTGTCACTTGCACCAGGGCAGATAGAGTAAGGGCTCCAGACATGAAAAAGCAGTGGACCCACGCTAGCTCATTTTGATACACTCAGAGGAGCAACCAAGAATTAGAAACGTAAATTTGAAGAATTCATAAAACCACTCACCCAACAAGTATTTATTAAGCCAGGTATCATGCCTTAAGATGGGGTTGCAAATTACTCATCCCAGCCCTCAGGGAACTTATCAGAGGACACAGACAATTACCAAGTAATTTTAGTTGGGTGTGATAAGTGGCATAGTGGGGAAAATAGAAGATGCAGTTAAGTGCACCTAGAGGGGTCCTAAACCAGATGCGAATGGGTGTGAGAGGACAGGGAACGCTTCTGGGGACGAGCATCTGTGTGCACAGATAAAATCGGAACTGCGGTCCCATGAAACTCAGTTTGTCCTCTCGAGAGGTGATGCGCTCCATTTTCTCCTCCAGTCACGGAGAAGGAAGCCGTGCTGACCCACTGAGTTCATGCTGCCACCCACTGAGAGATCACAGCCTGCTGTATTTAAAGATACTGGTTTGTCTCCACTTTTAAAGATTTATATTAGGCTTTCAGATTTGTGGGCATGTAGGTATTAACCGTTGAATGTGACATTTTGGCTATGGCATGATTTTCATTTGCAGGGAAAGCAGTTCCAAGGTTCAGTTTGAGAAATTGTTAGTTCATCAAAGTAACAGTCTATTAAAGTAGCATCCATTTCTTCCTTAAATATTTAACTTCAGACTAAAAGTCCTATTTTCAAAGTTTTGCAGTCATTTTCAAGGGGCTTTCATTTCGAATAACATTTTATATTATTTACAAAGTGCTAATTAAATTTCTTTGAACATTTTTAAACTTTTAATAAATGTATTCAGTTTCCCTTTTAATTCAGTTGTCTAACAAAGCACTCTTATAAATCTAAGAAATTTATAGATGTAGTGAACCTACATGTTTAGTATTGTGAAATTATGTCCAAGTGAATTATTCAGTTACGTGTTTATTGTTGGCAACAAAGCTGTTGTTTACACAGAAAATGTCCAGAAGTCTACTAAACAGCTACTGCAACTAATGCATGAACCTGAGCAAGGGCGCAGGATGCGGGTTAATGTGCAAAAATCCATTGTCTTTTATATACTAGCTGCAATTGGAAAATGAATGGAAACAAATCTACCTCCAGCAGCATCAAAGAGCACACAGCACTTAGAAACACATGTATCAAGTTCACTACCCTGGAAACCGCAAAGCCTTGTTCAGGGACCTGGACAACGGACAGAGGTGCCATGCCCGTGGACGGAAGGCTCGCCAGTGTTAGGATGACGGGTGAATCATGAGAGCGACCCGTTTTCCAGTGGGCCCGGTTTGTCCGACACTGCCAGTGTGGAGCAGCAAATACACCCACTGTATTTGAGCCCGCTATCCGTATCATGCGATTTGAGTTTTTCCAGGTTGAACGACACACTGAAGCCGACTTCCAGTGCCTTGTCTGTACCTCAAAGAGGTGGTCCCATAGCCCATGACCAAGTGTTTTCTTACCTAATCACTGGGTCTGCTCACTGAAGTTTGCATCCTTAAGCCCGAAAGGTTATATCTTGACTGGCATTTGCTTTACATTTAGGTCTTAAGATGTGTCATTGATTCTTATGTAACTCTAAAGATCTTTGAAGTTGATGGAGTTCTGTATTGTCATGTTCTTAAGATCACCCAAATTAGCCTGTGCTGAAATTGGTTTTGCTATAGGTCCTTTGGCTTAAAGTTGCAGTTTCTGAGAATCTGTCAGTGGCCTTAAGTGAGGAGTTACTGTTCAAGTCTAAACCCATCTGTATTTAGCAGTAATTGTGTCATTCTGAGCTTTCCTTGTCTGTTGCTGACAGGCCTCTTCGTTTCTTAATTCTAGTGATACTAAGATACCAGTTTTGCATATGTTTTTTATTTTGTGTTTCATTCCTATGTGTATTCACACATGTGGGCTATGGGCTTTGGGTAAGAAATGTCACTTTTAAGTTGGTGAGGTGACAGATCATTTTTCTCTTCCTTGCTACATCAGCTCTAAGCTTAGGATTATAGCACAGATTTTTATGTTCTTTTTATAAAGGGGTCTGCTGTCAATCTTGGTTGAGGTTTTAATACTTTTATATTTTATTGGGGTCTAATTTTGTAATTGTGTTGATCAAGTATTCTAAAGATTATGTCCCTAACTAGATATTTAACTGAAAACTGTCCACAACTAAACAAAATTAAATTCTGTAGTATACAACATCATCATCATCGTGCGTGTTTCAGAGAACTCTGCAATCACATGCCTTTGTTTTGTTTACCGTGTGACCTTGTCTGAGTTCTCCAGGAGGGTCGGACTGTGGAACGAGAGGTGACCCTGCAGGCTTAGCTTTTTAGACAGACTCTGGACCGAGACACAGGGCCCATCGATTTTATGCTGTGCAGTCAGATCTGCTTTGTAAAAAATATTTTACTCTAAATAAACATTACTTCAGTATGCTAGGAAAAATTTAAATACAGTTTGTGCGTTTCTCTTTTAATTGTTTTTAACTCTCAGTGTCAAGTTGCAGAGGTAATTTATTTGACTGGACAGTAGCAGAGAAGTTTGACACAGGAGCCTGAGTCTGAGGTCAAAAGCAGTGCCAGGAACCGAGCTCTGATTTCACCTGGAAGTCTGTTACATTCTCTTTGTAAGGACCCCCGCACCGACCCCACCCGTCTGTCAGAGGGAAGGCCGTGCAGCCTGAGGGCTGCTGGTGAGAGAGCGTGGTGAGTGCTCGGCAGAGCCTGTCTCAGCAGCGTCGGCGCTGTCTGCACTTTCCTTCGCACTTTCCTCGCCTGCCGCCTGAGAATCCAAAGCAGATTTATCGATCTAAAGCGAATTATTGCTCTTACAGGTGCTTTGATCTTCACTTTAGACTAATTTCTCAAACCTCTGAATTGAAAAAAGTTTTTTTTCAGCTTAATGAACTTAGAAGGTGTGGGGATGGAGGGGACTAGCTAGGAACTGTGATACACTGACTAACTGTAAATAAGGATATTTGAACTAGTTTACTGAATTTGTGTAATCCTTGTACTTTAAAGTACTGTTTTCATAAAAGCCACATAGACTCTAGTGATCCTAGATTGAGTGTATTTTTAATGTCTTTTAAAAAGCACCCTATTGTTAAACCCATCACTGCGAATCCTTCGGTAGAGCAGAGTCTGCAGTTCAGCTAATCAGCCACCGTGTTATACCGCCATTATAAAAACGCAGAGTTTTCTCACGTGTTTTTTCAAAGCACAAAGACTGCGTTCAAGAAGGCTAGAAAAAGCAGAAGGGATCATTTAGTTTATTTGCACTTTTTGGATTTGCCAGTGGTGCCAGAGTTTGCTTTGGAAACGTAGTCCTGGCTTTAAATGACAACTGCAGCCGCTCCTCTCCTGCCTACACACTTGGAAGCAGTGTTGAAGACATTGTGGTTTTTGCCCTGGCTGGTGTGGCTCGGGGGGTTTGGGCATTGTCCCGTGAACCAAAAGGTCATGGGTGTGATTCCCAGTCAGGGCACACGCCTAGCTTATAGGTTTGGTCCCTGGTCAGGGCGTGTACGAGAGGCTGATGTTTCCTCTCACATGGATGTTTCTCTCCCTCCCTCCCTTCCCCTCTCTAAAATCAGTAAGTGTGTCTTCTGGTGAGGATCAAAAAAAAAAGAGAAAACATTACAATTTTTAAGGGGAGAGGAATATGCATAGATTTAAAAAATGGTGCTTCACAATTCTGTTTTTAGTTGTGATACTTAATTATTTTGTTTTTTAAAATGCTTTAAAGGAATAGTTGAGGTTTTTAAAATGTAACAAATATGTTTGGACTACAACTACTGAGCCATACTGCTCTAAAAAGGGCTCTGATTCTGTATTCCTGTGTGGTTGCCCTAGAAAGCCTGTAACAGGTTCAAGGTTATAACTGGGAAGCCTGTGGTCCTGATGCCTGCCGTTAGCATAAGTGTAATGCGAACGTTTGTGGGGAAGGAAGAAGGTTTTCGTGGAAAGGGTACCAAATTTGAAGGGGCTGGGAGCATCCCTGCTCCAGGCCAACCTCTTCTGCGAAACATAGAAATTCCCTTGTTCCCAGAAACGCAGAAGTCCAAGCCCTGCCCAGAAGCTCCCCATTGTTTCTTACGTGTTCTTGTGGAGCCCAGGGCAGCTGCACCGACAGGCCCTCTCCAGCTCTCAGGCGTTCCCTCCCGGGGCTGCTCCCTGGTGGGCTCCAGAGTCACCGTCGTCTTACGCAGCTCCCTCTCTCCCTGGCGGGGACTACTGCCAGATTACTGCACACAGTCATTTGTGGGGCCTGGTGCACCAGCCTGCTGCCCCCCCCCAGGCTGGCACATGTTCTTACCCATGTCTCCGCGGGCTGCTCTCAGCACGAGAGCAGGAGGGGCACAGTCCCGGACACGTGCAGTGAGAAGGGCCCGGCCCCGGCCCATACCATACAGTGCAGAGCAGCCGCTCTCAAGGGTGGGTGCCCAGAGAAACGTGTCACAGCAATGGGCTCCACCTCTGCGAGTTGGCTCCTGACCATGAGAGGCAAAAAGCCCCGAGTGGGCCTGACGTTTGCCAGTCTTTTGATCCCTCTGGTGCCCCACCCCAATCGGGTGCAGAGCAGGGAGGAAGAGCAGAGGGCACGCCTCTGCCCCTGTTCTAAATTTTCTCCCTAGAATCCCATGCGCTGTGGGAGTGACCAGCGTCAGCCAATTGTAACCAACGTCCACCATGTGCGTCAGTCTGCACAGCTCTTTGCACGGGGCGGGGTGTCGCCTTACTATGCTTTGTGACCCTCTCAACCTGCTCAGCCACACTGCTTTGTTCACAGTTGTCTGAGGCAGCAGCCTCCTCTGTGACCCCTTCCATTTCCTCCTGGGGAAACAGGCTTTTCACTGGCTGCTGTTATAACCTACCACCTTGGGGTTTCTTTCCTCCCCTTCTCTTCCCCCTGGAGGTGTGGGGGAGGGGGCCTCTCTGGCAGGATTGGGGTTCCTCAGATTGGGTCTTCCCTGCTCCCCAGCAATTTAGCCAGACCTACCCTGTTAACAAGATTATGAAGAAGTACTTGGGGTATAAGAAGAGTTCTTAAAGATTTATTTTAAACTTAAAAAAACTGTAATTTAGAAAGTCTCATCGAGGGACTTGTGAGTAAATCATTTGCTGAGCACCATGAGAAGGACGTGATTTCTATGTCAGAATCAGTGCTGATGGGAATGCAGGAGAGAGTCCCGGGAACGGCTCGGAACAAAACAGTTTCTCCTACTGCTACTGTTCTCCAGAGGGTCAGCATATCCGTGGTAAAATCCTGTCTCAGCTGACCTGGCTCCCGGTTAGCCTGCTTGTTTAATGACGAGAAGGGGGTTTTAACGTTCTTACGATAGCGTCCCCTGCATCTCTTTGTTGCCAAAACATTGTGCTTCCGAGTAGACATTTTCAGTGCAGTGGGATGAAACGGAAACAAAAACCAAAAGCATTATGTCATCTGGGGCGATCTGAGTCAGTAGGTCACAAGTGGATTCCATCATGAGCCAGTGTGAGCTAGTGAAAGCACAGCAGAAGCTCTGGAACTACATGGAACATTCCACTGGACTGGAGTACAAGAAAGGGATGGGAGCATCTAATAAAGATTAAAGCAAAAATGTCAAATCCTCTTACAGCTGTAAGAGGTTAAAAGAAAACATTTTTTCTCTAAGCAAGAGAATGGTGCACCAGGAGAAATGTGGCAGGGCTTACTCAGCACTTTCTGTTCATCATCTCGGAGGTGGAGCTTGCTCTGTGGAAGGTGTATCCAAAGATGACAGAATGAAAGCACTCAGGTGATTATGTGCATGGAGCGGGGGACCAGTGACCACCAGGCTTTGGAGCAGCAGGAAAGTGGTTTGTGGCTTGTGGCTATCTGAAAACTGTCTGTGAATTCAGCTCACGCAGTTGACACTGGCTGTGATTCACTGTCGGGTTTGGGCCCAGATTCTTCTCTTCAGACAAACCGTTGGTTGAGCTTTGCCAGTTACTGGAAGATCTGGAGCGTGGGTATTCTCCATGCCCTGTCTTTGATTCTGGAATTCTTGACCTTTCTGGAGAAGCAGACACAAACTAGTCTGGGATGTGAGGCATGAGACAGAGCCTGTCATCCCAGATAAGCCCAGGGTGTTACGGTGGGTTGTTTGCATTGTTATCATTTCCTTACGTCTCACTGTGGTTAATTAACCGGAGTTTGTGAAGATTTTAGGTACCATCCCTGTTCTAAAGATGGATCAACACAACTTAGAGCTGTTTATGCCCTGATTAATTCTAACATTTAGATCACATTCAGAAACGAAGGAAAATAATCCAAGAATGACTTGAATTGAGAATTCAGACACTGAGTGATAAACATTTGGGGCTAATTAACAAGAAAGCTGATAAAAGCTCTGAAGATAAGCCTTCTAATGCTTGTCTCCAGAGAGTCTGGAAGTGAGGTCAGCACCTCGGACCACAGACCCTCACTGGACGCCCACCCAGCGCTCCATCCTGTCGGAGGAGGCGGGGCCTGAGCCTGCGAGTACAAGAAGCGGAAGATGGGCCTCGTCAGGCGGTTCACTGTCAGGTTGGGAAGGCTTCCACACGCGAGATGGTGAAGAACAGCCAGAATTTTGTCCTTATGAATGTTGGTGGGGTTTTTTGTTTTTTGTTTTTCATTAAAAAGCACCATTTTGATTGAGGTGTTAATTGGCTCAATTGTGGTCGTCAGTCCACAATGTATACGTGTATCAGAATAATCACATTGTACACCTTAAGGGTATACATTTTGAATTTTTATTTATCACTATACCTTAATGAAGCGGGCGTGTCCAACCTACCGGGTGGGAGAAAACACTTGCCAGTCATACATCCAATACGGGGCTAATTCCCAAAGCATAGGAAGGATTCATGCAACTCAACAGCAAAAACCAAACAGTCCAATTTAAACAGAGTAGAAGATCTGGATGGGTGTTTTTCCAAAGAAAACGTATAGAAGGCTAACAGGTACCTGAGAGAGAGATGCTCAGCACCGTTAACCAGCACCAGGGTGCGTGTTGAGGCCACGGGGAGCTGTAAACATCACCCCGCACAGAACGGCCGATATCAAAACCACAAGAAGTGGCCAGTGTTGGCAGGGATTCCAGTTTCCTCACATCCTTGCCAACACTTATTTTCTTGAAAGGAGCCATTTCAGTGGGTGTGAGGTGGTATCTCATTGTGGTTTTAGTTTTCATTTCCTTGGTGATTGGTGACGTTAAGCATCTTTTCATGTGCTTATTGGCTGTTTGTATATTTTTGGAGAATACAGTTTCTTCAGGTCTTTTGCCTGTTTTTTTAATCAGCTTATTTGGTGTTTGTGTGGTTGAGTTTTAGGAGTTCCTCCTGTATTCTGGACATTAATCTCAAGAGATACGTGATTTGCAACACGGTTGATTTTGTGTGTTGACCTCAAATCCTGGGATTCTACTGAACTCACTTGTTATCCGGGAGGGTTTGTTTTGCGGAGTCCTTGAGCTTCTCTGCAGAGACTGTCGTGTTACCTGGTGATGGGAGCAGTTTCATTGTTTTCCAATATGTGTACCTTTTCTTTTCGCTTCTTTCCTTGCCACATGGCATTGACCAACACTGCCAGCATTTGAATAAAAATGGTGAGAGCAGACATCTTTGTCTATTTCCAGTATTAGAGGGGAGCATTTATTTTTTATCCAGTTTGGGGTAGATTTCCTCCACTCCTAGTTTTCTGAGAGTTTTCATCATACATGGTTTTTTAATTTGTCACTTGTACTTTGTGCATCAATTGATGTGATCGTGTGAGTTTTCCTCCCTAAACTCTTAATACCTGAGCCCTGGCTGGTGTGGCTCAGCTGGTTGGAATGTCATCCCGTGCACCACCAGGTTGCAGGCTCGATTCCTGGTCAGGGCACATGCATAGGTTATGGGTTTGAGCCCTGGTCAGGCATGTACAGGAGCAGCCGGTCAGTGTTTCTTACATCTCCCTCTCTCTCTCTCTCAAATGAATAAATACTGTTAATACGTGAACTACACTGATTGGTTTTCAAATTCTGAATCACTCTTGTATCTCTGGAATAAATGCAGCTGCTGAACTCTGCTAATAATTTTTAAGGGTGTTTGCATCCCCGTTTATAAGGGATACTGGTTTGTGGTTTTCTTCTTTAGTGCTGTCTTCATCTGGTTTGTGTTCCCTCCTTTCTTTTCTGAAAGAGATTGTGTCGAATTGGGGTTAATTCTTCTTTAAATGTTCAGTAGAAATCTCCAGTGAAACCACTGGGTCCTGGAGATTTCTTGTCTGGAAATTAACTGCAAGTTTAATGTCTTCATTAATTGTAGGGCTATTTACATTATCTGTTTCATATTGGGTGAGTTGTGGCAGTTGGCATTATTCAAGGTTATTGCCACAACATTTTCTTTCTTGAGAGGCCTCTCCTTTCCTGATGCTTTGATTAGCAGGAAAAGGCTCTTCGCGGCTCTCCTTTTTGGTGTGTGCGTGTTGGCCTCGCAGGGTGGCTGAACCGGGAACCCAGAAAACGCTCCACCGTGTGCCCCCTCCAGGCTCAAGAGTGCCATAGTGGCTGGGGCTGTCGGTGTGGGTGGCGGGACAGTAGGGAAAAGCAGGCCTTTCTCATCTTCCTGGAAGCCCTCCTATCCTGTCTTTCATGAAAAAACAACAACAAAAACTCCAAAGAACAGTTTTTTACTAGTGAGGAGTATGTAAACTATCACTCTTGTTTCGCTGTGCGTTTCCGACTATATTGTGAAGGAGTTATAGATGTCATAGGTAGTTCATCTGTAGGAAATGGGTAATTGAGAAACTCTAGAGTTAGTTT
Source organism: Tonatia bakeri (assembly GCA_004024845.1). Lineage (NCBI taxonomy): Eukaryota > Metazoa > Chordata > Mammalia > Chiroptera > Phyllostomidae > Tonatia > Tonatia bakeri. Next base: position 192,928 of record PVIA01000375.1, read on the forward strand.
ATTGCCTGGTCAAATCAAATGTGATAGAATCTGATTGAAGTTTTATGAAGGCTTTTTCTTGTCACTCTGATATTACTTACTATCTGAACTGTTTCAGACAGATTCCAGCAGCCAGTTTGCGGTTTGAAAATCCAGAAAAGAAAGCCAAGTTTTCCAAGAGTAAAGCTGTGACAGTAACAGAGCACAGTTAAAATAGATAATACCACCGCGACAGTCCTTTCCTCCTGAGGGTTTGATGTTCTTAAATTGATTTTTAAGGGGCCATCAATCTCTCCCTCCCTTTTCTTTTTCCCTGTCATCTATGTTTAATATACTAGGTTGTTTATTCTCCACAGATTCACTTTATCAAACTACAAGTCAAATGAAATGGAAATCTGCTGAGTCCTAGGATAAAAACAGTGGTGGGGAACTTGATTGAGCTAAGGTGCAGAATGAGGTTGCTGCGTGTGTTCTCACTCGCTCTGTTGTGAAGGCACTGCCCATGCCACTCTCTGTCGTGAGGCTTCAGTGGGAGCTGACATGACAAGCAGCCACGTGCGTGTGGCAGTGCGGGAGTTTTTGTGCCCCATCTTCGTGTGTGTTGCTGTTGGTTTTAGTAATTCTCAGTCCTGGAGCACTGTTTTATAGCCAGAATGGCAAGGAATTGTTAATGCCCCCATACATTTGTGTGCTGGCATTTTTTAAGGTCTCATGTGCCTGTGTGCATGATGAGGGTGTCTGTTTCTACATCATCATCTGTAGCCCCCCGCCCAGAGACTGACGGCCCCACTGTGTAGCCACTGACGGCCCCACTGTGTAGCCTGCGCACCCGAATTTCTTACAGCCTCCTGAGTGATTCTGGTGTGCCCCCGAGGTCGAGACCCATGGCGCTGGAGCACGGCCATGTTCAGTACCATCTTCTCTGAGGACCTGGCCCAGCTGTCTGCTGCTGCCTTCCAGGCCAGTGGTGTGGATGCTCAGGCCTACAGAGCTGACTTCACCCCAGAGGCAAATGCAGGCCCAGGCCGGCCACCGGCACCCCCTGGGGGGCTCCGCATGCTGATCAGGCCCAGCAGCTCCCTCCTCTCTCTTCCCAAGCAGGGGATAAGCCCAGGACGCCCCAGAGGCAGGCCCTGACAGGGCTGCTCCGTTTGCTCCGCCCAGCTCTGGCCCCCAGCGGCCACTGGTAAAGGCAGTAGGAACTCCAGCACTGTCTTTCCGTGGGGTTACGGCCGAAGGGGGAGTTCTTCACTGCGCTAAAAACAGCAGCACTGCCTGGGCTGAGATCGGCAGTGATACAGCTGCTCATAACAGGGCCCCCTTGCACTGGACGCTTCATGCTCCTTCACTGGCACTTTAACTCCCTGGACGGCTTCTTCTTCTTTAAAAACTTTTCTACTAGAGACATGGTTGATTGTGTGCCTGTTACTGAACTCTGATGTGGAAAGTGAAAACTCCTCGCACATCCCAGCGCCGTGAGCACGTCCACAGCCCTGGCCCTGGGGAGGCGTGCGCCGGCGAAGCGTGGTCGGAAGGCTTGTGGGTCTCTTCTGTGTGTGTGTGTGTTTTAATTTCTTACGATTTATCTTGATAGCATACAATTTTTAATTGTATCACGTATTTAAGCAATTTTACATATAAATGAAATTCTAAATAAACATTCTCTGGCTTATTTACATTAAAATTAGGATATCTTGAATATCTTTATCATTATATATATAATAAACTTCCTCATTCTTTTAAAAAATAAACTATATTTTAGGATAGTTGAAGATTTACAGAAAAATTGCAGAGATGATGTAGAGCATTTTAATATACCCCACACCCAGTTTCTTCCCCTAGGGTTTATATTTCTCATTCTTTTTCTTATTAATAGACTGTTTTTCCCAGTTGTAGATTTCCAGGGGAATTGAGTGGCAAGTACAGAGAATTCTCATGTGCCCCCCAGCTCCCGTTTTTCCTGTTACTAACCTCTTGCATTAGTGAGATATATTTGCTCAATTGATAAGTCAATATTGATATATTATTATTGACTGAAGTCAGGAGTTGACATTAAGATCCACTCTTTATGGTACATTCCATGGGATTTGACAAGTGTATATTGACAGGTATCTGTCACTATAATATCACACAGAATAATTTTATTGCCCTAAAAATTCCCTGTGGTCCACCTATTTATCCCTTCCTTTCTTTCCAGTTTCCTGGCAACCACTGATCTTTTTATCGCCTCCAGTTTTGCATTTTTCAGAGTGTTATATACAGTCACGTGCCACTTAATGATGGAACGCAGTCTGAGAAATGCGTCCCAAGGCGATGTGGTCATGCGTGAACATCACAGAGTGCACTCACACAGACTGCGACGGGTCGCCCGCCGCACGCCTGGACTGTGTGGTCCACCTTGCTGCCCCTGGGCCGCAAACCTGCACAGCGTGTTCCTGTGCAGACAACATGGGGTCAAATCAGGCACACAGTAACATGATGCAATCAGCAGATGCAGTGAACACGAGACATGGGAGGCTGCTGCCCGAGCAACACAGCGGACTGTTCTACAGCACGCCTCCTTTGTGAGTGGACAGGCTGCACTCTAAAATAACAACCGAAAGTATAGGATAGTAATTAAATACATGAACCAGTAACAGTCACTGACTATTGTGATCAAGTGCACATTGTCCCTAATTACACGTGCTGTACTTTGTACGGCCGGCGGCACAGCAGGTTTGATAGTGCTGGCGTCGCCACAGACACGCGAGGGGTGCGTGGTGCTGTGGCGTTGGGGTGGCTGCAAGGTCGCTGGGTGGCAGGAATGTTTCATTTCCAATATAATTTTAGGGGACCAATGACATGTATGTGGATTTTTATTGACCAAAATGTACTTACGCATGAGTAGTTGGAATCATAGTGTATATAGACTTTTCAGACTGGCTTCTCTCACTTAGTAATGTACATTTAAGGTTCCTGCGTGTCTTTTCATAGCTTGATAATTCATTTCTTTTCATCACTGAATGATAGTTTGTTGTCTGGATGTAACCACAGTTTGTTTATTCATTCACCTATCGAAGGACATCTTGGGTGCTTCCACATTTTGACAGTTATAAATAAAGCTGCTATAAACGTTTGTTTGCAGGTTTTTGTGTAGATACAAGTTTTCAGCTTCTTAGGGTAAATACGAAGAAGCGCAGTTGCTGAGTCATACAGCTGAGCTTGTGTGTACCTGTTCTGTTCTAATGGTTGCATTCTGCAGTATGTATTATTGGTGATAACTGCCCCCACTGATGGACATTGAAGTTTTATTTTTGCTATTACAAATAATACTACAACATACTTTTAAATATACAATGTAGTATATTGTATGCATACAGTCTCTATAGGACATATTCCTAAAAGTAAGATTACTCTGAGATAATGTGAATTAGCCCCAACGTACTACCCTCAGCAGCACACAGTATTATCAAGTCTCCCTAGGCTCAGGGGAAAGATTTAGGCTGGACCTGAGGATTTGTAGATCAGACTTAAAGATTGTAATTGGTAGGTCCGACTTTAAAAACCCAGAGACATGGCCCTGGCTGGTGTGTCTCGGTGGACTGAGTGCTGGCCTATGAACCAAGAGGTCACTGGTTCAATTCCCGGTCAGGACACGTGCCTGGGTTGTGGGTCAGGTACCCGGTTGGGGACCTGCAAGAGGCAACCAGTCTGAATCTCTTGCAGATAGATGTTTCTCTCCCTCTCTTCCCTTCTCTCTAAAATAAGTAAAGACAATCTTTACAAATAAAAGATAAAAATCCACAGACATGGATGAAGTTTCCTCAGGAGAAGGCATAGAGCGAGAGGGGAGGACGACCCAGAAGAGAACACGGCGCGGCCCCACCGTTTACTGGTCGTGGAGAGGACTGCCCTGGCGGAGAGAGAGGGACCAGCGTGAGTGTGTCAGGAAAGCCCACGGCGGAGTGGACTTCGAGGAGGAGGGAGTGGTCCTCCGAGTTTACACTTTGCTGAGGGTGATGAAACGTGTCACTGTATTAAAGGAGGAGACCCTCCAACCATAGTGAGTACAGGAAGGTGATGGAGCCAAGATACACATTGCAGTCAGTTCTGGAGTGAGTGGGAGGTGAGGGAATGGCCACTAAAGGCCAGTAAATAAACACTCTTTCAAGGAGAGAAAATGCAGTAGGCTGTAACTGGAGGGTAAGTAGGAGGTTACAGGGACTGGTGTGTGGTTGTGCCAGATGGCTGTCTTAGGCTTTTGTAAAGTTAGTGCACAGGAACCGTGCAAGAGAAAAACCGAGTACAGGAGATAACTGTAATCTACAGAGATATGTGCAAATTGCGGTGACACCAAGAATGGGGAAGAGAATAGAATGGGGAAGAGAATAGATTTCTGGATCGAGAGAGACCCTTAGCAAAGAAAAGCCCATTTGTATTTGCCCCCGAGGTGAATATTGTAATTTCTAATTTGATTTTATACCCCAAGAAATTCTCAAAGGTTTTACTGCTTAAAGGTACTTGGAGATTTCTCTAGTTTGATTCCCTTGTAAGGAATCAAAGTCATCCCAATTCCGAATTCACTCTGTGGAAATTAGTATTGTGGCCAGCTTTTGTCGTGAGTTCGATTTTAAGGGAGGTTACCAATGAGTTCACCTATTCCTACCGCGTTACTAGTTTTTCTGAGCAGTCACATATGCAGAGATTTAAAGCTACTGATTAAAAGAACCTAATTTGTGGAATCAGCTGGCATCATAGATCCTATGATGAACTGATTTCATGTGTTCGATTATAAATAAAAACCATCAGCTACCCATGTATTAAGTTACATTAAATATAGTATTACTTTTGCCTAGGCCTATTGTTATTTTGATCACTAAATTTCCGCCTACTGTGAACCTGGTAAGGATTTCTAACATATCAGAAGAAACAGAACAATATGAAAATGCCTCAGCAGGCTGGAGTGATAAGTATGTCAGAACAAAATGTAACAAAGATTAGAGTGTGAATAAAGCTTGGACTGCAAAACCACATACAAACATGAGGGAATATAATGGGAGTCTGAAGAAGATAGTTTACCATTTGTTAATTTTTTATTTTGAAGTAGTTTCAAGTTTACAGAAAAATTATAAGAATAATACAAAGACCTTCTTCAGACCCTTCACCCATCTGATCACGTGTTAACCACATTTGCTTTACCGTTTTCTCTCTCATACTTGGAGTAATGGGGAAGAAAATGGGAACAACTATAACTGAACAACAAAAAAATAAAATTAAAAAAATATATAATTAAGTGGACAAAAATAATAAAAAAAAGGAAGTAACTCCATACTGCTTTCCACAGTGGCTGCACCAGTCTGCATTCCCTACAGTTCACCAGGGTTCTCTTTTTTCCCCGCATCCTCACCAACACTTGTTATTTAGTGATTTATTGATGACAGTCATTCTGACAGGTGTGAGATGATAATGCATTGTGGTTTTAATTTGCATCTCTCTGATGTTTAGTGATGCTGAGCATCTTTTCATATGTCTATTGGCCATCTGTATGTCCTCCTTGGAGAAGTGTCTATTCCAGTTCTTTGCTCATTTTTTTAATTGGATTGTTTGTTTTTTTTTGGTGTTGAGTTTTATAAGTTCTTTATAAATTTGGGATATTAACCCCTTATCAGATGCATCAGCGAATATCTTCCTCAATTCAGTGGGTTGTCTTTGCATTTCGTTGATGGTTTCCTTTGCTGTGCAAAAACTTTTTAGTTTGATGCAGTCTCATTTGTTTATTTTTTTTGTTGCCTTGCCCTAGGAGACAGACATATCAGAAAAAATATTGCTATGAGAAATATACTAAATTTTATTGTTTATCTTTTCCTTTAGGATTTTTATAGTTACGAATATAACATTTAAGAGTTTAATCTCTTTTGAGTTTATTCTTGTGTGTGGTGTAAGAAGGTGGTCTGGTTTCATTTTTTTGCACATATCTGTTCAACATTCCCAACACCATTTATTGAATAGGCTATTTTACTTCATTGTATGTTTCTGCCCCCTTTATTAAATATTAATTGACTATAAAGGTGTGCATTTATTTCTGGGCCCTCTATTCTGTTCCATTGACCTAAATGGCTTTATGCCAGTACCATGCTGTTTTGATTACTACGGCTTTGTAGTATAATTTGATACCAGGTAGCATGATTCTCCAACGTTCTTTTTTCTCAAGATTGCTGTTGGTATTCAGAGTCTCTTGTTATTCCATATAAATTGTTGGAATATTTGTTCTAGTTCTGTGAAGTATACCATTGGTATCTTGATAGGAATTGTGTTGAATCTATAGATTGCCTTGGGTAGTATGGACATTTTAATGATGTTAATTTTTCCTATTCTTGGACACAATATATGCTTCCACTTATTTGTGTCTTTTTCAGTTTCTTCCTTCAGTGTCTTAGGGTTCCACCAAAAAAGTATCATGTCATCTGCAAATAATGGCAGATTTACTTCTTCCTTTCCAATTCAGATGCCTTTTATTTCTTCTTCTTGTCTAATTGCTGTGGCTAGGACTTCCAGTACTATGTTGAATAAAAGTGGTGAAAGCAGACATTCCTGTCTTGTTCCCGATCTTAAGGGAAACACTTGTAGTTTTCACCCACTGAGTATGGTGCTGGCAGTGGGATTGTCACACATGACCTGTGTTATGTTGAGGTGTGTTCCCTCTAGTCCCACTTTGCTGAGAGTTTTTATCACAAATGGGTGCTGTAATTTATCAGGTGCCTTTTCTGCATCAATTGATATGATCATGTGGTTTTATCCTTCATTTAGTTTATGCAGTGTATCATGTTTATTGATTTGTGGATATTGTACCAACCTTGTATCCTTAGAATAAATCCCACTTGATCATGGTGTATGATCTTTTTGATGCATTGCTATGTTCAGTTTGCTGATATTCTGTTGAGGGTTTTAGCGTCCGTGTTCATCAGGAACATGGGCCTGTAATTGTCTTTCTCTTAGTGTCGTGACTGTCACGTGTTAAAGAGCACAGTCCAGTTACCTTTAGAGTATTTCCTAATTGAAGTGCTTCCTGTAATTTGTTTAGAATACTACAACTTTTAAACATTAATTAATTAATTAAATTTAGTGGGGCAACATTGGGTAATGAGATTATATAGGTTTCAAGAATACATTTCTGTGGTATGTGATGTCTGTACTGCATTGTGTGCCCGCCATCCGAAGTTAAATCTTCCATCACCATGCATTTGACCCCCTTTGCTGCTCCCTTAGGCCCCTTCCCTACGGTAACCTCCACGCTGTTGACTGTGTCTGTGAGTTCCAGTTTTATATCCCACATGTGAGGGAGATCATACGGTTCGTAGCTTTTTCCGTCTGACTTGTTTTACTTAGCGTGCTATTGTCAGGTTCCGTCTGCGCTGCAATTGGCAGCGTCTCATCTTCTCGTCTGGCTGAGTGGTGGTGCCCCGTCGTGTGTGTGTGTGTGCATGCGCCACATCGTCTTCGTCCCGTCCTCCGTGGAAGGACACTCGGGCGATTTCCATCCTGGCCACTGTGAATAGTGCTGCACTGAGCATAGGGGTGCACGTGTCTTTGCAAATAAGCATTTCGCTATCATTTGATTCAGGTTATGAATCAAATACAGAAGTGCCCTCGCAGGACATTCTTGCCAACACTGCGTTTCCGAGGAGGCATCTGGGGAGACACATGTTGTCAATTCATCTCACTGCTGGGGGCTTGAATTTGTTTCACTTGGTAAAGTAATATGTGTTAAGTATAAAATTAATGAGTATTTTGTAATTGTTAATAAATAATCAGTAAGTATTTTGTAGGGATGTACTTTGAGACAAGGTAAATATTCTTTTTTTACCGAACATATGCTACTTTTTTATGTCTGTTGATAATGCTGTTTGAGTCATTTATTGCTGAGTTGGCTGACAAAGAATGATTTCCTAATCCCATCATTCCTTCTGCTTTCATGTGTTGGCATTCTGCTGTGAGAGAGAGCAGTCCCTTCTTCCTGTTTGTTTATGTCAGCGTGAACTCATGGAATCTTACTTTAGTCGATGGAGCATAGTCCGTTACTCGCATTATTTATTTTGAATGCTCAAATTGTCTCAGATTCAGCCAGCGGGAACCTTTTCAAGGTGACTCCTGTGTTCTTTTGACATGTCCCATCATTCTCTGAGCATTTGCTCACCTTCTGGCACAAACTACTGCAGGCTCATCTTGTACCTTCCCTGACCCAGCTGCGCCATTAGGCACTTCTACCAGGAGCTCGAGTTTCTTCTCACAGAGAGTGGTATTTGGAAAATGAGGCCTGGGCAGTGCGTGCGCTCACTGTCCCTGAGGCTACCTCGAGTCCAAGTCCTGCAGCAGGCAGACCTAGGAAGTACATGACTACACACACACACATCCATTCACCCACCTACTCGTTCAGGCCTGCCTTCATATCTGCATGTCTGTGCAACGCATGAAAACCATGCGTTTTCACCAGCACCTCCAAGTCTAATCTAACACAACAGAATTTGCTCTCGTCTTCTCCTTTTTTATACTTGTACCTCCCTTCTATGACAGAGAAATCTCTCATTTTTCCCAGTGTATTTGTTTATGTGATCAGCTCCCTTGTATGTAGCTAGTCTCTTGACCACACAGGCCACAGACACCGGAGCCCGCAGGCGGTCTCGTTGGGCTCTGCCTGGCCTGGCACGCAGCAGCTGTGCAGACCCCTTCCCTGCCTTTGGGAAGTGGTAGAGGCACGTTTTACATGCTCAATTTACGTTTCTCTCACTACACTGTTGTCAGTGTTTAAACGTAACGTTCATGGTGATGTAAGAAGTATTTAAGAGAGTATTTAAGGGTCAAAGCACCTAGAGTAGAAATTTGAGAGAATTCAACCCTCCTCCTCATCAGAAGGGACTTTACTAGCATTTTACATAGATCAACAATGTGAACGAGTCCAGCAGCAGTGAGCAGAGGTGGGAGGTAAGTGGCATGGTTTTTGCATGCAGTTGGCTGGGGGTCTGGCGCTCCCTGCTTTCCTCTGGTCGCCCGTTTCAGGATTCCGATACCCGCGCCCGTACCACTGAAACTAGTCCGAGGCTCTTTCTGGTGAGAATTACCTTGGTGATTTATGTTTTATACTTGGTAATATGGTCTCTGGGAGCCAAGAAGGTTTTCTTCTTGGTCATCATTATTATCACTAGTTTAACAAAATTAAATAGTTTTTTTCCCCTTAAAAATGATATTTTTGCCAGGGCTGTTTGGCAAGAAAATGATATTAGAGACATCCAAATTGAAAAGGAAGAAATAAAACTATTTTTTTTTGGATGACATGACTTCGTACATAGAAGATCGTAAAGAATATACCAAAAAATCATCGGAACTAGTGAACAAGTTCATCGAGGTTACTGGGTAGAAGATCAGCACATAAAAATCTGCTTTGTTTCCGTGTACTCACAACGAGCCATCTGAGAATGAAACTAAGTAACAGACACTTCCACTTATAATAAAAAGTTAAGTGAATCATTTTATTATAAAAAATATTTTTAGGAATAAATCTAAAAGCAGTATAAAACTTATGTTTTGAAAAATACAAAATGTTGGAAGGAATTATAGAAGACCTAAATAAAGGGAAATATGTTACATATTCGTGGGTTGGAATACATATTAAAATACCAGCTGACTTTGTAGAAATTTAAGAGTTGATCCTAAAATTTACATAAAAATGAAAAGAAACAGAATAGCCAAAATAATCTTGAAAAAGAATAATAAAGTTAAGATGGTGTGGTTCAGGCATATATAGATAGATACATATAACAAACTAGAATTGAAAGTCCAAAAATAAGCTAATATTTGTGGTCAATAGATTTTAAAAAATGATACTCTGATAATTCAATGGGGGAGGAATAATCTTTTCAGCAAGTGGTCCTGGGTCAACTTGATATCCACATGCAAAGGAATGAAATTGTTTCTCTGTTTTGCACTATAAAAAAAATTAATTCAAAGTAGATTGGGACTAAATGTAAAGGGCTTAAAATCGTAAAGAACTCTTACTAGAAAAAAAAAAAGAAGCAGCAAATCCTAATGACCTTGGATTAGGCCAGCAGTTTTCTACCTTTTTAATCTCATGGCACACATAAATGAATTACTAAAATTCTGCAGCACACCAAAAAATACTACATTTTTTTGCTGATCTCACACAGAAAAATAGGTATAATTTTGATTCAGTCACACCAAACAGCTATTGTTTTTAAATTTGACGATCTAAGGAAAAGAAGTTGGTACCCCTGACTAAGTAGTCAGGAATTTTTCACATGTTTTAAAAATTCTTGTGGGGCCCTGGCCAGATAGCTCAGTTAGTTAGAACATGGTCCCAGCTGTGGGTTCCATCCCCGGTCAGGGCACATACAAGAATCAACCAGTGGATGCATCAATAAGTGGAACAACAAATCAGTCTCTCTCTCCTTTCCTTCCTGTCACTCCTTAAAAATTAAAAAATTAGCCCTGGCTGGCATAGCTCAGTGGATTGAGCGTGGGCTGCGAACCAAAGCATTACAGGTTCAATTCCCAGTCAGGGCACATGCTTGGGTTGCAGGCCACGGCCCCCAGCAACCACACATTTATGTTTCTCTCTCTCTTTCTCCCTCCCTTCCCTCTCTAAAAATAAATAAAATTAAAAAATTCTTGTGGCACACCCATTGAAAATGCTGGATTAGGCAGTGGTTTCTTAGATATGGCAACAAAAATAAATAAATAAATTAGACTTCCTCAAAGTTAAAAGCTTTTATACTTCCAGGTATACCATGAACAAAGTAAAAACACAACCCAGAAAATGGGAGAGTGCATTTACAGACAGTGTATCTGGTAAGGATCTAGTGTCCAGAATGTTTAAGTAACTCTTACAGCTCACTGAAAAGCCAACCCAGTTTAAAAATGGGCAAATGATTTGGATAGACTTTCCTCACAAAAGATAAATGGCTAATAAGCAAATGAAAAGAAGTTCACACCATTAGCTGTCAGAGAAATGCAAATCAAAACCATAAGCTTTGACTTTACACTAGGGTGGCTGTAATCAAAAAGACAGGTGACAGCCCTGGCTGGTGTGGCTCAGTGGATTGAGCCCTGGCCTATGAACAAAGGGTCACTGGTTCAATTCCCAGTCAGGATACATGCCAGGGTTGCTAGCCAGGCCAGAGAACCCCCCATCCCCCAGTAGGGGAGTGTGCGAGAGGCAACCACACATTGATGTTTCTCTCCCTCTCTTTCGCCTCCCCTTCCCCTCTCTCTAAAAATAAATAAATGAAATATTTTAGAAAAAAACAGATAATAACTAATGTTGATGAGACTGTGAAGAAATCGGACTTTTGTCACACTGCTGGAAGGAATGTAAAATGTTGCATGCACTGAAAACAGACCTGCAGTTCTTCAGTAGGTTCCACGTAGAGTTATCATATGACCCAGCAACTCCACTCCTAGGAGAAATGAAAACACACACAACCTTGCATACAAGTGTTTGGAACATGGTTTGCAATAATTTAAAAGTGTAAGTAACCCAAGTATCTGTCTGCTGCTGAATGGTAAATAAAAGTGGCATAGTCACACAGTGGAATATTACTTGGCCATTAAAAGGACTGAAGTATTGATATATGTGCTGCAATGCAGATGAACCCTGAAAACATTGTGCCAAGTGAAAAAAAATCAGTCACATCCTGTGTGATTCCACAGAGACAGACAGTGGGCTGGTGCTGCCGAGGACTCGGGAAGTTGGGGGAGAGGTGGAGTGACAGAAAGTAGGTCTGGGGTTTCTTTCTGGGGTGCTGAAAATCTCTACAGTGGGTACGATGGTTGAACAACTGTCACTGTGCTAAAAAAAACATTGATTTGTGTATTGTAAAAGGCTGAATTGCGTGGTATGAGAATTATAGCTCAAAAAAGCTGGTGTTGAATGGTATTTTACAAATAACCTAAATTTAGTTGTTTTTTTTTTAGTTTTCACTTTTACCAAAAAATATTCTGTGTGAGATTACTGACAGCAGTGTCCTTTATAGAGCAGGAAAATGTGTAATTCTTTATGGTGGATTCCCAAAGTAAATGGGCTTGAAAGATGCGCTGATGGAGCTTGAGTATTTTCGTCATAACTGCTATGCGTGCCCTTTTGCTCTGCACAGCCTGCTGCTGCCCCGTACTGAGCTTCCTTTCTCCCCGCCACCTCCATTCCTTCCCTCACAGAGCTGGCTGGAGGAGATGCAAAGCAGACTTCAGGCAGACGCAGGACAGACGCCAGAGCTGTGAACTTGACTGCTGTGCGAAAAGAACAAAGGTGTTGAGGGCCAGTTTCGTTCATTGCGTGCAGTTCTGTGTCCTCCCTGGTGTTAATTCGTTACCTTCCAGCGTGTTCAGGTTGTCTTACTGTGAATGCTGCACGCCGTCTGCTCAAGGAGGACATCTTAGTACTGAATGTTTATCTTTCGAGTGTTTTTAAACGAGGAAATGAAAAGTACTCTGCATGTGATTTTTTTCATCGGCACTTCTCTGTCGTTGCAGTGGACGAAGGCCGCAGCACGGAGCCCGACCGCGTGCAGGTGTTCTACAAGAAAGCCATCATGCCTTACGGCGTCTACAAGAAGCAGCGCAGAGACGCCAGCGAGGAGGCCGACGTGCTGCAGTACGCGAGCCTGGTGGGGCAGGCGTGCTCCGAGCGGATGCTGCTGTTCCGGAGCTGAGCCCGCCCGGCCCACTGCCCCCACCCCCGCCCCCGCCCCGGTGCATCACTCGGGGGAAGCCCTGTGCCCACCCACAGATCTGACTTTCTTATTTTGACTATTACTTGGCTTTTCTAAGCTGTTTGTGGCAATGTATTTGTGAGAATCTCATGGTTAATATAAAGATTTTAAAAAATATATGACCTAGCCTCATAATTGGGGTTTATCATTTTGGAAGTTTGTTTTCTGAACAAAGAATGGTAAACTGCTCTTACTGTTAATATTTTGGAACATAAAATCAGTATGTAAATCTCAAATAACTTAAATTACAGTTGTACTTTTCTTGTTCTGTTAGAAACCAAAACAAATTGTTTCCTCAGATCCATTTAAAACATTGGTTTATGCTTAAACAAAAAACCCTTAAGTGTGGGGAAGAAAGTGGCAAAGTCTGTTTCATCGCTTAGAAAGTGTCTTCTCAAGAGAATGAAACTGCCGTTACTCCGTGTTCAGAGGTCGGCCGCTGCAGAATGTCGGGCAGTTTGCCGGAGAACTCGGAAAAGCGGGGTCTGCACCTTGAACAGAAAGGTGTCTGGCGCCGGCTGTCTGCTCGCCCAGGACAGCCCTGCTCACGTCTGCCGTCCGGGCCTGGTTTTCTCCCAGAAAAACGATCGCTGGTGTTCCCCTGCTCTCACAGCATCTCAATTTGGGCAATACAATCCATGTTTGCCCAAGTTACATATTACAGAATTTGCTCTATTTTAAAAAGTTCAAGAAAGGGAGGTTCATAAAAATGTTGTCCCCTGCCTTCACCCGGGCCTCTTTCCTTAAAATCAGGACACTTGTCTTGGTTATTGACTAAGAATTAGTTAATGATCTGACTGCATGCTGTTAGAGCTGTGCCACAAGTCACATTTAATTAGGGGGACCCTTCTGGCCTCTGCCCCGGGGAAGGGGCGGAGCTCCGTTGTTTGATGTGGGCATCGTGGAGCAGGTGCGACGCTGGTCTGGTCATTTGAAGCGGAAGCTGCCCTTCTTGTCCTCGTACCTTCTTCTGTTTGGCCCTGCGCCCCTCGAGCAGATGCCCCTTGTCCACCACCGTCCGGGCAGCAGGCACCGTGCTGGGAGGAAGTCCCGGTGGGCTGTGCGGAGGTGCTGCGGACAGCACTCCTTCCCTGGGCGCGCTCTCAGCGGGTCCCCTCCCACCGTGGCCAGCTGCTCGGCCGTTTCACCCATTTCGCCCGTTTGTCTGCTGTCTGTGGGTGGTTCTCTTTGAAGCCGTATCATAAAGCTTAGTGGTTCGAATCTCACTGCTGATTTCAAATTGTCCTTCTAAATGCACTGAATGAAACAAAATAATTCCAGCCAGCTGGAAGGAAAGGAAGACTCACAAAACAATGATTTTAAAAGTCAACTGTCTAAAAGTTCAGCATCCAAATAAACTATTCATTCAGACCTGCCACGTGCAAATACTTGGCCGACTGGGGATAGAGTCGTGAGCCAATCCGTTTTCTCTGATAGCGTGGATTTTACTACTGGAATTTTCTTTGTCAAAGTAGTCTCCCAGGAGCATTCAGTTGACTCTTCTTTGGAGTTGGCTTTAGAATCTATGGAAAAGTTTTTCTTTTTCCCTCTAGAATGAAAATAGCTTAAATTTTTTATTACAAAAATGATACTTTAGGCAATTAAAATATTAAGAAAATATAAATAAGAATAAAAATAATCGGAAATCCTGCCTTACAGAGAGGGAATTGTTGTACACACACACACACACACACTATATATATATATAATTTTAATACAGAAAGAATCACGCTCTGCCTGCTGTGTTTCTTCTCAACAGTAAGTTACAGACACCTGCACTTGGGAAGAAGTTCAAGCTAGGATTTCAGGAGTGTTGTGAGCGACCTGAACATCGTCGCAGTGAGACAGGGTCCGGCCATGGGCCTGTGGCATGGGAGGTGGGGGCCGGGCTGGCGTCGCAGCCACTTCCATCTGAGTGGGCAGTGGTGTTCAGAGGTCACAGCTCTTGAATGGCCAGTGAAGAGACTGCTTGTGTCTTAAGCATTGCTAGTTTCTTCCTGCAGAATGCCCCCAGGGCTCCTTCAGGGGAGAATGACTGGTCACCCCTGTCTGGGGACCACAGTGCTGTCCCTGCGGTGGCATCTGGTCGATTCTAGTGAAGCTCCAGGGAGAGCTAGGCACGGCGATTCTGCTTTCTTGGTTGCTATATTCACGTGTTGGGTTTTTGTTTGTTGTACTCTATTTTATTTTTTGAGAACAGATACTGTATTGATCCTCATAAGCAACACTTCTTGAAAAGACTCGGGTTCTTCTCAGTTCTAGCTGAGTGTTGATAGTGGGCCAAAGGGGGATAATCGGGGAGAGTGAGCTGGTTTGGGCAGCTGACAGGCAGTCTAGCTGAGGCATCTGGCCGTGTGTTAATAGCTGTCATCTGAAGATGGACACAAGACCCTTTCAAGGACAGCTGATAGCTTTTCAAAGCTGGAAGTTTTGCATTTATAATCTTAGCGCTGTAGTCCCTTTCTGATTTCAAATAAATTCAGACCTACCTTCCTGTCACGGGGCAGAAATATAATAGAGATTCCCCATGCTACCATCTTTATTGAAATTATTTCAGTTCTGTTGAGAGATTTTTGTTCTCTTATTTTTAAAAGTGTACTCTGAGCACTTTCTGTTTTATAAAAGGTAGAAGCTATTATCAGATAAATATATTATTCATTTGGTTAAAATTATATTTGCTTACAAACAGTTTATCTTTTTATCCATTTTGCAAAATATCAGTTGTGTGTGGTTGCTTAACATATTGGAATCTTTTATGTAAACGAACCCTTTTCAGAATTCTGAGCAATGTATAGTTTGATTTTATAGACTTTATATGCAGTATGAATAAAGGTGAGAAAGGATATGATGACTAGTTACCTGAAATGAATCTCTTTGTTGCTGACTTGAAAGCAAAGAGGGAAACTAAGTGGATGTAATTGGGAATGTTTAAATTAGAAGTTGTTCAGTTCTTTTTCAAGAGAAGATCAGTAAGTATGAGGCTGAACAGGTTTATTGCATGTTCTGTTTTTTGCTCTCACATGTGCTGTTTTGAACAGTCCAGTCATTAATGCTTAAATGGAAAAAAGTAAAGCTGTTTCTACCCACAGTGGCCGTTGCTGGTCAGTATGTGAAGGACGTGTGTGGTCCTCCTTGGAACTCTTGCGCGTGCTTCTCCTGCAGCGACTGCAGCAGACGGAGGTGAAGCCCTGGCCGCTGGTTCGTGATCCTTGACTTCCAGTGATGCAGGTTCCGGGTCATTTAGTTACTTAAAGCAGCGCGTGATGGATTCCTTTCTCAGGGGTGAATACAAGTAAAATAAATGTCTCCTTATGCAAAAAAGTCTGGATTTTCACAAACGAGGAAATAGACATTATTTTACCCAGAGGGATTTGAAATAAAATTTCATTTACGAACTCAAATATAATTTCTCTTAAAAAGTTTAGTTTACAGAGTAATTTTGATAAATATCTCATACAGCAAAGTGTGTTTTTTTGTGCAAAGTGTGTTTTAATTGTTTTTAGTCCATAGTATATTGGTGGACTGCATTTTCAAGTGTTTGTCTTTTTATGACGAAGAGGATCCTGGTAGGCTGGTGATTAAATGAATCCAGTTTTCTAAGTTATTTAAATATTAGTTACAATTCCCACTGACATTTTTTCCAGAATAGAAATAGCTTTCTAGTTGCTTTCTAGAAATAGACAGTGTTCACCAGAGATTATTTCAACAATGTAGAACGGTACACAGAAGAAACTAAAAGTCACAGTCCCATCACTACTGCAACAGCCATTCACGGTATGGGTGTGTGTCCTTTCAAACTCTTTTTCTGACTGTACGTATGTATATGTTTTGTTTTGCTTTTAAAGAAAATTTAAACTATGCCATGTATATTGTTTCATATTTTTTTAGCCATTTGATATATTTGAGCATGTTACTATATTACAAATATGCAAATAAATGAGGAAAGAATGTCCTCTTAGCGGTTGCATGATATTCCACGGTGTGTGCTGTTTTTTGAGAAAGGGACCCTACGGCGCCAGCCCCTTGTTCTGTGGGGCTGTAATTGAGCAGCAATCATTGTTTATGTCGGTTCTTTGTAAAACCTGGTCATGTCCGTAACTCCTCCTCTCCATTCCCTTTGCCCTTCACGGCACAGGAGGGGTTTTCTTCTTCCTTGAAGATGCAGAAAATGTCTAGCTTTTAAAACTTTGTTCACCTGCTCTCATTTTCCCTCAACTATTTTCTGGGAGACCTACACTACTGATTTTACAGTTTGTACACCTCTAACATTTTCAGTTAGAAAATGTCTGTCTGAAAAGTTTGAAGTTATTTAAACTGCACTGAGATTCTGATTCACTGATTCTTTATAGAACAAAGGCCTTTACATGGGTGTAGAGCGAATGGTGGGTAACCAGACCCCACCACTGTTACTGATGTAGCTAAATGTCTTACTTTCAAAAACACACTTGTACTTTTTTTTAAAATCCTTACCTGAAGAAGACATGGCCGTTGATTCTAGAGAGGAGGGAAGGGAGAGAGGGAGAAGGAGAGAACCGCTGATGTGAGGGGGAAACATCAGCCCAGTCGGGTGTCTTCTACACGCCCTGACCAACCAGGGCCTGAATCTGCAACGTGGGTATCCGCCCAACCAGGAATCGAACCTGCAACCCTTTGGTGTATAGGACAGTGCTCCAACCAACTGAGCCACACCGGCCAGGGCTGTTTTTGCGCTTTAAAATATTTGAGATTTAGTTCTAAGTAAAACTGCATTTTTTGTATCCAGGTGGTTGTCACAGCTGATACCCTCAGTTCAGTCCGATCTAGAAAACATTCCCATTAACCATTCAATTAGACCGAGAATTAAAGTTGCTGAATATGTTTTGCATGCCAATTTTTTTTTTTTTTTTGGAGCTTCAAAGTAGCTCGCAGACTTTCGTGGCTCGGCTTCCTCATCAGGTCTCACCTGCAGCACAAAGAGGCAGTTCCAAGCGGAAGTGCTGTCGGCAAAGACCCAGCGCAGCAGGTCTTCCTGTTCCATGGCGTTCGCGAGTTTCACTAGTCAGTTGCCCTTTAGCATGGCACTCACCATAAATGTTTCAGCCACCTTGGAGGGGAGGTGACATTCTCGGCGTGTCTGGCGTGCATACAGCAGACTCCTAATGACCAGCAGAAAGAGCTGTTTCTTTGATCCCTGTAGTTCGATTAAAGCTGGTATACAAAAGTGTTTTTTTAATTTTATTTATTTAAATGTTCACCAGCTGGAGCCATACACCAAAAAGGGATAAAGGTGCTCTTAATGTGCATAATTCAACCATGTGATTTTGGGTCATATTTTCCCCTGAACCCTGGCTTTTCATGTTTTTGTCCAGTTTGTGCCAGTCTTAGCATCATTTAACATAGGCCTTAAAAAAAACTAGTTAGCATTAAATGAGAACTCATGAATACTTCATGAAGTCCAGTTCATCACACTTTGTTAATTCAGTATTCAGCGAGTCTGAATACCAGTGAGTCTTAACTAATGGAACTTTCTGATCATGGAAGAAGAAAAACAGCACTTTAAGTTTGTGAATTCAGAGCTTAAGACTTGTAGCTCGTTTGTGTGTGGACAGTTCTATGTACCTTTCCAGCATCATTTAAAATATTGAGAGATGACCAGACTGTAACTTGGAAACTGTTACTATGTTATTTTCCTGACCTTTAAAGCAAATGTATGTGTATGTACAGGGTGTGTGTGGCTTAAAACTCGCTAGTAACGGTATGATTTATTCTCACTTTGAATTCAAAGAATCAACTCAATAAAGCATTTGGATTTGCAAGACTATGGTAGAAGCCATTCAGACCGGTAGAGCAGCCCAGTCCAATAAGGCCGCTACTAGCTACATGTGTCTAATTTAATTAAAATTTAAAATTCAGTTCCTCAACCTCACTAGTCACGTGTTGAGTGCTCAGGGACCACATGTGGCCACGGCTACTGTATTAATTTCCTAGGGCTGCCCTCCCTAACAAGTCGCCAGAGCCTGGGCGTCTTAAAACACCAGGAATTCATTCTTACCATTCTGGAGGCTTCAAGTCAAAAATCAAAGTGCTGGCAGGGCCCTGTTCCTCTGCTGCGCCCAGCTCTGGTGGTTGCTGGCAATCCTTGGTGTTGGCTGGTAGCTGCGTTGTTCCGTTTTCTGCCTGCGTGTCCCACGGCCAAGGTCTTCCCTCTGCATCTTCTCATCTTAGCAGGATACCTGTCATATAGGATTTAGGGCCAACTCGAGTCCAGTGTGACCACACCCTAACTTAATACTTCTGCCGAGACCCTAACTCCAAATAAGGTTACATTCCCAGGCATCTGGGGTTGGGGCTCAACATATTTTTATGGGGAGAAGGGGCACACTTCCACCCCCACGAGCTGGAACAGCTCCTTCATCACAGTGTGTTCTGGGGGGCGTGCTGCGTGCAGTGAGGTGGTTATAGAGCGTGCACATGTGCCATTGCTTGCTTAAAGTTTCCATATGGCAAGATACTGTGGAATTATTACAGCACAACATTTGGGCAACTTACTTTCTGGTTGCCTGTCACTCCGTTGTGCCAACCAGCTAGTTAATCTGTGGCGTAAGTGCAGCAAAGCATGTATGTGAGTTTGTCCTATCATGACCGTGGGGCCGTGTCAGTTTCCTGAGGTCATTGCCATGTCGTGATGATCCACAAGTGAACTACATTCAGAGATAATGCCTCTTTACAGAACAATCTGAATGACTGATGAATTCAGAAATATTTATATGGGATTCCTGCTGTTTCCTTATTTCCATTTTCATATTGCATCTTGAACTTTTCAGATTTCTTTTTATTAACATTTATTTTATTTTTTAATTCTCATTTGAGAGAGAAAAACATTGATGTGAGAAAAGCACCAATCAGCTGTCTTGTGCAAGCATCCCAACTGGGGACTGAACCTGCGGTCTAGGTACATGTCCTGACTGGGAATTGAACCGGCACCTTTCAGTTACAAGTCGATGCTCAAACCAGCTGAGCCACACTGGCCAGGACAACTTTTCAGGTTCCTAATTCTAGTTACATGATTATTTTCATCAAGTAGAAAAAAAATGTATAAAGTATCAATAGATCTTTAGCAATAAAAGAATTTAAATGCAGCTCCCAAAGGAAATCTACCCCCAAATATGCAGTGAGCTGCCTTTGCAAACGAAAAGTGGGAAAGTAAATGCTCACTGCACCCTCTCTCTCCCGCTGTGTAAGAACCAGCTGGCGGTTGCCTTCTGGCATTGGTCCGTCCAAAGACAGATGAGGTTTACAGCTCTGCTTTTAAAAGAATGTTTATTTCGCGATTGTATTTTTATGGGTAATTATGATAACTGATTTTTTAACCTAGTATGGGCAATTTCTAACTGGAACTCATGCCCTGTCCTCCACGTGGAGCTCCTGTGGAATCTCACCAGAGGCCCGTGGTCGGTGAGGGAGACGTCAGTGTGGTCGCTTCACCAGCACTGGCTGCCGACAACCGTGAGCGGAGCCAGCAGTGCGGGGAGCCCAGTGAGGCTCCTGTGAAGGTCTCGGCCTCGAGGGGCTCTGCGCAGGGCGAGGGGTAGTAGCTGCAGAAATTTGCCATGCCTGTCTCTGGTCTCTCTGGTCGTCAGCCTCTCCCTGAGAGCCGCACTGTGCTCTAACTATCCCGTGTGCTCTCAAGGCCAGAAAAACGACCATGTGTGACCACCTGTGTGCGGTTGAGTTCGTCCACAGTAGCCGGTGGTTCCTGCCTGAGGTCATTAATGTTTCCAATAATGTCACCAAAGTTTCTGGTGGGAAAGGTGGGGAATAAAGGAACCGAGTTCGAGAGGACAGAATCTGGACACCAGTTTGAACTGATCACAGCAAGCTTGTCCGTTATCCCTGCGAGGCCTTTGTTAAGATACGCACACTGTTATGAGTCAGTATTATCGGTGCATGATGATAAAATATGGGCCTTGCTTATCTGCAGGTTGCTCTTTGGCCACTTCACCATCTGGAACATAAATGGAAAATCAAAAGGTAAGGTTTTTAAAAATGAAAGAAGCCAACTTGCCCTCTTAGCAGCTAACATGGGCTTGAATCCAGGCACAAAAGCTCATGTCTTACTCATGGGAAAGCCGCTACAGCTGTGCGGTCTAAGTGGCGGGTAAATCACTCATGGAAGGGTGCACACCCTCTCCTGGGCAGCTTTTGCTGTGCACACAGCGACACTCCACGCTGTCCCATGGACAACTGTGCTGGGAGCCTGGACTCGAGGGGCACAGTTGGACCATGGGCTGGGGGTGCTGGCAGCAGACCTAGTCCTGGAGCAACCTGCTGACCGCTCCTGCCCACAGCCAGTTCCTTTGTTAACCGCAAGTGGAAGATGGTCAAGGGAGGGAACCTGGACCCAGCTCCAGGCAAGTTGGAATGGGTTCAAGTCCGAGGATTCCTTTCTAAGTGTGTGACCTTGAGCAAGGGCCATAGGTCAGCAGACCTCAGTGTCCTCATCAGGAGTGGTGATGTGGGCTGGTGGGGCCCCTGTGGTAGGAGCTGGTGCAGTGGCCCATGTGGAAGGCATAGCCCACTGTCTCACCACTTCCCTGTTCTCCAGCCCCAAGCAGAAAGAAAGAACCGATTCCCTGTTCTCCTGGTGTTAGCAGAAAGAAAGGGGATCAAGTTTCAACAAAATGTTTAAAAAGAGTAACCCTAGGAATGCAAGCTGTAGAGCCCTGGACTTCTCAACAGCCCCTGAGCACAGAGCGGTTTCTGGGCGGACAGAGCAGACGCTGACACTGTCCGAGCTGAACTGTCAAGGGAATGGTTAAAACACGTCCAGTCAACTCTCTCCTGTAGGAAAATGTAGAAGGCATTTAAATATTTCCACTCACAATTGTTTTAAAAAGAGATTCTACTGGTAGTTATCTGTAGATTGACAATACTGGAACAGGTCTTCAAGAGCATGGAATTACAATCCATTTCATTTCATTTCATTTATTTTTAATGTTTTTAAATCCTCACCCAAGGACATACCCATTGATTTAGAGAGGAAGGCAGTAAGAGAAACTTCAATGTGAGAGAAACATTGATCAGTTACCTCTTCTATGTGCTCCAGGGCTCTGACTGGGAATCGAACCCATAGCCCAGGTATGTGTCCTGGGAACTGAACCCATGAACTTTTGGTATACAGTCCAATGCTCCAAGCAACTGAGCCACCTAGCCAGGGCAGAATCATTTTAAATACCCATTCACGACTTCCTGCCAAGATGGAGGTGTAGGCAGACACCCTGTGCCTCCTCGCACAACCAAGATAGGGACAACAACAATTTAGAAACACAATAACAACCAGAACTAACAGAAAATTGTACTGTATGGAGTCGGACAACCAAAGAGTTAAAATAGACACGTTCATCCAGACCGGTAGGAGGGGCAGAGTTGGGCAGCTGGGCTCAGGTCGTGGTGCTGAGAGCAGAGAGCGTTGGGACCGGGTGCATAAGGCATCTGGGTGTGCAAGACCGCAGCGGGCAGACCCTGGGCTCGGGGTGGCAACCAGCAGACCCAGCGAGGCAGCGATTGTGAAGCAAGGCACTGCGCACAACCCAGAATCACAGCGCTGGGAAATAGAGCCTTGGAACACTGATTGAAAACATCTGTGGCGGTTGAGGTGCACAGAGAGACTCACAGCCTCACAGGAGAGTGTGTTGGAGAGACCCATGGGGTCCTAGAACGTGCATAAGCCCACCCACACGGGAATTAGCACCAGAAGGGCCCAGTTTGCTTAGGGGAAGTGGCAGAAGTGACTGAAATCTGACAAAGAGCGGAGCAAGTGCCATTGTTCCCTCTTAAAACCCGCCCCCACAGATAGCATCACAACCCAGCAATGTGGGTTGCCCCACCCTGGAGAACATCTAAGGCTCTGCCCCTCATATGTAACAGGCACGACAAGACAAAAAAAATGGCCCAAAGGAGAAAACAGATCAAAGCTTCACAGCAAATACAACTAAGCGACCAACAGATAGCCAGCCTATCAGATGCACAGTTCAAAGCACTGGTGATCAGAATGCTCACAGATTTGGTTGAATTTAGTCTCAAACTAGATGAAAAAATGAAGGCTACGCTAAGTGAAATGAAGGCAAATGCACAGGGAACCTACATTGATGAGAAGAAAACTGGGACTCAAATCAATGAAGTGACCAGAAGGAAGAAGGAAACAACCAAACAGAAAAGAATGAAGAAATAAGAATTCAAAAAATTGAGGAGAGGCTTAGGAACCTCCAGGACATCTTTAAATGTTCCAACATCCAAATTATAGGGATACCAGAAGAGGAAGAGGAAGAGCAACAAGTGGAAAACTTATTTGAACAAATAATAAAGGAGAACTTTTCCAATCTGGCAAAGGAAATAGACTTCCAGGAAGTCCAGGAAGCTCAGAGAGTCCCAAAGAAGTTAGACCCAAGGAGGAACACACCAAAGCACATCATAATTACATTAGCCAAGTTAAAAATGAAGGAGAGAATCCTAGAAGCAGCAAGAGATAAGGAGACAGTAACCTACAAAGGAGTTCCCATCAGACTGTCAGCTGATTTCTCGAAAGAGACCTTGCAGGCAAGAAGGGGCTAGAAAGAAGTATTCCAAGTCATGAAAGGCAAGGACTACATCCAAGATTGCTCTATCCAGCAAAGCTTTCATTTAGAGTGGAAGGGCAGATAAAGTGCTTCTCAGATAAGGTCAAGTTAAAGGAGTTCATCATCACCAAGCCCTTATTATATGAAATGTTAAAGGGACTTATCTAAGAAAAAGAAGATAAAAAACATGTATAGTAAAATGACAGCAAACTCTCAATTATTAACAACCACACCTAAAACAAAAACAAAAACTAATTAAGCAAACAACTAGAACAGGAACAGAACCACAGAAATGGAGATCACATGGAGGGTTAGCGACAGGGGAGTGGGAAGAGGAGAGAAGGGGAAAAGGTACAGAGAATATGTAGCATAGATGGTAGGTAGAAAATAGACAGGGGGAGGACAAGAACAGTATGGGAAATGTAGAAGCTAAAGAACTTATGACACATGGACATGAACTAAAGGAGGGGAATGTGGGTGGGAGAGGGTGTGCAGGGTAGAGGGGAATGAAGGGGGGTAATGGGTTAACTGTAATAGCATAATAAAAAAAATTATTTAAAAAATACCCATTCACAAAGGACACTCTTAATCTTAGAAGGCTGAAAACTTTCAAATGGCTGCCTTGCTAACAGATTGCGGATAAACAATGACCCGTGGGCACCCTGGGAGAGAGCCTCTCCCCAATGACGCTGCCATTCAGGCTTCCTGTGGCATAACGGCAGAGAAAAACGGGTTTCAAGGGCTGGTACAGTTATGCACATTTCTGTTTGGTTTGCTCGAGACAAACTGAACAACAGGATATCTGGAAAACCAGCGCGGGCAGTAGGCTCGCTGATCGCTGGTGCAGCAGGTGGTCAGATCCAGTCACAGAGCAACCTGGCACGGGAGGGCCGTTTCATCTCGTCCTGGAGGGCTGGTGCTTCGCCGCCTCCTCCTGCACGGTTCTTCCACAGGGAGGCAAATTCTGGAGGGCATCATGCCTTCCAGTTGGCTTTCCCCTGGGTCCCAAGTTAGACAGCGAGCACTGTCAAATAGGCCAGGGCAGCGGAAGCGCACGTTTTTGACAGGCTCAAGGATGACATCATGTGGGGCTGTGGGATGCTGCCGGGGAAGAGGTGGACGATGGGAGCTAGAGATAGATTTTTAGCTTTAAAGCGCCTCCCCCCTACCAAAAAAAATATTGTACGTGAGTAGTGATGTTCTGCAGCCAAAGAAGAGTGAGCTGTGTGCTGGCGCCCGGGCCAGCGCGATGTGACGGAGGCCAGTGGCTCTTCCCTGGCAATTGTCACAGGCACTCTACTCTGCTCCCCGCTCATGTTCCAGCCGCAGCTCCAGAGCCCGGTGCAGCTGGAGTCAGAGTCAGCACCGACTCTCCTGTCCGGCTGGGAGGGGAAAGAGTCACCTGCTCACCTTAGCAGAGGACACTGGCGGTGGCCTGACAGCCACTGGCCAACCTCCCAGCGAGCTGTGCTGGGGAAAGTCTGAGCCGTCCTCATTATTACCGAGAGTGACTGCTCAGTTGACCTTGAATGTAACATGAAGACTTCAGGCCCTTTCCATCTTCTGCCCTTTCCGTGAAGTTTTCCCAAGAGCCACCAGGGGGCAGAAAGAAACTTCCTTACCCTAAAAAAACCCCTTCAGACTAACTCTACAAGGAAAGGTAAACCTTTCTTTTGGTGCATCCAGGTCAATGTTTTTGATGTAAATTGTATTTCCCATTTGGCATATCTTGACTGTCTTCACATTTGGGTTGTCTTTGAATTGATTCTTCCTTCTGCATCTAAGGCAGTGGTGGGGGGAGTATGCACGTATTTCATTCGTAGCCTTTTCTGTCAATTCCTGATCCAGGTGCCCAAACCCTGGGCCTAGCACAGCATCCTAGTCTCTCCTGCGAATTCTCCCTCTTCCCAGCCTCACTGGGCTGGTGTGGGCTCTGGTGCCTCTTACCTGGATTACTGCAGAACCCTTCCAGCCCGCCTTCCTGGCCAGTTTACCCTCCCAGACGACAGACCACCCTTCGGATCTGTCCCTCTGCTGGTCCACAGTCAGACAGCAACTCCTCCCCGACCAAAAGAATCAACTGCCCCCCCCCCCAACCCCAGCCAGCCCCGGCTTCTTTTCCAGCCTTTTCCCCTACCTCTCTCTTCCGTAAACTCCATCTCCACAGTTCCTTTCCTGATTCTTGAGCTTTGCCATGTTTTTTCCCTCACCAGTCATGCCGAGCCCTTTCAGGCTCCACAGGTTCAAGTCTGCAAGGTGCAGGTCAGGTGTCACCTCCTGATAAGTGTCTTGTCTACAGGACCCAAATCCCTTCCTCCCTCAGCAGCCCTTCAGGCTCTGGAGATGCCTGCACACTGCCGGCCATAGGAATGGCTCTCGGGAAAGCCAGCCGAAGACCGGGCTCACTGGCGCATGCTCCCTGGAGAAGGTGGGTTTGTGTCATGTGGGGGCTGACACCCAGCACCCCGGCCAGCCTGGGGCTGGTCAGCACTCACCGGAGACGGTTGGGAAACATTCCTGAGAAGCAAGTCCAGAGTGGACCAAATCGAACTATGCCGGCACTTAACTCGTTCGGAGCCCTGGAAACACCCAGAGAGGAGAGCTGTGAGTTTGATGCACACAGATGCGGTTTCCTTTATTAACCTCAGAAAAATACCAGCCTGTTCATTTTTAATGTGCAGCTACTAAGCATCATCTCTAAGACCCTTGCATGTTTATTTGAAACAAATGGGCAGGCCATCTGGGACGAATAGCTACACAGGGTGTATGGTTTCTCATGTCACCAGAAGTGAAGAGGACGCTTGTGTGGATATTTGTGCCTCGACAGGTACCTTCATGGTCACCTGCTGCCACATGGCAGAGAGACAAGAGAAAATTAGGGACCCCCAGAAAACTGGGGCTTGATGTGCTCAGCAGGGAAGGACATGTGGGGAGAGATTGTCTGGGCCTTTCGGCTGTTGGGAGAACAGTTACTTTGCATAATGAATTCCCGGCCTAATGGGTCTGTGGGTCCCAGTACTTGGGGACAGACCTGGTTTTGGTTTAGTGCTCACAGACCAAAAAAAAAAAGAACTGTGAATTGAAAATTCTTAAAGGGGATCAAATGTCATCCCTGTTTAATCTGGACTTTTCCTCCTAAACTCATTGTGTGTGTGGCAAGGCATTCTTGCAGGGGATGCAGGGCATTTTCACACACACTGAACACTCACTTCCTCCGGGAGTGGCCCTTGCACACCTCACGGAGCTCCCGAAAGGAGCAAGCCTTGCCAGGAAACCCATGTGTGTGCAGGAAAGAGCCCCTGCTGCCACCACGCAAGTAGCATTGGCCATACCAACCCGCCCCTTCTGGATCGCGAGTGTCCACGGATGCTGCCTTCGTTTGCTCGGGTGGGGGCGCTGAAGTGAGGCTCAGCATTGGTCATGAAGATTTCATCGCTAGTTCTTTTACTTGGTCTTAAATTCTGTGTACATCTCCTAAATTGTATGAGACCATGGCTTTCCCTTCTTTCTTGTTCATATGTTTATTGATTTTAGAGAGAGAGGAAGGAAGAGAGAGAAAGAGAAACATCAATATGAGAGAAACATCCATCGGGTGCCATCCGAATCTACAATTCCCTGGTGTATGTGTTGCTGTTCCAATCAACGGAGCCATGCTGGCCAGCGTGAGGCCACTGCTTGTCCGTGAAGCTCACAAGGTGCTCAGGAACCGGCCCAACTGGGAGACATGCTGGTATCCCCTTTGGATGTGGCCTGCACATAGACACAGTGCAGGTGACACCTGCAGAGGGTCCCATGGCCCGGTAGTGGAAGAGTCCCGGCACCTCCGGCTGGCAAAGAGGGGGTTCCAGGGCACACAGCCCACGCAGCGATCCAGCACACCTTGGAACTGTGACCAACATCTCTTCTTGGGGCCAAAGGCTCTACGAAAGTTCTGTGCAAAATGCAAGTCGCACATACACGCCTCGTGCATTCATTCCTCCATTGACTTATTCACCCAGCAATGACCTGAGCTCCTGTCCTGTGCCAAGCGTTGTGCTCGGTGAGTGAGGCAGTTATATCCTGAGGGGGAGAGACAATTTACGAGTAAATGAGCAGGTGTGCCAGGCTCTGCGGGGGGTGCAGGGGGCCAGTGCAGAGAGGGAGGTATTGGCGAAGGCTCCGATGAAGCAGTGACAGGAAATGTGGGTTGAGTGTGAGCAGGACTGTGAATCCACGGACACACGGAGTTAGTGGAGATTCAGGGATGAACAGTCATGTTCTTTGCTCTGAAGGAGTTCGCCGTCTCGGGGGGCAGACTCCGAACCGTGGGATGGGACTCGGCTGGTCTAAGAACACAGAGGAAGTCCCGTGTATGTCCTTGGGAAGGAAAGCTTGCCTCTGGCTGAAGGCGGTCAAAGTGGTTTCTTGACAGAGTTGATGTCAGACCTGCAGTGAAATGCAGGAAAGGGGCAGGGCATTGCTAGCAGGAGGAAGGGGGGACGACCCTGGGTAAAGGCAGAAATACGGGGTGTGTTTAGGGAGCAAGCAGCGTACAGTGTGGTTTGGCCGAAATGCAGAGAACTTGGAAGAAAGTCATGGGTGACACAGCTGGATAGATCAACCTTGGGGCATGCCACGGAGGCTGGGCCCGTATAGTGTGCAAGGAACGCTCCCCTGGCAGCCCCACAATGCACTTTCGGTGGCTGCAGGGACTGGCTGTGGCTGGATGGACAGATGCCCGTGAGGTTCACCCACCCATAAACTCTCAGCACAGCTAGCAGGACAGGCTCCTAACTGGGTGGGCTGGCTGCTAATCCCATCAACACCTTGCTGAATCCTAGGCAAAGGACATTTCCTCCTAAAATAAGATAATGCCTTCTATACCGTTTCATTGATTCCTGACATCTCTGTGACTGAGTCAGCTTTATTACACAATTCGATACTAAATTGTTAACCTTACACCCATTAGGGTGGCTAGGGGGTGAGGGGTGGCAGGACTGAGCAAAAAGGAAAAAGGACTCAGGGACATGGGCAACAGTGTGGTGATTGCTGAGGGTAGGAGGGTATAAGGGGATTAAATGGTAATGGGAAAAAATACGATAGATTGAATTAAAAGAAAAGAAAAGAAACAGAAACCAGCAAGTATCAGTGAGCATGCAGAGAAATCGGAACCACTGCCCACTGTTGCTGTATTGAGTGTAGAACGCTGCAGCCGTGTGCAATGGCACGGTGGTTCCTCAAAAAGTTAGAAACAGAATTAGCATGGGATCCAGCAATTCTACTTCTGGGTGTACATCCAAAAGAACTGAAGGCAGGATCTCAAAAAGATATTTGCACGCTCACGTTTATGGCGGCATGAGTCACCATAGCAGGGGGTGTGGTGCCCACACACAACGCATGAACGGTGCGTGAATATATACAGTGGAGCGGTGTGCAGCCTTGGATGGGAAGAGAGGGAATGCTGCCACGGGCTGCAGATTGAGTGAGCCTCAGGAACGTCGTGCTGAGTGAAATAAGCCTGTCACAAAAAGACAGGTACTGTTTGAGTCCACGTGTGTATCTGAAGTCTTTCGATTCGTGGAGGCAGAGGAGAACATTGGTTGCCGGGAGCTGGAGGGGAGGAAGAAATAGGGAGGTGTTCTGTGGGGACGGAGATTCAGTTTTGCAAGATGAAATCATTCTGGAAATCGGTTGGTTGATTGTACGACAGTGTGAATATACCTAATGCTACCCTTAAAACTGGTGAAGACGGTAAATTTTATGTTATGCGTACATATATCACAACTTTTAAAAGTTTTAAATTAAGCTCGTATTATGACGCAGCAGCCTGGCTGTCCATTGTGCCGTTTCAGGAAGGTGCATTTCAGTATCTGAAAGGAGTAAATCTGAAAACTACATGGAACTTGCAGAACAACCCAATGTCAACTGGAAGGGCAGAAACTTCACCTGTCTTCCAAGAAGGATGAATTAGATTCATGGAGTAAATTCATAATATTTATAAGACTCTTTTAGACAAAGCTTTCCAGTGGAAACTTTGTTCTCTCATTGGCAGGGCCAAGGGTGCTGTGTTCTCGGACCAGTGTTTCAGCAGGTTGAGGTGGCTGGGAACCTCGCCTCTCAAGGTGGTAGATTGCAGGAGTGCATTCTGGGATCAGGGCACAAAGGGGTATGTGAGTTGATGGTTTCAAGAATCTGGATCCTGCCCCCACCCATTTATCAGACTTTCCATTCCCATTTCAAAGGGAGAGAAAGAATAATAAGAACCAGTGTCCAGGCCATTTTAATAAATACAAAAGGCCCCCAAAAGGCCCCCTGTTCCAGACCTCACGGCTCCTGCCAAATCCTGTAAAAATAAAGATTAAACCGTACGGAATATTTGTTTTGTTCTGATTACTGTTATTTTGTTTCGGCAATAAAAGCCCTCAGGCATCTGACCTGAGAGAGAGCTGGCAGCTCTGGCTTTTGACGTCACTGCTCACCACCCCCTTCCCAGGAATCACTTCTTCTGGGCTATGGGACCCCCGCCCTCCCAGAATCCCACGCTTGGCCCTGCTCTTGGGGAGCAGGGCAGTGCTGGGCTGCCACATGGGAGTTCAAGTGCCAGTGAACACTGGGTTTCAAGTCCTCATTTCTTAAAATTTCGTATTTTTGAATAATTTCAAGCTTATGGGAAACTTGAAAAAATAGTACAAAGACCCATGGCATACCTTTTCCCCAGGTTCATCAATTGTTAGTATCTTGCCTCTGTCTGTCTCCCTCACGTATAATCACAATACAATGATCAGAATCAGAAAGTTAGACACTGGCACCACGGTATCATCTAAAGTGTATCTCATGTCCCCAGTGTTCCCCATGACGCCTCCTGCGGCTCTGTTTTCTGGTCGCGGACGTGCACTGGGCGCACTTAACCAGCACGAGCCCCTTCACGTGTGACCACCAATTGGCAAGCAGGACCTCCCTGCTGCTTCCCACTTGCCAGTAGAAAAATAAATCACTGATCACAAAGAACTGGAGAGGAACACAGTTAACTTCTCTCCCACCTGTATGAGTCAATGATAATTTACCCTTTAAAATAACATGGCTGTCTCCATGACTTTATATTATCAATATATCATATTACCCTGTGATAACTGAAAATAGCGAAGATGAATGAGAATGTTTCTTTGATTCTATGTTGCAAGCTGTTTAAACAGTACAGCTTCACACGTAGCAAGCAGTCACTGAAAAAAGCATCTTCTGCAGAAACGGGGGAGTCCCAGCACAAACACTTTACCAATAGGAGCTACATCTCGTACGTGGGCTGAAGTGTCTGTCGCATTGCTGCTCTCCGTAGGGTCAACCACAGAATGCCCAAGAAACCAAACAGGACGCAGTTAAGAGGGATTGGAAACACCGTCAGGAGAAAAGTTCACAGGCTGAGGGTGGAAGGCAGGCCTCTGACCACTGCTGTGGGTGCCACCGCACGCCTTCTGACACGGCCAAGTCCAAGGTAGCATTAAACCTCTCAAAGATACTGCCTGTGCTGTTACTCTATGACACATAGATTTCTTTCTCTAGGAATGAAGATGCCCTAAGGGGGGACATTGAGCTTTCAGAGCTGTATGGTGGAGAGGAGGACTGGTCTTCTTGAAAGGTCGGTCTGATGCCCTTCTTCACAACCCCATCCTGGAGTGTGTGCACGCGTGTGCCTGTGTGTGTGCTCGTGTGCATGTGTGCCCATGCACATGTGTGTATAGAGGGGTCCTCAGGTGTCCTTGATCAGGGTGCATTTCTTTAGGCCACACAGGTTTTTGTGTAAGAAGGAATGACAATAGTTCATTACACTGTAGGCATGCTGACGTCATGAGTGCAGTGACTAAAATTTCAGATGGGTTTAAACACATTTGGCATTTTTGAACATTATTATCCTCATGGAAGCTCCTAGAGTACCATGTTTGGCCCATGGGAGGTTAGCGAGCACTTCTCAGTAATAAATCATCCATCATTCATTTGTTTACTCATTCATTTAACTGAGAGTTTTGCATACTGATGATAGGCTAGGCAAAGAACTAAATAATGTAGCAAGAATAAAAACATTTGATCCCCATCCTGTCTACAAAAAGCTCACAGTCTTTAGTGAGAAATAACATATATACAGATGGCAACCAGACGGTAGTGTCATAGAAGGCATAGAAATAAAGATTTGTTGTCGTGATTTGGAGATGAAGCTGGTATCATAAGCTGCATACTTACCAGGTAGGTGTCTAGGCCTCTGCTTTGCCATCCTCAGTGTGGGGATTCCATTCTGTGACCTGAGATGGCAGCTCCATCCCTGCCACAATGCTCATATCTAGCCTGCAAGGAAAGGAGGAGAGAGAAGGGAAAGGCAGGCTCCTGCCTTTAAGACTAGTGCCTAGAAGTTGTACACATCACTTCTGCTCACCTAACAAATGCTCAGAACTCAGTCACATGGCCATACCTAGCTGCAAGGGAGTCAGGAAAATGTAGTCTGTAAGTAGGTGGCCATGTGTCTTTTCACTCTGTTATGTTCAAACCTTGTGTAGACCACCAATTCTCCCAGTTTAATGTGTATATGAATCACCTGGGGATCTTATTAAAATGATTCATGAGGCATGCATGGGTGGGTAGGTGGAGGTGTTGAAATTTTACATTTCCCACAAGCTCCCAGGAGAAGGGAATACTGTTGGTTCTTGGACCGTGTTTAAGTACCACACTTCATGGGTGCAGATGACCATGTAGGAGGGACTATCCGCTTTCAAGGAAGCCTGGTGTTGCAGAAAATGTCATCTTCATCCTCCTGTTACTGCTGCTCCTGCAGCTCTTTGGGTGAATACCTTTGGAGGATGTTGCATATTTGAGTTAAATACCCAGAAGTGTGCTCACCTACAAAGTGTAATTAGAAGGGTCTTTGCCTAAAGAGATTTGTATGTTAGCTTTTGTTTAGAACTTGGAGTTTTCCCTTCAGACTAGAAAGTTTGAGTAATAGTATTACTAGTATAAAAATATAGAAAAATGAGTTATTTTCTAAGTAGAAAACAAATCACAGTAGCACACAGAGTTCTTGGCATGATAAATATTCAGATCTGTGGCCTTCATCCAATTTTCTTCAAACACTTCTGAAAGCGTGAATAATTATACTTTATGCTAGTA
Source organism: Tonatia bakeri (assembly GCA_004024845.1). NCBI lineage: Eukaryota > Metazoa > Chordata > Mammalia > Chiroptera > Phyllostomidae > Tonatia > Tonatia bakeri. The sequence continues at coordinate 225,389 of PVIA01000375.1, forward strand.
TAAATAGGTTTTTATTTCCTAGAGAAATCTCAGCACTTCAGGGCCCCTTAAGCAGTTATCTTTTAAGCATCACTAATCAAAATAGAAGAGAGCATCCCTGGGAAGCCTCCCTTGCCCCCCGGGTTCTGGGTGAGCTAGCCCTGCTCTGCCTCCCAGGCTGCCTCCACCTCCCCAAAGAGGCCCCGAGTTGTCAGCCCCACCACAGCAGGACTGTCTGGCCCTTGTTCACCCCTGTGTCCCACAGCTGAGAACTTTTCCAGCCCCCAGGGCAAGATTTTGAAGTTTGGCCTTTTCTGCTTGACCTGGCAGTATCTGGTGCCCAGGCTTTGATCCCCCTCCAGCGAGGCACAGCCAGGGCTTATCTGGAGAGTCCAGGGTCCTCAGGAAGGCTGCAGAGGGAAGGCAGGTGGGAGCCCTTCGTGAGCCTCAGAGGGCTCTGCAAACTTCATGGGCCCTTACTCTGGCTAATCAGAACAGTATCGATTGTTATACCTTTTGAGCATTGACTGCGTGCCAGGAAGTAATGCTTTATACAAGGCTTGTTCTCAGTTTCCCAAGTGGAGAAACTGAGGACGGGAGAGAGGCAGACCCTTACCTGGGGTCACACAGCTGAGCTGCAGAGCCAGGACGCCGGCCCAGGCCACCAGCCTCCAGAGCCTACTCACTTAAACAGGATACATTTAAATCTGATTCTCCTACAAAGCTAGGATGTGTTTGGGGATATGTTCAGACTTGAGTTTGGGTTTTAAAATTGCAGTTATACTGAGTTTCTTTTCATATTCCAAAATGTGCCTTTACCTATGAGGGTGGGGGTGGGGGAGAGCATCAGGGGATGGGGGAGGGGGCCTCTTTTGGCAATGTCAATCTCATGGTCTCTGAAGTGCGATCATCGTCACCCTTCCTTACACCTTCAGAGGCGTGGGCCGCGTGTTCAAGCTGTGTGTCTGTCTCAGCACCCTGTCTGGGGGCATCTGGGACTTCGTGCCCTCGGTTTCCCTGCCTAGAGGAGAGGAGGAAGGGGACTCAGTTGGGAGAGGAGGAAGGGGACGCAGGCATGAGAGGAGGAAGACAGAGAAGCCAGAACCATGGATACCCCCCACCCATCCGTTTGCGGTCCTGCAATCTGTTGGGACTATTATCTCACCCGGTTCTGCATGTTTTAGTTCAGATAATGTTTATTTCCCCCTCCCTCCGACTTGGAAAGTCATTCACCCTACAGTGAGTAAAATAGGACTGCTGTGTGCTTTAGAAAGATGTACAGAAATGGAGAGGGAATTTACCTTACCCCTCCAGGCATCTCATTGAGCATTTTAAAGATGTTTAATGAAGCGTGGGGCTTCCTTAGAGCTCCTTACATTGAAGCCACAAACTTTGGGTTTTTCTTTCCCCCACCCCCCAAGCGAAGGAAGGAAGGGACCTGGAGCAGAGTTCCACTCCCTCCCTCTCCCCCGCCCCCAGCTCCACACAGCTCCCATCTACCACCTCCCCCCCACCCACCAGGCGGCACAGATCCCGGGGCTCCCTGCACCGATCAGCCTGAAAAATAGCGCTCAGAGGGAGAGAAAGCGCCCTTGGGGGGAGTGACCTGCACAGTAAACTTCTATCTGCACTGAATTGTTCTGTAAAGTGGCAATCACTTCCCAGACAGACAGGCCTGGGAGGAGCTGCCATTCTGCATCTTTTAATCACCGTTGCTATGGAGAAAGCCACTATTTCATTAGAGAAAGCGCCTTAACACAATTAACACATAGTTCAGTTGTTCCCCATCCCCTCTGGACCCTGAGACGGAGGGACGGGGGATGGGGTATTGCTTTCCCAGGCCCCCCCTTCTCCCCCACCCCCGGAGACAGCAGGCAATGCCGGGCAGGGCCAGCCCCCAGAAGGTGAACCCTGGCCCACACGGGGCTGACTTGTCGATTCAGGGATGTCCAGAGGAGGAACAGCCTTCCAATGTACAAAGAAACTCAGGGTGAGGGTTGAGTGAGAGTTTCAAAGCAAGGCAAAACAAAATAAAACAAAGGAGGAGTCTTGTTTGGAGAAGTTCTGAAAACCTCGACATGTTCTCTGATGAGACCAATTTCACTGCTATTTCTTATCTCAATTTTTGGACGAACCAGGAGCCCCGCCGGGCCAGCACAGCAAGCGCAGACAGTACACCACCGCCCCTTGCCCTGGGCTCCCAGGCCTGACCCCTGGGCTCGCTGCCGCTTTCAACCCCCTCTCTCTGGCTCATCTGCAAACAAAGATATTATTTTCAACCTAACTGGGTCATCCTAAGAAACTTTCCCCAGGGTGCCTGTCTGGCTAAGAAAAGGAAATGCTGATAAAAATGATGAGTTTTTGATGGTTATGACAGGAGGGCTTGGGGAAAGTTTTCTAAAGTTACTGAATCCTGGGCACTCCCAAAAGCCTGGCTGCAGTGTGTGCCCGGGGCCTCGCCTCCCTCTAGCTGTGTGGATGACTCAAGCAACAATTTAACTCTCAATTAGCATTTTTTTTCTAAAGAAGGTATACCCAAGCATCCTCCCCTGAGAAAACTGTTGGAAAGAGAGGGTCTGTGGAGAAGTTGGCCAGCGAAACAAAGAAGCGGTGTATATATCTTGTATATAGATGTTTTGCATCATTCCTAATTAGCTAATGTATTTCTTTCCGCTGTACTCTTGGAGGAATTCTCAAGCGTGTCCCCCTGCCGCTCCTGGAGACCAAAGAAAAGCAAATGACACCGAATTTTCCCTTCTTAATTAAAATGTTAAACGGGGTTAAGATGCCAAGTTTCATCAGAGATATTTGTTCCCCTGGTGAACTCTTTAAGTCCTGCTGGGGCTCAGTTCAATGGGAGTTATTTGAGTCAAGACATGTTATTAAGTTTCCAAATGTAATCAGCCCAGATATTTTAATGGAAACTTTCTCCTTTCTTTTAATAAGCATGTGGTTTGGTTTAAAAGCACTTGGGTTAGGTGCCCCGCGTTGCCCTTCCGTAACCAAATTGCCATAGCAACAGGCAGCTGGTCTCTACGAAGCTGGCCGGGCGCTGCGAGGGGTGGCCGGCAGGAGCCCGGCCCCCAGGGGCAGCGTTTGGCGAGGCAGAAATGTCTTCAATGGGATTAGAGTGTTTCAGGGGCTAAAGGCTGTGGGAAAACTTTTGTCTGCCATATTTACCTCTTCTTCTGTTGTGTCTTAACACTTCCATTCGGGGATCCATGGGGTTAAAAGTAAGAGCAAATGTTTTGATGGGTTTATTTTGAATTATGGATTCGTGCGTCTGCATAATCACCTGTCAGCCTTGACCCGCTTCTGACTGTGCCCGCTGAGGGCCCGAGATGGGTGGAGGGGGGCCGTGGGGGTCTGCACCGGGGAACGGCTTCAGCGTGGAGAATTAATTACATGGGGTGAGGGGAGCCGCTTCTCTCCCGGGGTGGACACTGTGTCTCTTAGAGACGGATTCCAGGCTCACAGCCCTGCTTTGCGCCTGGGGTGAGGGCCGAGTGAAGCGCCGGTCTGTTTTTCTGATCAGATCTGTTTTTCCGACCAGTTGGCTGTTATCAGGGAGGAAGACTGAGAGGCAGGTGTTTCTGGCTCCCGGTCCTCAGTCTCTGCAGAACTTGGATGGGAGGCCGTGTCCAGGGCTCCGGAGAGCATTTGCCCCGTCATGGGCTGGAATGTGTCCCCTCCCCCCATCTGTACGTTGAAGCCCAGAGCCCAGCCCCTCAGTGTGTGACCGCGTTTGAAGGCAGGGTCTCTGAAGCGGCGACTAAGTTAGATGAGGCCCTTAGGGCAGGTCCTTGTGAGACCAGGGTGGACACACAGGGAGACTCCAAGGTGCATGTGCCCGGGGGAAAAAGCCGCATGAGGACACAAGAAGGCAGCCGTCTGCCAGCCAAAGGGAGAGGCCCCAGGAGAAACCAGAGCTGCCGACTCCTTGATTTAGACTCCCAGCCTCCGGAGCTGTGAGAAGATGAATTTCTGTCATGGAAGCTACTTCATCTGTGGTACCTTGTTGTACATGTCCCCAAACTGTTTTCCAGTTCCACTGGAGATGCTGACAGCCACATGTCAGAATAGCTGCAGAACCCTGCAGAGGCAGCCCAGGCCACCGGCCAAAACCTCTTTCCCCCCTCTCTCTCTCAATAAATGCCACAATCCTTAACCAAAGACCCATCTATTGAAGCAAAATGACTGTACACACCTGTCACCTCCCTTTCAAGGGGCCCACCTTGTTGTGCTGCGCTGATAGTAACATCCCTCTTCACTGACATGCATTCTTAGCTGGTTTGTTGGAGCACATGTTGAATTAATTGCATTATTTTGTAAAACTTCTGTGCTGAGTATGATCAGAATAATATAGTCATTCTTATTATGTGGCCTAGGGCCTCCAGTGGTGGGGGGGTCTGGGAACACCTTCACATGGATTCTTCACTACGTTCTGCTCGGCCACTCCTTGAGGGAGGGAAATCCTTGCTTCCTCTGCCCTGGAAGACAGGCGGAGAAGGCAGGGGAAGGGAGTAGGCATGCCCAACCTTAAGCAGAACCGATATGTCAAACTTGGACTTGAAAACAGATACATTTAACTTTGCCAATTGACATTTCTATGAAGTGTACTTTGTCAAGTGTATGTGAAGTACAGGTCAAATGATAGACTCATTTGGGAATCTTAGAGTTGGGTTCAGTGATTCGTAGGGAATTTCTCTCAGAATACTTGCATGAAGTGAGGCCTATCTCTCCGGCAAGGTCACACGCCGATGGGTGGCGAAGGTCAGTTGGTTGGGAATGGGGGCGGTGCCGCCCAACTGGAGGAATGTACAACCTAAGTGATGGATATGCATACATATCTACATATATTCATATGTAGATGAAACTGTATATACACGCACACATGTATGTGTGCGTACATACATATATAATCATACACACAATTTCTTGCTGTTCATGCCTTCAAGAAGCATTTATCGAGTGCTTGCTTGGTTGGGCATTGTGCTCGTGCTTAGGATACGAGACGACACGTCGCTTCTGCTCTGCTCTAACGGAGTTCACAGTCTCCGAGGGAAGTGAGGTGGAAGTGCACATGATCTGAACATGATAGAAATCCGCACGGCCACACGGAGATGTTTGCCAGCCACGGACTCTCAGGCATGTGGGTCAGTGTGCCCCCATGCCCACCATGCGGGAAGTCCAGCCCCCAGGCCGGGGTCCGCAGTCGCTCTGCCCCAGCTTCAGGGAGGGAGAAAAGAGAACTCTGTGCCCTGCCCTGGTCCTGCAGGCGCTTCTGCCGTACACACAGCAGAGGTGATAGAGACTCGCAAAATCAATGAGCTTCTTGCACATTTGTCTCAGGATGGTAATGGACGTTTTTCTTACCTGAAAGTGGTCTCAAAGGAGAGCCTAGAAGTCCAACAGGACACGGCGCCATTGTGCTTGTGGCCCTGGTCGCCCCGAGCACTCGCCAGCCCCCTGCTTCAGCTTGGGATCACACAGCCGGCGCAGCACCATGGAGACCATATACGGCTCGCTCCTCCCTGCTCTCCCTTCCGCCTCCCCTGCCCCGCCCTGGCCTTCCCTCAGGTTCCCGGACCTCCCCCTGTGGATGTGGCAGGAGCCCCCACGAGTCCTCTGTCACCTATCGGCACTGCCGCCTGAATAATGGCCCGAAGCACAGCTGCACTGATGCTACTCCTCCATGGGAAGATGGCAGCGTCTCCCATTCAGGTGTATTCGATGTTCACCAGCTGTCGCCTGTGTGCCAGAGAGTGTGCCCAGATGAGTCCTCTCCCTGAGGCCAGGCCTCCCGGGGCCCACCTGGATCTCAGAGGCTTAGATCAGGCTCTGGGGCCTGTGGGGCACCCAGCGCTCCCTCTGTGGGCTGCCTGCCTCCCCACACCCTTCCCCTCACCCTGCATGCACTGCTGTCTCTCCCTCCCCACCTGGAACAGTTTGCAATAAAGGAGGAGACTGGTGAACGCATTGGTGTAAAAGAACAATACTTATATGATAAACAGTAAGCAGCCAGAGCTCTCATTCAGAAACATAGTTTGAGGAAGAAATGCTGAAAAATTCAGACGGGTAGTTCCTAGGAAATGAGATCATACAGGCATTTTTTTTCTTTCTACTTTCTGTTTTTTTAATTTTTAGTTTTTTAAGATTTTATTTTATTTATTTTTAGAGTGAGGGGAAGGGAAGGAGAAAGAAAGGGAGAGAAATATCAATGTGTGGTTGCCTCTTGTGCACCCCTAACTGGGGACCTGTCCTACAAACCAGGCTTGTGCCCTGACTGGGAATCAAACTGGCAACCCTTTGGTTCACAGGCCAGCGCTCAGTCCACTGAGCCACACCAGCCAGGGCTGTTTTTTGAATTGTTAATATCAAATATATTTTGTTTTGGGGGGGGCAGAACAGAAAGGCTTTCAGAATAGAATCCACGTAGCATTCAAGACCTAGCTTGGGATGCTAGAAAATTCTGCTTGGGGTGGTAGAAAAGAGTGTGAGCCTTTAGCTATTCCCATGTGAGCACAGCCCCAGCTTCTACTGCCCGGGGGCCGGATTGGCTGTGTGAGCCTCAGTGTACCCATCTGCAAAGTGGGGCAATGTCCATCTTATCAATGTGGGGGTAACATAACGTCCACAGACTGTAGTGGAGGGTTAATGCGTTTTTGTTCCCTTCCCTTTCTCGCCCTCCCTCAGGTACTCGCTTATTACTTTTGCATGGTTATTATGGCCCTACTATGTGCTAATATTATTTGCATGCATAGCACCTCCTGGGCGAGATGGAGAAATCGAGAACAGGAAGGGTGTCTAGTCACCTGGCATCTCCTTCTTGCCCCCTCCCCATCCTAGGCTCTTAGTGGCTTTGTTCAGAACAGACGTATATAGTCAGTCTCTGGATTGAAATAAAGAATTCGCCAAATAGTTCTGCGAATCCAAGATACAATGAAAAACAGACTCAGCCAGAACAAGAAGAAAAAAAAACCAAAGGGAAAAAAAAGTAGCCATTTTAAACTCACTTTCAAGTCGTAACTATCAGAAAATGCAGAATTATGACTCCCTCTCCTGCTGTAACCTTTTCACATCACACGTATGGAGCAGAGACCATAAAAGTGAACACGGCGTTCGGTAGTGCGCGCTGCGAACAGCCTGCGTGGCGCGGCTGAGTTACGGCGGCGGTGGGAATCGTAACCCAGAGTTTCCTCCCTGTTACGCGTGTGTAATGGCACCAGCCGTTCCTGTGCATTAGTGGCCCAGTTTACACGCAGACCCTGAACTGCACTTATAACTCGAATAAAGGGGCAAGAAGCTACTGTTCACCAGGCCCTGAAACTGCCCTCTATCTCTAGGGATTTGCGGGTCTTTATGGACATTTTTCAAGTGACCATTTTTCAGAAAGTCATTGGAATAAATGGAATATTCCCCTTTTTCACATAGCATTTTGCTTGAGTCTACCAAACAGTATCTGTTTTTGACTTCAGTCCCTGCTTCCAGGCAGGGCCTGCATCACTGTCATGTGGGTGGCTGGCAGCCCCGGGAAGCTGTGCAGGAAGCCCCAGCTTGGGCGAAGCTGGCACTTCCCGGGCTGTAAACCATGTCCCATGAGCTTTCAGCACTGTCCCCAGGCTTTCAGGGACTTCAAAAACATCACCTTGGGAAGAAGCGCCCCGCCCCAAGGACACGCAGGCCACCAAGTCTTGGGCTGGGAGGTGGACCGGTTTCCCACTGCCACACCCGAAGCAGATGGGTCTCACAAGCCCCTTGGCTTGGACCTCAGCAGACCCTCAGCCTCATGCCCAGGTGAGCGGCCTCTGACCTCTGACTGGTGTGGAGAGAAGAAGTCAGGGCCTCCTTCCCAGGGGCCTGTGCCTGGGCCGCTGTTAGGAGAGGATGCCTTAATGCCTCAGTCCTGGTTTCAAGTCTTTTCAAGGTGGAGAAGGGGCAGGCCACACTCTGGGCAGGCTCCCACAGACCTCCGGATTGCTGTTCAGCTGGTCTGCACTCTGTCTCCTCCAGTCTCAGCTCTGCAGACCTTCAGCCTTTTTTGCCCCAGGCCTTGCCTTCTTGCCCTTTTATCAGCCTGGCCCTTTTCCCTGAGGAGCTTCAAAGGCTCCGCTCTCTGGAGCATAAACACATTACCAGATGACAAAGCGTGAGCTTAAGGATGGAACTCTAAAATAATTTTGAGTCTGCCCTGGCTGGGTAGTTTAGAGCATCGCCCTATAACTGAAAGGTCGTGGGTTCAATTCCAAGTCAGGGCACATACCTAGGTTGCAGGTTTAGTCCCCAGACCAGGCAGGTACAGGAGGCAACCAATTGGTGTTTCTCTTTTGCATTGATGTCTATCTCTTTCTCTCCCCCATCCTCTCTCTCTAAAAAAAAAAAGTCCTCAGGTGAGGATAAAATAAACACATAAATAAAGTAAAGGGGCCCTGGTCGGTGTGGCTCAGTGCATTAAGCGCCAGACTGCAAAGCAGAGGAGCGCTGGTTTGATTCTCAGTCAGGTCATGTGCTTGGGTTGCAGGCCAGGTTCCCAGTGTGGGGAGTGCAAGAGACAACCACACATTGATGTTTCTCTTCCTCTCTTTGTTCCTCCCTTCCCCTCTGTCTAAAAATAAATAAAATCTTAAAAAAAAATAAAGTGAAAGGATTTTGAGCCCAAGGTAGAACTTGTAATAGCTCCCTGAAACATTGCCTTTTTTTTTTTTAAGTACTCATCCAAATTGGTATCAACACAGCAAAGACCCCATCACACACACCCGGGCGTCTGAAGGTGGAGGACAGGCTGCGTCTGCACAGGGAGCCACATGGGTACCTGTGTCTGCTGAGCAGGGTCAGACAGTGATAAACGCTCCTGGCATTTGGAATGTTTGAAGTGCCGTGTTTTGTTTTTTATTTAGTTGACTTTGGTGAGTGTCTTTGGGTAATTCCTGTCCGGTTTGCATTTTGGAAAATTGCAAACACCTCCTTGGCAGGACTTCAGAGGGAAAGCTGGGCAAACGTCAGGGCCAGGCTGCCTGTCCCTGGGCACGAGATGGTAAGGTCAGTGTGGGTGTGGGGGCTGGGGGAGGCGGAAAGTTGCCTGCTGATACAAAATGCCCTCGATGACTGTGAACTTTCCGAAGTATGGACACTTTTTCAGCAATCCAAAAACAAGGGGACTATGGATAGTTTTGTGCCTTTTGCAGGTGGGCGCTGACACATGGGTGTTTCATGAAGGGTCTCCAGAAGGGTGAGGAGGGGGAGGAAATGGGGGGTTTCAGTCCCACCAGCAAAACCCTCCGACGTGCTGATCTCCTTTCCTCGTTGGGTGGCAGAGCAAACAATGGGTGAGTGTTTTCTGTAAGTTGCAAAAAATCTAGACGGAAGATTAAAATGTTTCTAAGAAATTTGACAAACATCAAGATTTCCCATTCAGCTCATCAGGGGTCTTAAAAACACAAACACTGAACCCACCAAGCGACTAAACTTCTTGGCTAAGGTGATTTGGTTCTGACTGGAGACACAGTGATTATTCTTAACAGACTCCACCCTATTCACTTATTCTGGGGGGACCATGGAAACCTCTGAGCTAAGAGGGCCTAAGGTCTCATCCCCAAGAGTCACAGTGAATTGGACCCCACTGCCTGCTCATTTAAATGTCTCCAATGCTACTTTCTTCCAAGACCACAGAAATCCCTGGAGGAGTTTACTCCAGTGCACTCAGGATAGGGGTTATATTACTGCCAAGTGGGTTACCATTTATAAACTGTTTCCAGAGTTTGACATCTTGAAATCAAGGCATGTAATCAGTGAGATTAAAAAAAAAGTTAGAGAAGTCATCCATTGCATAGGAGAAAGTAGTAATGGTGGTTGAAGATGGTTCACCAGAAATATGTAGAAAGATGGAGTTGGATTTGATTTGGTTATGGTGACAGGAAACCCAGAGTAATGTGGGCTTATGTGAGAGAGAAGGTTTTTTCTTCTTCTTATAAATGTCTGAGGATAGGCAATCGGGGCTGAGAGAGTGGCCCCATGGTTATCTTTGCTCCTTCTATTCTGCTTCTCTGACAACCTTAGTTTGTACCTCATGGTCCAAAATGGCTGCTCAAGCTCCAGCCATCACATTCACCTGCCATTTATCTGGAAAAGGGGAACAGCTGCACACCACACTTCCTCAAGCATCCTCTTTGCCAGAAGTTAATTTACAACTATACCTGTTTGCAAGGGAGATATTGTTTGTATTCTGAGTAACCATATGCTCAGCCAAAAATCAAAAGTTCTGTTATTAAAAAGATCTGCCCCACCAGGGACAATGTCCTGGGGACTAGCAATCAGAAGGCATCTGTGCTCCATGGCTCCCGCTGGAGGCCCTCCCTTGCAGTGTGGCCTTGGGACAACCCACTCTGCTGTTTGAGCCTCAGTTTCCCCTTGAAAAAAAGTACGCATCAAACATCAAAAGTATGCCAACATCAAAAGTGACATTTTGAGTACATTCAAGGGACCTTGGTGAATGTGACTGTTCTGGGCCCCGAGCCCTCATGTCACCCTCACCCTAATGCCCACAGGACTGGTAATAAGAACAAACACTGGCATCTCCATGCAGACCCTGTGGGAAGCCCCCACCCAATCTACCTAGTGGCCCACCGCGACAGAAAAGGAACCTGCAAGTGGGAGAGGCTAAGACAAGTGCAGTTACCCAGCTGGGCAGTGGCAGCCGGGGCCTCAGCCCAGTTTCCATGATTTCTGGAGCTGGAGAATTCGTCTCTCTGATGGACTTAAAATGACAGACTCAGGTAAAATCTCCTTTCACTTTTCAAACCTGTAAAAACTTTACAGCTGTCAGAATTTTCTCAGCTCCCTTTGGAGGTGATGAAGAAGAAAGTCTTACCATCTTCTAGAGCATGTGAGCATTTCAGGAGGGTGTGCTTGGAAATGTGAGATGGGGCATAGACGAGGGTAATTACTGCTCCCTTTATTTGTGTTTTAGAATGCTAATGAAGGGTACCCAGGCCTTTCCAGAGAGAACCTGTGTCCGGTGCAGCATGTTTTCCAGCTCCACCAGCAGTTCACTCACATCAACCAGACTCTTGGACCCTCAGAAACCTACCCAAGCGGGCCCTTGTGTGGGGCATCTGTGAGCAGCCAGCCACACCGGCTGCTCTCCTGCTCGGCCCTTGTGCAGCAGGTGCTGGGGCGGATTCATTCTCGACATGGTGCTGGATCTCAGGGCCCATCAAGGTGCCTGTCTTTCCTCTGATTCCCGGTGTCTTGCTATGACCTGAAGCCCCGGAGGGAAGGGTTTCTCCCCACACCCATACCCCGTCCAGGCATGTAATGCCTATCAGTCTCAGGAAGCCAGCTGCAGAGAGAATGTGGGCCCTCAGGTGATGGCCGGGGGGCTGGGGAAAGGCTCCCAACTTGGCACGAGCGAACCTGTGACTCTGTGAAGCAGAGGCTGTGGTTCCACGTGCTTGGCCAGGGAGCTGCTTATTCCGCCTCTGTGCGAACATGCTAAGTCCCAAGGGCCTTGGGGCCCCTACGAAAGATCGTCTTAGCGCAGGGGTGTCAAACCTCATTTTCACTGGGGGCCACATCAGTCTTGTGGTTGCCTTCAAAGGGCCGAATGTAGTTTCAGGACTATAAATGCAACTACTCCTTAACAGTTGAGCAAGAGCTCGGCACTGCCGCCAGGTAGGAACAAGGTGCTGGGCAGGGTAAAACAAGGTGGAGGACCCACAGGCCTTGAGTTTGTCACTTGTGTCTCAGCAGGTGCCCTTTAGCTGGAGTTTCTGCCTGAACAGAGGGAAATAAGACAAAGAAAAGAATGTTTCTTTGCTTTCTGGGTAGGAGACCCCTCAGCTTTTTTTTTAACTTAGGTGTTTTTTTTAAGATATTATCTATTTATTTTTACAGAAAGGGAAAGGGAGGGAGAAACATCGATGTGAGAAAGAGACATTGACAGATTGCCTCTTGCACATGGCCTGATCAGGAACCAGGGACCAAACCCTGGACCCAGGCATGTGCCCTGACCAGAAATCAAACCTATGACCTTTTGCTTTGCAGTATGATGCTCCAACCAACTGAGCCACACCGGTCAGGGCCCCCACAGCCTTTTTAGACACACTTGGGAATAAATTTATCCAGGCACCAAGGACACTTCAGCACCCGTTCCGGTCACTGCCAGTTCTTAGAGCTACTCTTCTGACAGCTGGGGGAAGGGGCTCACCCAGCACAAGGCCATGTGTCACTGGGGGCAGCCCTGGCCTGAAGGCAGGGTGGCTGAGAGCAGTCCACGCCCCACAGCGGACTGAGGGGCAGCTTTCCCCCAGATGAACCTCTGTCTCATGTGCTCCAGTTTCTCGGTGGGACTGGAGACATCTCCCTCTCCACCCAGACACCAGCTTCTGCCAAAAGGCAACCACACCTTAAGAGCTGGCACAGATTTCTGCTGGAAACGGCTGGCTTCAGAAGCAGATGAGCTACTCGCTCCATGACCTGCCCAGCCCTGGAGGAAGGGACCGATCCCACTCTAGGAGTCCCAGGAGAGCATCCTCCTCCAGCCCAGTGTCAAGTCCTTGAAGAGCAAGACCAGAGAGGGATGGCGGGTGAGCATGCTCAGGGCTGATACAACCACAGAGGGCCAGCTCAGCTCCGAGGAGGGAGGAAGGACTGCTGTCCCACCCACTCCCTGCAGGGCACGCTGCCCTGCCTCAACGCCCAGCTTTACCCTTCACCAGCCCCATGACCTTGCGACCTCGGGCAGGTTACTGACTCTCTTCTCTCCTTCCCATGCCCCCACCTATACAAGTCAGTCTCACGGGGCTGCAAAGAGGATTCAACGAGCCGATACCTAAAAAGGGCTGAAGCAGTGCTTGTCCCATAGGGGCACTCATTAAATATCCATCATCGTTGTTCTGGTATCCACAGCAAATTAGTTTCTGATTGATTACCTGGAGGTTTAGTCTTGAGCATGCACCTTAGGAATTAAGGACAGATGCTGGCATAAATCAGGCAGTTGGAGGACTTGAATTCCTACAAGGCATCCCCTTTGGTCCCTAGTAGGAAATTGGGCTGGACGAGAGAGGAGGCAGAATGACGGTGGTCCTGGGGGATGGAGCAGGGTGCCGACGGGGAGCAGGACTCTGGGCGTGGAGGCCTAACCAGCCAGAACATGCGACTACTCTCGTTCATTCATCGATTCGTTCTTTCCTTCATTCAGACGAGGAGCACTGGCTGAGTGCACACTGGGGCCAGGCATTGCGCTGGGTCCTGGGGGTCCCGTCATGAACAAGGCAGATGAGTTTGTGGGGCTCACGTCCTAATGGAAGGGTTGTGGGGAACGGGCAGGCCGATTATGGAAAACAAACAGACGATCATTTCGGGTAGGGGTTGATTATCCATTGCTGTGCAGCAAACCAGCCGAGAGCAAAGTGGCTTAGATCTGCCATCTGTCTCTCAGGGTTCTGTGGTTTGGGCCGGGTCCGCTGGGGACAGGTCATTGCTGTTCTATGGTATCAGCTGGCTTCCTCCCTCGCCTGGCAAGCTGTTGCTGGCCGGCGGCTCTGCTGGAGCTGTGGGCCAGGGCCTTCGTTCTCCCTGCAGCCTGTCCTCACGGGCTTCTCAGAGTGGTGGCGGCAGGGGGTGAGGCAGCATTCGGAGATGGTGGCGGGAGGTGGTGCTGGGAAACCACCAAAGAGTCCAAGTAGGGGAGGGGCCACACTGGCCGGGCAATTGTGGCACTGCTCTGTCCCTCCATTTTCTCGTTCACAAGTGAGAGAGAGGCCTGCCCAGTTGTCTCTGAGGGCCCTTCCAGCCCACGACGTTCCCGGGATACTCGGGAACTCTCTGGCGGCAGCAATGCCTGGGTCTGGGCCTTGCCTACTGCACTCTCTCACTTGAAGGGCAGTGAAGAAGCAGGCGGCTCCCCAATGCTTCAGGAGAAATGACACAGACGTGGTCCCGAAGGCTCCCTCCACAAGCTGTCCACACTGTTTCGGGATCTCGTCGTCAAATCCGTCCTGCCAGCAATGGGTGTGAAAGGAAGAGGCTCTTTTGAACAAGAAGAAACATCAGTTGTCCAAACATTTCAGAAGGTCCAGTTCCTCTCGTCTCGATAAGACCAACATACAAACCAGATTCCAGTGAGTAGTGCTAGCTGATGCTCAGTGGTCTGGGCAGACCCTCAGACTGGAAGCTTCCTTGGGAACTTAATTAGATCAAAAGGGCTGATACGCTCCTTAAGGAAAGAGCCGAGCATTTAAAATTATGCCACAGGTATTTTCCCCCGGTTATCTGCAAGGGGAACTGTCAAGATGTGTGATAGGGAAGCGACATGTGTCGTTGGAAACCAGTTCAAACCAGCCAGGCGGCTCCCTGCCCTGAGCCGCCGGCTCCGAGCCCCGTTCAGCCTGGATGGGAACCGAGCAGGTGGCAGAGAGACGTCATCTCGCTCGCTGGGGCCTGCGGGAACAGGCGAGCAGCGCGCTATCTTCCGCACACATCTCCCGCACAGGCGCAGGCTCCGGCACGAAGCACCCCCTGAGAGTTAGAGGGGCGCTTTCATTCCCGTGACAGTTTTTTGGAAAGGTTAGAATTTAATCCCTTCCCAGCATAGAGTTATCTCGCTTGCCACTGATCCTTCCGATAAATGAGACAGGATTTCATGTTTTTCTGGCTACCGAGGTATCTAATTTTATAAAAGCCTCCAACAATGTAATAATTTATTGTGGCAACAGGACTGGCTGCAGGTAATGACTTGTCTACTTTCTATTAATTTTCTGAAGGCCTCTCCTCCCCTCGCCACCGAGAAGCCATGCGTGCCTCTCTCTGTGGGTTTTATTAAGACCGTTTGAAGTCACGATGACAAGATCGCTGTGATACTTGTGAAAGATAGTGGGTTTCAGAGAGTTGGACTGAGACTTAAAAAGCCCCATCGTCGTCATTCCTGTCCTCTACTTTTTCAGAGCTGTGATCTGGATGTGCGATAAATGCTATAATTTTCCTTATAATCTCACCTCCCCACTCTTATGGTTCTCATTACTCCTACTCCTCTTCTGAAATGATGCATGTAGTAAAAAAGTAAAAAAAAATAAGGCAGAATCTCGCATCTTCTCGGGAACTCAGAACCAATGGAGAAATGGTTGCATCCATATGTCCCCCAAAGTGGAGTTAGTACGGGTGTCCTTTCAAAGGGGGAAACTGAGGCAGGGGATCTTTTTGATAAGCCATCTAGCTTAGATAATCACTTCTTACCGTCACGACGTGGCCGTGCCAAGCGTGGGGCCAGTGTGTTCATAAACCAGATACAAGTCAGTGAAAACATTTGGCGACATCCCCAGCTCTGATGATGGTAAGGGAGGGGAGGAAGGGAGAGAGGCCCATTCCCAACCTCAGAGGCCAGCCTGGGGCTTTCTGCTGAGAGGAGGCTGGGGGTGGCTGGGGGAGGCTGGGGGAGGCTGGGGGAGCCTGCTGGGAGCCTGGCAGTGTTGGGAATGAAGACACAGTGCTCACAAGTGCCTGAGCTTGGCCTTGATTTACAAAGAAGTGCTCTATTTGCATTATAATCACTCCCTTCTGTGCCCGAAACTTCTAAAGCTTCCATTTTACAGAGAAGTTAGGTCGGTACTTAAAAATGTCACTTCACTTGCCCAAGCTCATGAAGAAGGACCACAAATTAGAAGGAAAGTTGTGATATTCCTCCTGCCTGGCTTGGCCAGCCGAGTCCTTCCGCCTGTGCCGGTGGTGTCTGGGGCCGGGGGAGGTAGCTGGCGGGCGTTCTATGAAGAGGCGGGGACCCCTTCTGCCTGCTGGGCACCGTGTTTGTCCGTCCAGGTATTCTACAGCAAATACCCGTGACTTGAGCCAAGTTTCAAACCCATTCTGGGGCCATTATTTCAGGAGTTTGAACTAGACCTAGGGCTTTTGATGGTGCAGTGGGTTTGGCTCCCCCAGCCATTCTTAAAAGCAGCAGGGGGAGATGGAAATACGGGCACACACAGTGCAAGAGATCAGCCTTTTCTAGAAAGAGGATGTTTTTGACCAAGTGCACAGGAACCAAAGCCATACAGGGGGATTTCCTCTCGGCTGCTGAGGGACACTTTTCAGTTGCAAGCAGGGGAACGTGGCAGAAAAGTAATAACTGGGGAGACCATCCCTTAACGGGGCAGGCTTGGGCCGTTTCTGACGGACGCGCGATTGGAGCTGCTGCTGGATCTCGGCTGATTACCTGCTCCCACCCAGACGCCCCTCGCAGTCGTTGCTTCCTTCGCTTGAGGCCGGGCCACGCTCTGCGCACGCTCTGCGGAGGGCTCCTCGCAGGGCTCCGCGCACGCGTTAGCGGTCTGCTGGGAGAGCCCGCGCTTCGCTTCGTCACCAGGCTCAGCCTTCGGCGCAGCGGCCCGGGGTGGCCCTCCCAGTGCCGAGGCCACGTGCTTCTGCGTTTGGAGCCCTGGAGTTTCCACTTCAGGAGTTCCCTTATTTACCATGATCAGATCTGGAAAGAATTTTTTTGAATGAGAGCACGAGAGAAAAGGAAAAGGCACTTTGTCGTGTGGTGTTATTTTCGCTTTATAAAACACAACAGTCTCCGGCTCGCACGGCAGACAGTTCTGGAAACACGTGAGCTCAAGGTGTAGCCGGGCCTGAGGCTGGTAGGAGCCCTTCCTACCCGAATGGGACAGCTTGTTAATAGTTGTATTCATGGAAGTTAAACTTAAATTTCTGTGTGTTGATGTAGAGCCAGCTTTCCCCTCGGGGCTACTTATTTTCAAAAGCTAAAATAGTAAGGGGTCCACGGAGTGTGCCGGAAGCTCGCTGTGGTCTGTGCCCTGAGCAAAGCCCCCTCATGCTGGCCTCTGTGAGCTCACCCCGTGCAGGAGAAACCTGGCCGCTTGCTGGCTTCCCCTCCCACAGGCGGCAAGCTGAGGCAGGCTTCAGATGCGCCTGCAGGTGGTTCAGCGTTTCCGTACCTGGAGGAGCAGGCTGTGATAAACACTGCCCTGCCCCGTAGGGTGGTGGGCAGAGGGTGGGGAGGCGTGGGCGGTGGAGAGTCCTGGCAGAATCAGCCTTAGGTGCTGGGATCGCCTTTCCTACAGGGTCGAACTTTGGGACTGATGCCGTGTTGGGAAAACATATTTCTAATTAAACAATTTAAAAAAATAAAAGTCAACATTGAAAAGCAAAAGAAGAGGAGGCCATTTCTAATAAAGGTAACAGCAAAACTAGGACATGGGACATAGTCTAATAAATACAGAGGTTTAAAATGTAGATGTTCAAGGAGAGGAAGGCAGTGCTCCTAGGAAGTGGTGGGATTAAGCAGCCGAAGAAGAAGGCCTTGTCTTCTCGGCTCCGTGGCTGGCGCAGCAGCGAGTGAGCCAGAGCCCTGGAAACGCCTTTGAAAACCCCAGAGCCCTTTCAGTTGTGGAATCAATGGCGTAAGCAGCGGCGGGGAGCAAGAGGGGTCCCACAGAGACCCCTGGGGGCAACCCCAGCCAGCCCGGCAGGGGGCTGCAGGGGGCCTTTGGGGCTTGCTTCTTCCATGATTTCTCCCCTCGGACTGTTTGATTTTTACCCAGAAGAAACCTAGACAGGTAGTGAGAGCACTTGCTCCTCTCCCTGCTCAGCAGCGTGCCACGTTCGTTTCTCCCTTTGCAAACAATTGGTTCCGAAATTCAGCAGATGCAGTATCGGGCATCAGGCAGTAGGAGAAGAAAATACCGACGATCGAGGGTCAAGTGACCTCCTCCTATTGGGGAGAAGCATTCTTCGATGTTTCTTGAAGAACATATTGAGTCTTAACAATCCTCATAGCAACTCAACGCTGTCCACCTGCCGAAGGTGCTGTTCTGAGGCCTTCACATGTGGGGTTCTGCGTTAGCACTTACAGCTTCTCCCCAAACCCCTTCAACAACACGCCACGGTCTTCAGCCTGCGCCGGGCAGAGGTGTGCAGGGAGGAAGTCCATGGTGAAGGAGCGAGTGCCCCACAGAACCCGGGTTTGCTGTCCGGGTTTTATCCAGGACCCTGGAGCCAGGGTGGGAAATAGCCCTGCGTTGGCTGCGCTTCTTCCTCCCTCCTTTGTCCCTCATTCGGGATCCCTGAGTGATGGGGCATTGTGCCTGAGTGAGGCCTCCCCTCCTTCGGGCCCACTGAACGAAGCTGGAGCTGTAAAAGCAGGCCCATAAATCAGCTCTGTTACAATGGCAACGTTCTTGAAAGGCCCTAAAAGCCCTCCATACATTCCTCCTGGTTAATGAGCAACAAGGTGGAGTCGATGTCGCCGGCCCTGTGGAGGCCAGGTTAGAGGCAGAAGATGGATATGTGGGACTCGGTCACCCGGAAACATCAGAGCTCCCCCACCCCTACCAGGAAGGAAACATGCTCAGCTTCAAAGGCCTCCTGTACCTTCTCCTGGCCAGTGCTTGGCTGGCAGGAGAACTTGTATGAAAAAGCAGCTGGGTCTCCCCTGAAACCAGGGGTTAGAACAGGTTTGGTGCGTACTCTATCTAAGGAGACTGTCTCTGGAAAACCGTCTTCGGGCCTTCCCCTGGAAGCGCTGTCCTGACAGCCCCCCCACCAGACCTGGAGGGAAGCTGGCCAGGGCTGCCCCTCCCCGAGGGTCTGCAGGCCTGGTGTCCTCTTGCTGGCTCCTTGCACCCTTCGCCCTGACTCGCGGGGGTGTTCCCAACAACGAGTTGCCTCCTGCCGCTGCCCAGGGGCGTGAGACCCCATAGGCTTTCCAGGTAGATGAAACCAAAATAGATTCCTACTGATGGGTTGGAGCTCTCTAGCAGTTTTTCTTTCCCTACGAGAGGTTATGCCCGAGACTCAGAAACAAAAAAAGAGAAAATCAAAGATCAAAATCATTGGATCTTTGCGCACACAGATGTGTGTGTGTGTGTGTGTGTATCATTCTAAGTTATTGGTTATCCCTTATCAGATGTTTTGTGGGCTCACATGGGAATCATGTGACTTCTGAGAATGAGTCCTCGTGCACGACTCGGTGTCCGGACACAGGCCACACCGCCCTAGCCCCCGGGGCCGTCCATAACCTGGGGCTACATGTTAAATAGCCAGAGGTCCAAAGGGGCTTTCTTTCAATGCTTCAGGAAAACAAACCATACACCCAACCCCGAAGTATGAATCGCAGTGGAGAAAAAGTACTTACCCAGAGTGGTTTTGATTTAATAACCTAAAGAAAGTGTGTTCAGCAGTTTTACTTTGTCAAATGCACAATGCTCATCACATCTCACTGTTTAAGTCCCATGTTTTTACCAAGCCCCCCACAAAGAGCCCCGTGCAGTTCCGTGTTGCAGGTGACACGCATGGTTGTGTGGCACAGGTCCTTAGCACTTTCAGTTGGGAGCCTCGACATCTCTGCATGTGCCACACCCCAGCCAGCGCCTATGGGTGGCTGGGGCCACTGCTGCCGCCACTGCGGGCTGTTCCCTGAGCTGCCCGTGACCTTCAGAGTGATGCATCTGCTCATCCTCTACCCCCTGTAAAATCCCTCTACAAAGAATCTGGCTTGCTCCCATTTCCAGAAAGGTGTTCCCCTAAAAGAGGGATACTTAACCTGGGGTCCCTGGACCCCAGAGAGTCCACACATGGGATTTAGGGTTGCCAGGCGCCCTCGAGATCACACGCACACTTTGGTGAGCACAGAGCTTTCCTCTGTTGGCAAGCAGGCTGATGGTTCTCCGTGGATTCTCAGAGGAGTCACAGACCTGCTCAAAGTTCATCGCCATCGCTCTGACTGTCCCCTCCCTCTGATTCCAGTCTCTCCAGCGCATGCTGTGTGTCACATTGTCGTAACCAATCTCAGGCCTGATTGGCCTGTCTCGTACCACATGCAAATGCTGTGCCTGTGGGTGAGGGGCACTCTCGTCCTGGCTGCCTTCCTCTTTCGTCTCCCAGGGCGGCCCTGCTCAGCACAGGGTCCTCCAGACATTCCTGGTTACCTCCCCGACCTGCCGTGCTCAGGGGCACCCTCCCGCGCCCTTTCTCATCCCTCCCTGCAGTCCTTCCTATTCTTCACCTCCTTTGAAGTCAGACTTTCCCACAAAGACTTTCTTCCATCCACCACCACCATCCTGTCCATGAGCGTGTACCAGCCTATTCACGTGTTGACTCTTAATCCTGAACTCCTTCTCACACTGTTATTTCCTATAATTAACCTCTCATGTGTATGGTTTGCCATCTGCACTGGATTGTGAATTTCTTGAAGACAAAGTTCATTCATTTGTTCAACCACTTGTTCAGCAGACACTTGTTCAGTGTTCTGTTCTACAGGGCACTGATCCTGGCGCTGGGTTTGGGCCCCCACCACCCGGGTGAGTTCCATACACAGAAAACATACTCAGCGAACATTGAATGAAGGAAGGAATGGACTTGGTTTAAACCACACCATTTCAGGGGCGTTTGAGAACCTCTGAGTAGAATGCACAGCCAGGGTTTCTCTAGGTTTCTGGAGCCAAAGCAGCACATGGAGGCATGGTGGTTCTTAAAATGTAACCTGGAAAGGCTCTGTGAGTCCCACGCAGGAATTTCCTTCCATGTCCAGGGAGGCGGCTTTCTGCTAACTGGCCCCATGGGCTCTCCTTGGCTTCGCCTCTCCTGCGGTTGCCGAGGGAGCCTGGATCCAGTCCGCCCTTCCATCAGAGCTGGTACCCACAGTGGGGAAAGAGAACCAGAACACCAGCCCTTTGTACTCACCGGCACTCTCTAGCATTCCCACTCCTTGGGGTCAGCAGCTCCACTGGTGTTTCTGATGACGTTCCTGCCCATGACATTCACCCTCGGGAGTGGGGGTGGCGGTGGTGGGGAGTGGCATTGATGCAGGAGGAGGTTTGAATTCGCACACCTTCAGGTGGGCACAGGGACCAGCAGTGGGGTGCACGTGGCTTTTAGAGATCGCTGTGGGAGTCTGTGTTTGTCTTGGCTCCACAGGGAGTTGAGCATCTTCCATGAGAGCGGCCCCTGGTTTCCTCGGTCTTGCATCTTAGTTTGGGACAGATCCTGCTGCTCTGCCCTCTTCAAAGGCCAGGGAACAAAGCCCCCGAGACTGACTGGCGGTGGCAAGGCTGAGCTCCGAAAGCCACATCCCGGTGGCTTGCGGGCTGGCCTCCCCTGGCCAGGATTCCTTCTGCTGTCTGTGCTGCAAACCCGAGAGCTGGCCCCACTTGGAAGGCCCCAGGGTCTGCTGTGCTTCCTCCCACCCCAGCTCCGGCCAGAACAAACAACACAGCCTGCCGACTCTGAGGCTGGCCCTCCCTCCAGGCACCTCTGTGAGTCCTGGGACGGGCCTTTCAGCATATCTTTTACACCTAAGGTGCTTGGTTTCTGTTGCAAATTCCTGCAGAAGTCTCCTGCAGAGCTCCAGCACAGCCACCTTCCAAATAATGTATCTAAAATCCCCTGGGACACTGTTCGCCGGGCTGCTGACTGCATGGGGGGGAACGTCACTTACTCATTAGAAAATGGATCATGTGAATGTCCGCTTTGCACCTTTGTTGCGGTAAAATACACATACTGTGAAATTTCTCATTTTCACCATTTTAAACTGAACAGCTGAGTGGCACTTAGTACACTCACGAGGCTGTGCAGCCCTCGCCACTGTCCACTCCCAGAGCATTCTCCCTGCACCTTACAGAAGCCTCATACCCAGCAGCAGTAACTCCCAGCCCCCGCCCCCAACCCCAGCAACCGCTGACCAGCCTTCTGTCTCTGTGGACTTCCCTACTCAGCGTATTTCGAGTAGATGGAATCAGACAGTGTGGACCCTCTGTGTCCAGCCCCTTTCATGTGGCGTGGTGTCGCTGAGGTTTCTCCAGACCGTGGCAGGAATCAGAATGCAATGGCTGAGTAATCAGCCTGTGATGCAGGGATGACGTTATTTTCTTTCTCTTGGACTCCCTGCTCCCCGCTTCACTCTGGTTCAGGATCCTCTAAGGTCTTTACTCATGGGATTTGATTCCTCCTGCCTCGTTCCTCGGACACTGCCCAGGAACCCCCAAGCCAGTCGCAAGAACTGCCTGTACCAGGGCCCCCCAAAAGGGTGGTTGAAAGTACAGCTTCCCAGCCCCACTCCACACCCGCTGAGCCCCACACTCTGGGGACTGACCTAGGGAGTCTGCATTACCGACAAGCTTCTGTACTCTGACGATCACCTGTGAGTACTGGGGTGTGACACACCCCAGCCCTGGGACTTCTTAGTCAGCTCTCTGTGGCTTAATTTCATCTCTGTCCCCACCCCCTGGAACCCCAGTTCAGATGCCACATCTCCTGTGATTCATGAACCTTCCTAGACTCTTCACTGGAAGCCATGGTTAAGAACAAATGCTAACTTCTGTGGCTGAAAGAAAGCCTTTGTGAAAGAAAGGGTTTATCAGGCCATTGCTAGAAAGGAGAAAAAGACTGCTTTGGGGGCTTCAGTCTAGCCCGGCAGCTCGAGGCAGGTAGGAAGCACAGATGCCCATCGTCCTGTAGTTTTGTGGGTGTTTTTACACACCGAGTGGTGGGGAGAAAAGTGCAGGCTGCTGTGAAAGGATGAGCTACAGACAAAGGCTGGGGGAGGTGAAACGAGGCCAGTCCTGGGTGAGACACAGCCGCACCCACGGCCAAGTGTGGAAAGCTCTGGTGTAAACGAGCAGCAGGGGCTTCTGGGGTTCTATGGTGCCTGGCCCTTCTCTCGTTTTTGGGAATCTCAGAAATAGCCACCTGGAAGCGAATTTCATAATTCCAACAGGTGCTAGGATGTGTGAGCAGGCTTCGCGGGTGCTGCACAGAAGTTAACGGGCGAACCCTCCCAGTCCGTTCCCTCCACGCCCTGGCCTGCGGCGGTTTAATTTGGGACATCTCAGAATTTTCTCCTTGTCCCCACTTTCCTAGACTGTGTTCTGAGGGTCAGGGGCAGCCTTCTCTTTGTGTCCTTTGATTCACATTCACGTCCAGGATAAGAACACTAGTTGCTGTCCCAGGGCTGCTAATTAATCAACTAATTTAATCTGCACAGACCCAGCAAAGGCCATGTCATTATCCCCAAACACCTGGAGGAACTACCTTTTCCAGGAAGTGCTGGCACAACTCTGCTCGGCGACAGAGTGACCCCTCGCCTCACTCACGGAGGGACGCACAAATGAGTGATTTGTGAAGAAGGCTGTCCTGTGGTCATCAGGAATAAAAAGGTGGCAGATGGTCCAGGTAGGGGAATAACCGTTTTAAACAAATATTAGTAACTTCTAAGGGAAGGGGGCTGTCCACGCTGAGCCAGGCTCCCAGTCCCTGGCAGAGAGAGAAGCCCCTTCTGTCCCCACCCGAGCGCCTGGGCCAGTCCCTCTGTGCCTGGGGCTCCCTGCAAAAGGAAGGCGCACATTTTACTCCTCACCTCGCTTTGTTCCCTTCTCTCCATCATCCTGCGGTCACATGTGCCGCTTACTGTAACAAAGGCACGAGCTAGTTCACGTGACCGAGCTACAGCAGCACAGCCCATGTGGGGCGTGGCCCACGTGCCATGTGACCCACGTGGCAAGGACATATCCGGTGGGCGAGGACAGGCCTTAGTGAAGGGCATAAAGCTCCGAAGCAAAACCGCAGCTCTCCTTACCCCGTGACCCAGCCATTCCACTCCCAGGGGGAGACCCCTCGGAGCTGAAACAGGGGCTCAAAGAGGTGCTTGTGTGTCTGCGTTCGTAGCAGCAGCGGTATCCACAGGAGCCGAAGGCGGAAACAACACAGTGTCCATTGATGGATGAATGGATAAACAAAGTGTGCTCTCTCTATTGTACGCAATGTTGTTCAGTTTTAAAAGGAAGCATTGACACATGCTACGAAGTGGATGGATCTTGGAAACATTATGCTAAGTCGGATAAACCAGACACAAAAGGAGAAATACTGTATGAGTTCATGTCTATGAAATATCTAGAGTAGGCACGCTCACAGAGACATGAAGTGGATCAGAGTTTACCAGGGGCTGGTGGGAGGATGGAGTGGACGGTTGTTGCCTAATGGGTACAGAGTTTCTGTCTGAAGTGATGAAGAGAAATTGGAAATAAATAGTGGTGACATTAACAGCAAACAGTGCTGGATGTTACTAGTGAAGTTAGACCTTCGTCCTTGAGTGTGGCTAAGAAAGAATTCAGAGCCAAGGACTCTAATTATACGAGAAGGTTTACATGGAAAGTCATGGAGGCAGAAGAAATGAGCCAGCCGGGCTGCGTGGGCTCAGGAAGAAGTTACAGAGGCAAAAGAAGGGCTGTTGGCGCTTCAGAGAGAGAGCAAAGGCATGTGCCTGGAGGGAAGAAGGGGAAGAAAGGCCTAGGCATGCAGGGGAGGGGGGAGCGGGGGAGAGAGTGGGTGCCGGGTCCTCTGTCTTAAGAGCTTTTTTCTGCTTTCCAAAGGTGGGGACCTCAGGGGAGGTCCCAGGGGAGGATCTTAGTAGAACAGTCATCTGCAGTCCAGGTGTGTCCTTTCAGGGTCACGGTCTCTGCTGAGGGGTGGGGTCATTGGTCATTGCATCGGATCCTGGTGTCCGCCACAGTGTCACTCTCTCCGGTTTTGCTGCTTTTCTGGACCTGAGGCTGAAACACAGCTGAGGCCCAGATGCTGCCTCTCGTTTGACCAAAACTCTGACTCTGTGGTCAGGATACCTGAGGCTTTGCCCGTGAGGTTCCTTGCTGTGGGCCAGAATCTCACTGTCTTGAGGGAGCGGTCATGCAGGGGCTTGTATGGGAGCGGTGTGAGCCCCCCTTGTCCCCCTTCTAAGGGGGGTCTACCACGTGACTAGTGACATGCCAGGGGAGGAAAGGTCAGGGGAGGCTCCAAACCGCAAGACCAGAGATACGGAAGGTCAGCGATATGCTAAGGAAGGAACGGTCCCCCAGGGGGCGAGGTCCTACAATACTTGTTTTCCCGGTTTTCCCATTGCTACATGTCCTGGGATTTCCACCCTGGTGACCTGTACCTGGCCTGTTGGTCCACTCTGCACACTCTAACTGCACTGTCAGACTAACTGCTGTCTCCATTGGTGACATTTGCATGGCACTGTGGAGGCGATGTGTGCCACTGAACTATACCTTCAAAAACAGCTGAAACGGGAAACTTTGCTACATGTATTTTACCACAATGAAACAAGACTCTCAGCTGTTCTCTCCAACCACTGGAATAAAATAGAGAGCCACGTGCGAATTCACAGATGCAGCTGCGGGATCCTGGAGTCTCAGGCCCCCTCTGAACTGGGTCTGTTAGGAGCCCCCGCTGGTGAGCACACAAGCTGTTTAACTTCCTGCTTCCCTGGCCCGGCTGCTGTGGTCTGGGGAGAAGAGGACCTCTGGATTTTCTGGCATCTCTTACGGGCCCCTGGCAGAGCACAGCCAGCAAGAGCCCAGCCCCTGCCCCAGCGGACTCCGTCGGTGGCTGTGCCCAGGGCACCCCCATCCTGGGATCGGAGCCCTGGCTGGCTGTCCTGGGACGGCCACCCCAAGGGATCCTCATTCCGTTGCTAGAAAGTCCCCGTGGGATTTCTAACAAGGGAATAAGGAAGTGTTGAATAAATATGCAGACTCACCCCACCCCCCTTGGGGACCTGCCTGTGGTGACCCCACAGACCTGGGTCTCGCTAGCCCCACCAGAGGCCGGGCAGGGCCTGGGACTAGGGAGAAAAACACAGCTGGGCCATGAGACCCGTGGCGGGGGTCGATGGTTGTTCTCCGACACAGCCGCTATTCAGAGTGTGTGGTCAATAATCTTCAGTCAACTCCACTTCACTTGCATATCGAATCGATTTTGCACACACAAAACATCCCCATATAAATTAAGTGGGTATCAAAGACCTCCAGCCTTCCCCAAAGCCCCCTACACTCCAGGCTGTTTGGAGAAACCTTAGTACTAGCTGAGCTCTCCTGAGAAGTCATTTACAGATATTTTATTTTCATCCTCATTAGTAACTTATTAAACACATATGTAGATTCATTGCATGCCAGGCTGTTCCAAGCTCTTGACCAGCGTCGCCCCACTGAATCCTCCTAATACTTCTCCACGAGTTGGGCTCTGTTACTGCCTCCATTTTACAGATGAGAAAACTGAGGCATGGACTGTCAGGACGTCTCCCAAGGGCACAGGGAGCGGACCAAGCAGCCTGTTCTTCGTGAGTCTCAGCACCCACCCCTCCTGTTCCTCTGTTTGTGCAAGGCCGGGACAGCCCACCCAGGACAGGCCAGAACAGGCCTGTGCCTGGCTGTCTTAAATTCCCCTGCAGCCCCTTGTCAAGCTGCTCTTCCTGGCTTCAGGTGATGTGGAGGGAACAGGGAGGAGCTGCCATCCCTTCCCACCTGCCTTAGGGGCCTCTTGTTGGTAGCAGAAGGTGGAGGGGAGGCTGTGGCACGGACTGACCCCACAAATCTGAGTATCAAGTTATTTCTGGGAGCACCACTGACATTCCTGGTGATACACTGAGAACCACTTCTAGAGGCGACCAAGGTACCATTGTTTCCCCCTGGATGGGGTCCACGGATCATAGGTTTCCTGGCTTTGATGTTGCCCTTTAGTGACACAAGATGTTATCGTGGGGGTGCGAGTGAAGGCTCTCTCCGTACTATTTTTGCAGCTTCCTGTGCCTCTATAATTATTTCAAAATTAAAAGTTTTTTTTTAATGCCATTGTTTGCAAAGCCAGGGAACTGGGGCTCCCTCTTCAGCCACGCTGTGTTTCTCCATGCTCACGAGCTCACCCACCAGCAGCTGGCTTCTGTGGGGGAACCCAGTGTCAATTTGGGGCTATGCTTGTCTCTCACAGAGGTTGATACCCACCTCAGCACCAGCCCCCCCTTTTCATAGACTGGGGGGTTCTCTCTTCTGCTACGGTGCTGGGTCTCCATTTCCCACAAGCCTCAAGCACATTCAGCCCAGAGACTCCCACCCCCCACCCCCAACACTAAGCCTGAGGAACCCATTCCCCAGGTTCTTGTGAATCTGCTTTAGAGTCCCCATGCTAGGTGCTTTACATGAGCTATTGCGTTCAGTTCTCTTCTCAGCACCATGGAAGGACTTGGGGGAAGTGTGGGTGTCTGTGGGAGAAGGAGGGGACACCCCAGTTGGAGGGAACTCAGGGAGCCAAGGCACAGATGCTGGGCCACCTAGAGACCAGGGCAGAAGGGGCCTTGGGCACACCAGGGGGACCCTCGCATGGAGGCCACAGGTGTAGTCCAGGCATCCCAGACACAGTGACAGCAGCCTCATGGTAAGGATGACATTCTCAGGTAGAAGCAGCCCCTCCTCCTTCTTCCTGCCCAACACAGGGCGCTGTGCGTCATCTCCCGCAGGTTCTGGGAAGCCCTTGGAGCATCTTCTCCCGTTTACGTGGCCACCCTGCAGGGGGCGGGGGGGTGTGTGTTCACAGTTCTAGCCTACAGCCTTCACCTACTCAGGGCTCCTCACCGATTACTCTCCCCAAATCCTGGCATTTGCAGTCACCACCCTCAAGGGGCAGCAAAGAACGATGGCACATTCGGACACCAACAAGGAAGTCCCTGAGCCTGCAGAGCAGAAGTTCCGTGTGGAGTCAGTGGGCCTGGGAGTTCAGCTGTGGTCTGTCACAGTTACTCCGGGAGTAGCCCCCACCCACGCCCCACCCCCACCCCCACCACAGAGGTCAAGAAGATGAGCCTGGAGTTCCAAGGGGACAGGAGGTGCTGCGTTCCTATTCTGGGGCTTTCCCCTGCCCCAATCCTTCTCGCTCAGACTTGCTTCTGAGCATAGGGTTTGCTTATTGTTTCAGAAAGCAAACCCGACACCCCAAGTTCCCATGACTGCGTCCCCTGTTGTGCCAAAAGAACATGCAGGTGTAGATGCCCCCCGGCAGCCCCACCTTCTCGGAGCCTGTTTTCTGTCCTTGTCTTCTCCCGGTCCCTTGATCAATTGTAACGAGGACCCTCCACCTCCACCGCATCTTCGGCCTAGTGTTTTCTCATTCCGTCCGGGCAGACGGCCGGGCAGCTTTCTGCAGGCTGCGTGTCTGCAGTCCGGCCTCCACTCGGAGCTAATTCTCACGCGGCTGGGCTGGTAGAGGGTACAGATTAGGCTTTAGTTTCCCCCAGGAGGCTCCTGTCTTGGGCTGCAGTCCCCTGAATGCAGGGACAACGGGACTCGCCTGACGGGGGTGCCCAACAGTGCCTGCCTCGGGACCTCCCTTAGCTGCCTTCTGACACGCCTCCAAGTCCTGGTGGGCACAGGCCCATGGAGGGCCGGCCATGTCCACAGGGGACCAGGAGACACTCAGATGTCCCTAGAGGCCCTGGGGTCCCAGGAATCCAAAAGGGAGGAAAAGAGGGACCTTTATCCAAGCAGCTCAGCTTTACTTAGGAAGTGGTGCGAGAGAAGGGAGCTGCCGCAGTGAGTTCTAGGTTGAGACGGTGAGAGGAGGCATCACCAGTAAATGTGCTGCTGTCTTGCTGGGAGCCTCTCTGACTTCACTCGGCGGCAGTAGCGCTGAGTTTAGTGGCACCACTGCACCAGCATGGGCTTGTGCTGAGTGCTTGCCACTTAGTGGCTCCTTTAATCCTCACAGCAACCCCATGTCACAGATGTGGAAACTGAGGCACAGCATGGGGAAAACAGATTTCCCTGAGAGGGCATATGAACCTATGCCGTCTGGCCTTAAGGTCCTCAGTCCTAACCACGATGCAGCTGTCACTCATTCAGTAGTGATAAATCATTGGCTAAGCCAGGCATTGTGCTTTGAAATACATGACCCTGTTTTACTCACACACTCTTCTGAGGGAGGGTGTTTCTGCACCCATTTTGTGGGTGCAAAAGCCGAGGCTCAGAGAAGTTGGCCAGCAGCAGCAGGGACTGAGGCTCACTCGGTCTCCTGCTCCTTCGGTGGGCTGCCCAGGGGGAGGGAGGCTGGGGAGGCCCTCGCACTGGTGGGCCTTGTGCTGTGCACAGCAGCACTGGGCTTGGAATGACAGAGCCTCCGCATAATGCACATTGACGGGGTCACCAGTCTTTGTGGGTCTTGCTAATCTGGAAGGTGAAAGGCGGTATCTAACGGGATTAAAAGTGTGTCATCTTTTTCCTGGTTTTGTTTTTTGTTGTTCGTGAGCACTTCCTTATGTTTAAGAGACATCACTTGGGTACAGTCTTCCATGCATTTGCTGGCAGGTGTTTGCTCTCGGCTTTTCGGATCTCGGGTTGAGGAAACACACGTAAGACCATTTACCATCCCTAACACTGCAGACCCATTGGTCGAGGCATATGTTACCGAGGGACTACAGGAGGGCCTGTAGGAGGGCAGGCAGGAACCCTCTGAGTGAAGAGGCGGGACTCTAGGGGCAGGGAGGAACGTCTCCTGGCAGGACTATAGCATTAGCAGCCTGTGTCCCATGAAAGGAAATAATTTCCGTCAGCCTGGGCACCTTTCAAATGCCCTACCATAGTCGTCACAAAAATAGCAGCCAGTTTTTTCTTCCTTTTTTTGAGCATCTACCCTGTGGCAGGCAGGATGCTAGGTATGCTGAATGCATTATGTCCTTTGACCCACGTGACATCCTGTGAGGTCATTGCTATGGCTGCCCCTGTTGTTTGGATGAGTAAACCAAGGCACAGAGAGGCCCGCTAAGCAGTCTGTGGTCACACAGCAGCAGTCGGGGTGGAATCTAGCTGTAACTTTCATGCTGTGCAGGCTGTCACATGGGGAAGAAAGTGCTTCTCAGGCTGGTAATAGCAGCCTTGACCCTGGAACACGGGCGTTTTGAAAAATCCAGCCCTGAAGAACATCCTGATTCCTTCATGGTCATGCTCACCCTTGCCGGTGACGTCATTTGAAGGGGCAATTTGACCTTGCTCGCTGACCGCAAAGCTGTAGAATGAAGGATGGTGAGAAGCCCGTTTGCTAAAGGCCCAGAGTCCTTCGCTCCCTAAGACCTGTTTTTGCAGGGCAGGCCGGGAGCTTGGCTGTGCTATAAAAGTCGAGAAGTCCCCATAAAAGAGGCGGAGGTTGTTTTCTCCTTCAGCCCTTCCAGCATGCTGGTGTCCTTCCAAAGCAGCCTATGAATTCCTAGCTCCTCCCGCACCTGCTTGGGAAAGGAAGCTAGCAGGCCCCCAGAAGGAGGGAGAGAACCCCAGCCACCTGACTCTGCCTTTCTCCCGGTGCTGGGAGCGTTTCCTTCTGACTCCACCCAGTTCTGCAGTGACTCAAGGCTTCACTGATCCCCATCTGAGTCACGTCCCTGGACTGAGGGGCTGATTCCACCACGGGCTCCTGGCAAGCTGGGACAGCCCAGGAGCCCGAGGACGAGAGACCTGAAGCATGGGCCTCCAGCTCCTACCTGTCTGCTGCTGGCACCACTTCGTGCCCTTCCAGGTGTGTGTCTCACTCACTGGCTCACCTCAGGCAGGTGGCAGCTGCAGGAAAGAGATTACCAGAAGCTTTTGGCTCTCTCTCTCTCTTTGCTGATGCTGCCTGGCTGGGTACCCACCTCGCCCTGGCCCACCCTGCACTGGGATGGGGCCTGAGTCAGGAGTCTGTCCCCACTGCAGCGGGCCAGTGCCCATTCCTGCCCTGCTGACTGTTTCTGCACCAGCGTATCTAATGAGCACAGCCTCTGTAACGCATTACTGTAGGCGGCTCAGCTCCAAGGAAGCTGGCACAGGCGGGCAGTCAGCCTGCAGGCTGTGGTTGCCAGGCTGGTAAAGGCACCCTCCACTCTCCAAGTCATCCAAGCCGTGTGCTCACACATGCATGCATGCGCACATGCAGGGAGAGAGGGAGGGAAGAGTGGAGGGCAAGAAACTCAAGAGAGACCATTCCTGTAGAATATTTCCTCTCTTTCTCCCAAATATGCTTCTTCAGGAGAAGTTTTATAGTGAATAAAGCCAGAGTGTGTTTCCATTCAGTGTAGACAGTGAGTAACTAAGATACTCAACAAAATGTCAGGCTCAGTCACAGGGCAAAAGGTAGTTTTTTCAACAAATTGTGGAATCAGAGTCCAGGTCAAGCTGGCTCTGGGAACCCCTAGGTTGCCATTTCTGTTACTGGTAAGCAAGGGTTACAGAGGAGCAAGGCCTTTTTGGTTTGTCCCGTCCTTCCATCTCCTTCCCCTGTATGGCTGGAACCATATTGACCCCTTTCCCAGGTCCCTTCCTGACCCATTCTTTCCTACCTGCATGCTTTTGCTCATGCTGTTCCCTGCTCCTGGACATCCTTCCCTTGGTCTCTGGAGGCTCCCACATTATGTGTGCTTTGGATCCCAGCCATCAGCCACCTTTCCTTTTAGGCCAGCTCCCACATTGCTTGCCATGAGCAGATCTAAATGGGAAATGGGTTGGGGACCAATCAGATGTCACAGGCACAAGAGCTGTGGAGGGCATGGCTAATTGTCCTCTTTTGTTCAGGGAAGCAACAAACCCTGCTAATAAACTATAGTCCCCGGCTCCCTTGCAGATAGGGAAAGCCGTGTATCCTAGTTGTGACCAGTAACGTGTAAACACAAGCGTGGGTGGGGCTTTTAGGAAACTGTTTTAGTGGGAACAGAATCATGATATGGTGACCCTTATAGTCAAACTCATGTGTTAGGGATGCTGGGATCTTCCATATCAGACGAACCACTGGAGTCCATGTCCCTGAGGGCTCTGTGAGGCAGCCCTACTTGCCCTGGACCCATTTTTGTGGGACAGATTCATGGGACCCAAGGCTTTTACAATGTCAGAGGCCTTCTTTGAGAAAAAGAATACAACATATTAATTAAATGTTTCCCACTTAGGAGGGGTCTGAAAGTTTGACTACAGCACCTTTACCGCCCCGCTCCAGCCTCCTCGTCTGGACAGCCACCCATCCTGCCTTCTCTTGGGGCTGCTGTCCTCACCCACTCGGACGCTCTCCATGGTTTCAGCACATGCCCCTCCTCACTGGTCTGAGGTCCCTCCAAAATAATGACTGTCTTCACTCCCACTCTTTCAAGAATGCTTACTGAGCTAGTGCTGTCTTCTGGACCCTGTATCTGCAGCTATGGGCATAATTGATGCCCCACGGGTACCAGCTGAATGGATGGAGATGGTGAAAGGCATGACAAGGGGTTGAAAATGAAGGGACAATTCACATCATGTCCGTTTGCAAATGTGTGTTGATTTGGGTGGCCAGGGGCCCATCTGAGTCGTGTGAATTCAGTTAACCTCTTGAAACTCTCTCAGCTGTTTTCCTATCTATAAAGTGAGAATAAGTGCCAGCTATATATGTAATCTCTTTCAGGAAACTTCGCTAAGTCATTCTCTCTGAACTTAAATTCCTTTCCTGGGACAAGGGCAGCACAAACCCAGGCGTCTGACTTATCACCCATCAGGTTGCACCTGAGGCCCTGGACCACCTGGCAGGCATCTCCCTCCTCTAGGTGCAGGCACAGGTAGAAGATAGACACGTGGAGTCCCAGATAGCCCATTGGTCCCTGTTTTAGCCGACTGGGCCCAGTCTCCCCCGTGATTCCTTAACTCTTGACCACAGCTTCGGTCTCTGCTCTGCAGCCTGACCGTCCTCTGCTGCAGCGACCACACGTTACAGGGAGAGGGAGGTGAAAGGGAAGCCCACAGCCCAGCCTGCTGAGACCAGGAGAGACAAGCAGTCACTGTGTCCTCGGCGAGGCTGTTCTGGAGGCCACATCCTCGTCACA
The DNA here is from genome assembly GCA_004024845.1 of Tonatia bakeri. NCBI lineage: Eukaryota > Metazoa > Chordata > Mammalia > Chiroptera > Phyllostomidae > Tonatia > Tonatia bakeri. The sequence continues at coordinate 258,000 of PVIA01000375.1, forward strand.
CATCCCCCAGGACTTAACGCCCCGAGCCTATTTCTGCTCTGGCACGGACACCTGGACACCCGGACACCCGGGAAGCATGTCGCCATCATCACGGCTTCAAGGGAAAGGCTCCGTTTCCTTTTGACTGGAAACCAGGTGTTCCCAGGGGAATTCTGCAGTCAACAAATGACAAATGCCTCTTTGGCAGAAGGCCTGGGGCTGCAGGGGTGTGGTTGTTTTCCAGAAAGAGTCACCACCGGTAGATACTTCTTTGACCCCAGAGCTTGGGTTACAGGAATGAGCTTTCACGGAAGGTCATACTGACCCCAGCGCCTGACGTTTTCCTGACTGGCCTGGCCCAGAGCGTCAGGCTGTGAACGGCCACGGGCTGTGTGTGATGGGCCCTCCTCGCCCGGAGGGGCAGGGACAGCAGCATTTACACACCCATCGATGCCTTTCCTGGAAAAGCATATTATTTCTACATGTTCTGACAACTTGAAGTGAAGAAGTTCCGGAAGGTGCTTCCTGCATTGCTGAGCGAGTTACCCACAAGGACTCTAATGGGTTGTTTAAGGCGGCGGGGTGGGTGTTGTCAGAGGTCAGTCAGCAAGGGCACCCAAGGCTGGGGAGGAGGGTTGGGGGAGGGGAGCAGTGAAGCCTTGGAAAATGGAAAGCAAGGCCCCCTGCAGGGCAGAGGGCAGCGAGCAGGAACTGTAGCTTGGAGGGCTTGGAGGGCAAGGGGCCGTTGTAGGGCCTGCTCTTTAGACCTTCGTGGACCCTTAGCTGACCACAGGTCAGGAGACATCTGGAGGTCAAGTGCTTCTCCATGGAGGGACAAGACCGGGAACCTGGGGCAAACTGAGCAGAAGGTTTGGCCTTCCCCAGATCCTCTGGTGGCCGCTGACCACTAGCACTTTCTCAGAAACTCTGACCGTTTGGATCGTTCAAAGAGTGCTTCCCGGGGGCCTGCCCCGACTGGGCTAGGGCAGGGCCACCCTCGCAGGGTGACCGTCGGGTGGGAGAGCCAGGGTGGTGGCACCCTAGCTGCAGGCTGCGGGTGCCAGATGAGCCCACGCCGGGGGTGCCTCTTGCATCCCTCTCCCTCCTCTTCCCAACAGCCAATCTGTCCTCAAATCAACCACCTTCACAGTTTGGTCACACAATTCCCTCGCCCAGAGCCTTGCCAGGGCTCCCCAACCCTGAATCCTGGTTTTCAAGGACCCACGGCATCTGTCTGCACCCGTCTTCCTAATGGTTGTCCCTCTAGGACTTCACCTCCGCCCGGGGTCTAGGTGACCCCAGAACTCTCTGCCCTCCCAGCTGTCCTCCTGCCCTGGGGCCCACTCCTGCCTTGGGGTTTGTCTGTGCCACCCTGTCTGCCTGGACGGTACTCGATCTGAGAGCCCTTTGGGCCCCCCCAGGGGGGCTTTAGTGAACTCGGTGCCTGCGGTCGACACCCCGAGAATTGGGCAGCCTTGGTGTGGCTGACGGGGGAGGTTTAAGAGTACAGCAGGTGGCCCTAATAGGCAGCAGTATTTTGAGAACATCTTTATGCACCTCAGGTGTTTACTGAACAGAATTATTGGGAACTGGGGGCGGAGGCACTGAATGAGGTCATAGACCAGCACTGACTGGTGGGAATTCAGTGTCAGCCACAAACAGGAGCCGCGTGCGTGGCAATTTTCTAGTCTCCATGTTTAAAAAGGCCAAAAGAAACAGTGCAATGAACGTTCATATCTTTTACTTAACCCGCGTACGCAGGTAGTATCATTTCCATATGTCACCAATACGAAAATCATTCGTTGGCTATTGCACGTGTTTTTCCACACCAGGCCTTTGAAATCCGGGCGGTTTCACACTGGTAGAACATCTCAGTTTGCAGGAGCCGCATTTCCAGAGCTTGGCCGCCACGTGCGGCCAGTGGCTGCTGTGTCGGATGGGGTCGCTGCAGACCGCAGACCCACAGCGTCACGCCGTGCCCTGCTGAGCTGGCCCAGGGAGCGTGGGTGCCTGGGGCCGGCGGAAGGAAAGGTGGCTTCCACAGCTGCGATGAGAGATCTCAGACTCAGCCCCGAACGCTGCCCGATCCGAGTCCCATCCTTTCTAGTTAAACCACAGCACCTTCCTGTCTTGCCTTGCTCTCCCCTCCTCCCCCACCCCCACCCCATCTGGGCACCACATCCAAAACAAATTTCCGCCCATCTTCAGCCCCCAGCTGTGGACCTGCTGCTGTTTCCTGTCCTCGTGGCTCTCGGGAGAGCTGGCTGCCAGTCCCGGCAGGAGGGAGGTCTGGGAGGGCAGGCACTGGCCCAGAGATGGGGAGCCGTCCGGACAGATTTGGGAGTGTGTTCTCCCTCACTAGCTCTATATTTTTTTTGCTTTCTCTTACTCTCCCTCTGGATCAGAAGTTAATCCACTGGCCACGCCTTTCCCCACAGGTTGGGGTCCCTCCGCAGCCCCGGAGAAGCCCATAAGCCAAGCAGATTTCCAGGTGAGAGTCACCCAGCTCTTTGCCAACCTTCCCCAGGGCAGACGCCTGTGGGCACGTTTTGATGCTCAGCTGTGCTGTGCTAGCAGGAACAGGACTATTATTAGGCCACCCCAGCAATCCTGGTGCACCAGCCACAGGACGCGGCCCGGATGTCACACTAGCCCGGTGTTTCTGCAAACGCTCTCCCGCTGGCACATGCTGTCGCTGTGGTCGCGGTGGTTATCTTTTATTTCCAAAGGCAATTAATCTTTTGGTCACTTTTTTCTTTTGCACGTGGTCAGTTCCCAGTCTTTGTTGCTGTTTGGGATCTGTGAATCGTTTGGGAGCATGTGTGAACTGGCTCTTTTGCCCTTAGTTGTTGCTGAAAGCTGAGACAGCAGGGATGGCTAATGAGAAATAGATACATATTTAGTGTGCTGTAGTTTTTACACATGTAAAAAGGTTTCTCGTGGAAACCTGGAGAGATGAATTGTAGGTGACCCAAGTTCATGGTTCTGCAGCTCAAGCACTGCTCAAGTGCCATTTATTGAATGGCAACAGGGCATGTGAGACAGGTTCCTAGGGAGGAGCCACGGGGAGAGGCCTCTCAGCCTCCATGTAGTTGAGGGAGTAAGACATAGCGTGTAGGCGAATAGAGAGAATGAAGGTGACAAGGTCACATATGCTAAGTGGAAGTTTGGAAGAGGAATGCTACTAGGGGCAGCTGGGTGAGGAGGGGTGTCCCATCAAGCTTCCCCAGAGGAGGTGGGTGCTGGGGCTGAACAAAACATGAGAGGCTGGTGACGGAGCGTGGCTGGGGAGGGCACCCAGCACCCCAATGGGAGGCTCCACACAAGCCCAGAGGAGAGTGTTGGGCTTCAGCTTGGAAGCCGTTCCATGTCATGGCAAAGGGATGATTCCAGGACTGGGGAGTATTAGGTTCTCCCTCCAGACCTGCTGCTGACATCCTCTGATGATTCTGGTTGTTGCATAACTCCCTCAGGACCCCTGCTAGGACGGACCATACTTGTCACTGCCCTTCCCTCGATCTGCTGTTCGGGAAAGAGCAGAGCACGACCATCCATCCATCATCCATCCATCCACCTGTACATTCATCCATTCATAAATACACATACCCATCTATTCATAACTCATACACCTACCCATCTATCCACCTGTCCGTCCATCTACCCACCCACCCACCGATCTGTAAACCAGTCCATCCACCTGCCCATCCATTTATCCATCCCTCCCATAAATTAGCTGTGCATTTGTTCATTTATTCAGTCCTCGTTTTCTGAGGGCCTGCTGTGCTACATACACTGTACTAGGAAATGCACAGCTGAAACGCATGGTTTCGGCCCTCAAAGCAATCAAGGAAGGCAACGAAGTCTACACACATACTCAAAACGCCCCAAGGTACAAGGCTGGGAGGCTGTGGCAGTGCTAACTGGCTCACCACCCCCCACCCCTTCCATGCGGGGCTCCGATCTCTGTTCTCATTCTCCACGAGGTCCAGCCTGAGGGGATCCCTGGGTCTCCCAAGAAGCAGATGCCGAGATGGGAGTGGTGGGGGAGAGACTAGAGCAACTCCAAGGAGAGAAAAGCGAGGCAGGAGGGAGCAGGGAGAGGCTGGGAGCGGCAGCAGACCTGGTGGAGGCTGGAAGGCTGGGTAGGGGCCTGTCTCACACCGCAGTGCAGTGCCACCCTGAGAAAGCTCAGCGAGGCTGTGGGGGAGTCCTGGGCCCAAGTTGCCTGTCAGAGGGCCACCATGTCTCCCTGGAAGGGCCTGCCTTTTATCCCACTACCCTCTGAGAAGTGGACATTGTCCTGAAGGCGGGTGGATTTCAGAGTCCTGTTCTGAGATGCACGTTTTCACGGTGCAATGCCTGCCTACCCTATTTAAAACTACAGCCTGCTCTCTTGCCACCCTGGTCCCCGGGACCCCCGTGGCTCCTCATCCTGGCTCAGCTTTGGGCCCCCTCCCATAGCATCTATCATCCTTTAACCTGCTATATAAATCACTTATTATATTTATTGCTTATTTTACGGCCCCCTCTCTCCTCCTCCAGCTGCATAGAAGGCAAGCTCCCTCAAAGCAGGGATGTTTTTCCACTTTGTTCACTGACGTGTCCACAAGGCCCATGACAGTGTTTGCTACATAGTAAGTGCTCAATAAACATTTGTCTAGTTGCATCGAGTAATGCTTTGAATAAAATGTTGGTTAGACTGAGTTCGAGTGCCCTGAGTCAGGAAGAGGAACTCGTTTGGCAGGAGGTTCCACAGGGCCAAAGAGAAGAGCTCTGTGACTTTCTAGCAGGTGCAGTTTGGAAAGCACTCCCTCTTTCCTCTGCTCGGGGGCACTTCCCACATGTGGGTGGGTGTGTGGGTGGGCCTACTCCCGCCCCCTGACTTCAGGCGGCCTCCACCTTACCCGGATCTGCAGTCGCTCATCCCTCAGAGTAAGGCCCTTCTCAACTGAACTGCACCAACAGGTGCAGCACTTTGTACCACAGAACAACCTTTCCCTTGAAAATTCAAGGCCTGCCCCCAACAGCGGGCGAGCACCGGTGTCTGTGCCCCCCTGGCGGGCAGCGGGGCTCTGAAGTGGTACAAAGATGCTGTGTTCTCAGGAAGGGGAGCTGAGCCTCGGCTCCGGGCTGGACGATCGGCACAGTGCGTGGGCCCAGAGGATGTGGGTTTTCCCTCTCCCCTCCACACCCCACGCTCCCTTCCTGCTGTGGCTTCCGCAGGGGTTGTGCTGACCTACGGCCAGGCCCCCGGGGCTGCGTGTTGATTCGATGCTCCTGGGTCTCTCTGCCGGTGTTGCACCTGGCACCAGGCTCCCTGGCTGCCCAAATAGTTGGAATGGGCACCGTGAGCGTTGCCTCCACACTTGGCTCACGCCACGGAAATTCTGGGCTGCTCCATCCCACCAGGCAGGCTGGCTGCCCAAAGGGCCTCCCAGCACAGCCCCTTCCTGCCCAGGGAGCCCTCCTTCCCAGGCCAGCCCTCGCCTTTGCTTCCTCGGAGGCTGCGGGGGGAGTGGGCACCCACAGGCTCCTTCTCCAGCCTGTAGGTCAAGTCCAAAGGTGGGAACCATCCAGAGAGTTGATGAGACAAGCTCCTGGCAGTCTGCCCAATTAACTGGTCACCCCCAGTTAGTGAAAAGCTGAGGCCAGGATAACCAAACAGAACTTCCAGAGCTTTGGACGGGATTATAGACAGGAAATGGGGGACTTCTTCCAGCCCACACCGAGAACTTCCAGAAGCTAGCTGCGAACCCTGTGCCCACATGTCCCACCTCTCTGCTGAGAGCCTGCCCCCAAGCCCTGCATGCCCAGCACCCAGCACCCGGTGGGCGTCCGTTCCTTGCAGCTGCAATAGAAGCTTTCTACCTCCCGGAGCCCAGGGCTTCCTCAGCATCCAGGGCCAGCCTTCCCCCTGGACAGAGACTTCTTGAAGCAGATGTCTGAAGCCTTGATTTGCCAGGCAATGCATGCTTGTTTTTATTCATTATTTTTAACATGTATTTAGCCATAATTCCAAAAGCAACAAAGTGAAAAATCTCCCAGTTCTTGCCCTCAGAGAAGTCTGCACGACATGACAAGAGTCGTGGCTAGTTTTTTTCCTGTTGCTTTCAGAGAGAAAGGATGGGGGGGAGAGAGACAGAAGCATTGATTGGTTGCCTTCTTGTATGTACCCCGGATCAAACTCCCAACCTGGGTATGTGCTTTGACTGGGAATTGAACCTGCGACCTTTGGGTCAACAAGACGATGCTCCAACCAACTGGACCACACTGGCCAGGACTAGAGTGAGGTCTCATTTTATCAGTCAACTTGGTTGGGTCATGGTGCCCAGATATGTGGTCAAACATTATTCTGGATGTTTCTATGAGAGTGTTATTTTGGATGATATTTATGCACAAATTGGCAGACTTGGGGTAAAGCAGATGGCCCGCCAGGATGTAGGTGGAGGCCTGACTAGACCTAAAGACTGGCCTCCCCAGAACTGGAAGAATTCTGCCGGCGACAGCCTTCAGACTTGAACTGCAATGTCAGCTCTTCTCTGGGTCTCTGTAGAGTTTAGACTTGCCTGTCTCCATAGCTGTGTGAGCCAAGTCCTCAAGAGAAATCCTCTGCCTCTGTGTACGCATCCTGCTGCTTCTCTAGAGAATTCTGGTGCAGAGCGGGAGCCAAGTCATCGACAGGAAAGGAGCACCATGGGGAAAGGAACCTTGAAGCACGGAGGACCCTCTCGCCTAGCTGGGGGTCGGGGACAGCTGCACAGAGGAGGGACGCTGAGCCGAGTCTGGGACACTTTGCCCTCTTGACTGGGTAGGAGCTGCTTCCAAAGGGGGGTTTCTTTGCTCTCCCAGGGGTTCTGCACGGTGCCCTGTGATGCTGGGTGCACGCAGTCGTAGTTCCCGATGACTGCTTGCTTCTGTACATGGCTCGTTTTGTCCGTGCTGACGCCTACCTTGCTCTGGATGATGTGGAAGACAGCCAGCCTGCCTTATGGTTCATTTGAATTCACTAAGTGAGTTTTCTCCTTACTGTAACAAGAGACATAGCTTTAGAAGCCCCTGTGAGCTTCTGCACTCGACACCCCAGAGGGAGGTCAAGGGAGCCCATTCATCCAAATGTGTCATTCCCTGTCCTTCCCACCTGTAGCTGGGGGTGAAGGTCCCTCCTCATGGATGTGCTGCTGCTCTCTGACCTGACTCTGGCATGAGCAAATATACTTAAGGAACATCACAAAGTCAAGATCCAGAGCACCTTAGATTTCTTGTAACTTAGATTCTCAGACCTGGATCGGGTTCCGGTCTTTTCCAAGATTCAAATCTTCAGCGTTTCCTTCAGTTCCATTAGCGCCTCCCACCCTCCATAAATCCGTCAGAGCTGCTCTCTCTTGCTTGCCATCAGGCTCAGCAACTCTTCCTTCTGAACAGGGACATGAGCGTGTGAAGAGCAGGGCGTGGGCAGGCGGAGGGGAACCTCGCAGGCACTGACTATTCCCCCAGGCCAGGCCACGCCCCAAGCCCCAGGTTTCACAGACTTGAATGAGCACACTCCCTCTGCGCGCGCACGCACACACACACACACACACACATGTTTTGACATTAAAACAATCAGTGTGCTTCGATCCTCACCGCCAGTCGCAGCCAGCCGTGGGCACTCCTTCTCCCTGAGCACAGATGGCAGGTCTTGCCGGATCGGCGGCTTAGACAGAAAGGTCCCCAAGACAACGAGGAGCGCTCTTTTGAGAAAAGCCACTTGCTACCGGAGCGAGGATTTTGAGAAATGCCATATCTTCAGTGGGCATGAGCAGACGACGTGTGGGAAGGCGTGCCCGGAGGACCCCCTGGGTTGGAGGTAGTTGAGGACAGGGCTCTGAGTGGGAGGAGCGTTTGGGAGTACTTTTGTCAACTGAAGTCACTCGGAGTTCCCATTTCATCATGAATGCAAAGCAGTATGTGATAAAAACAACTGTTCAAATAAGTGTGAAACCGTTCTCTTCACTAGTAGAAACTATTCTAAGCCAGCTATTGGCACCTTTTTTCTGTAAAGGGCCAAGGAGAAAATGTTTAAGGCTCATGGGCCCGATGGCCCAGTCTCTGTCACACCCGGTTGACTGTTGCCATGGCAGAAAGCAGCCACAGGCCACCCGTGGACACATGGGCACAACACAGTGTGGGTGTTTTCACATAAATGTACGTATCCGATAATATTTACATAGGGACTGAAAATTCGGATTTTCATATAATGTGCCTCAAAATGTTACTCTACTGTTTGGGGGAAACATTTACAAATAGGACATCTATGCTTAGCTCAGGGGCGAAATAAAATTAGATGGCAGGCTGACAGTTTGCCCACCGCTGCTGATAAGGGATAAGAAAGCATTGTGTCTGATTGACAGCACCTTTTTTTTTTTAGTTTACTAATGCTTCCACAATGATACACCTTGAGATCCAATGAAATAAACCTTGCAGCGATCCCTGAAGCAGGTCACATTTTCCAGATGGCAGCCAGAAGGCATGGAGAGGCTTCATTGCTCAAGGTCACACAGTTAGTAGGTGGCAGGGTTGAGGTTCAAGCCTCAGCCTGGTGAACTAAATTTTTAAAAATAACAGACATCTCTTTTTCTTAAAAAATTTTATTTATTTATTTTTAGGCAGAGGGAAGGGAGGGAGAAAGAGGGAGAGATACATTGATGTGTGGTTGCCTCTCACACGTCCCCTACTGGGGGCCTGGCCTGTAACCCAGACATGTGCCCTGAGTGGGAATCGAACTGGCAACCCTTTGGTTCACAGGCCAGCACTCAATCCACTGAGCCACACCAGCCAGGGCCAAAAAATAGATGTTTCTTTAAAGATGGCAAGTTGACATTATAATGGACATTATGTCTTCAGGTAAAACCTGGAATGGACCTCATGACTCTAACTGCCTCTCATTTGAAGCTGCGTCCTCCACACAGAAGGTCACGGGCTCTCAGACCTAGGTTTCGGGGGACCACATACTGCACAGCTGGCCAGGTGGGTCACTCTTCTCCCAACAGCTGTGATTGACATGAACTTTGGAGGGCCAAAGTGCTGGCGAGATTAACAGACCCACCGTCCTGTCCACCTCTTAATATTAAGAAACACTTTTAGGCAGAGGTAAAAATACAGATAAAAAGAATGGAATTCAGTGTAACTTGTGTGCAGTGGACCTCAGCTGCCTCCCGGTCCGTCCTTACACTCGCTGCCCCTGTAACACAGGCGAGGATTTGGCTGCCCATTCAGGTGCCCCAGGGGAGGCCTGGGGGAGGCCTGGGGGAACGGAGGTGTGGAACGAGCGAGCCCTGTGGTCTGTGGAGTGGGGGTCAGCACGGCCCAATAGCCACAGAGCCGCAGGAGGCGTTAACAAGCATTCTGCTTCCTCCTTCCAGGTGCCGCACTGCGGACGGGCTTCCTGGACACGTCCCCAGATGAGTTCTGCAAATGGGCTTCCAAAATCAATAGGCTGCAAAAATCCCTCTGGCCTGTAGAGTCCCCCTCGGTCTCCTTTCCATTCATCAATGCCTCTCCCCACCCCACCCCCCAGGCATCTGCATGGCTCGGCGGGCACGGCACCCGCCCGGAGGTCCGGCAGGCAGGTGGTTGTACTGCAGCTTTGAGCACCGGGCTGTGAAAGGACGCCAGACACGAGCCAAGAAAAGACCGATGCGGCACCTCTGGGTGGGAGTAGTGCTAGACTCGCTCGTGTTCGTGGCTGCCTCATGGAGACCTGCCTTCTCCCCTCTGGGGTGGCCCTGCACCCCTGAATGTCCCCTAACAACTGACTAGGTCTTGCTTCATAATATCAGCAGCTGCTGTTTATTGAGCAACTGCTATGTGCCAGGCATGGTTCTCCGAACTTCAGAGCCACCACTTACTCTTCCCCTTTCTTTCTCACGCCCGCCCTCAAAAGGATGACCCCTCTTTTACCGGTGAGGAAACTGAAGGTCAGAGACACCATCCGTGTGCCCAAGTGGAAAGGCGACACAGTTCCTTAGCTGGGATTTGAATTCAATTCTGTCTTCTCCAGAAGCTGGTGCCGATTTCATTCTACAGAAGCAGAGAATGGGAGGTACCAGCCGGGCCCCATGGTGGTAAGTCAGAAACACGGCCGCCGCCCTGTCCGCAGGTCATTTCCATGTCTGGGCTCCCCCGGCACACCAGTCCGTTGCTGGCTGTACCTCCACACGGCACCTGGAAACAGGTGTCAATGAGCTTCCCTCACCCCCTGGACGGAATTGGAGTAAACCGAAGTGGGGAGCAAGCCAGTGTTTTCGCAGCTGTCCCACCCCCAACACCGGGTATTTCAGGTCACCGGATCACCAAGGGTGAGCACGCCTCAGGTGACCCCAACCGTGGAGCCACTGTGACCTCCACCATCCCATCGTTAATCCTTGGAAGCTGCTTGATTTCCACGTGCAAAGCTGGCTCAGAGTTTGGCGGATGCTTGGGAGGGAAGGGAGTTTTCATTATATAAGCAGATGTAGTTTTGAACTTACAGGCTCTCTTGAAGGCGTTCCAATTCCTAGGGTTGTGTTTTACCACAGAAACAGTAGTGGGCTGTTGCGAGCCAGCCGCACGTTTCCAGTCTGGCAGGCGGCGGGAGAGGTGCCTGCTGACAAAGCAGAGCACGTCGCCGCGTTGAAGGGGAGCCAAGAGGCGGTTGTGATCCAACGCTGCCACACAGGACTAAAGCCAGGGTTCCGTGCTGTGGTTAACGAGAGGAAACAAACCCATCGGCTCCAGACGTGGAGAACCATCCGTCTTGTTCCTTACCGCGCGGAGACCATAGACGTGGGGGCGGGGGCTTTAAAAGGACCCCCCCATTTTGCCTTGCCCATGTGACCTGAAAACTAGTTAAAAGAACTTCCATCCAAGCTCTACATTGGCTTAACATTCATCTGTGCCGCTGAGGGGCCTCATTGGGGCATTTTCTGATTAAAAGGCTCTGGAATGTTCTTAAAAGAATTCCAGAACTTCACAGATACTTTAAAAATGTCACATTTCATAAATAACTCAATTAGTAATTTTTAACTAATGGTTCAAGTTGGTGGATTACCAAGCAGATTCCCAAGTTGATGGTTCCAGCTGTTGGCAGACTCAGGGATATTCAGATTAATTGTGGAAACATCTGAGATGCATCAAGACCGACCTGCACCCCTTCTATGTGCACCTGAGCCTTGTGGGCTGGGAGAGGCCCCTCCCCTCCACACCCCCGCCCCCCCAGAGGAGACACTGCTTGGAGGGAGAATGGAAGAAGAGCTATCAGGAAAGCAGGCAGGATGTGCTGAGTACTATCAGACAATAAGACCTAGATAGCATAGGACTGAGGACTTGCCAGGAAGCCTGCATGGAAGAGGTGGGCTTTTACCTGGGCCCTGATGTGGGAGTTGGAAGGTTGTGGTAGACGGGACGAGGATGGGGTGGGAGACAGCAAGGGGTGCAGCACTTACAAGGGGTGCAGCAGGCAGACGGATTTGGCTGCCGCAGAGGGTTTGCCTTAAGGGGCAGAGCAGGACCAGACGGGACATGAAGGATGGGCCCAGGTTGGGGGGGATTTAAAGCGAGGTGACAGGGTTCTGGCTGATGCCCTGGGTGCTGTCAGGGGCAGAGCTCTGGGGCCCCACTGTGCCCTCACTTGCTCCCTTCCCTGGCTCCTCCATCTTGGCACTGCCATCCACCCAGTTGCTAAGGCCTCAAGCCAAGGAGTTGCTTCAGTTCCGCTTTTTTGGCCCCCCTACAGCCCATCAAAAGTCCTGTCATCTCTGTTTTCAAAATATATTCCAAACTCAGCCACTTTGCATCCCTCTCCAGCTCCCATGCTGGTCCAACGCTCCATTGTTTCTTGGCTGGGTGAGCACAATGGCTTCTTCACTCGCCCCTGTTTCCATCTCCCCACGGCAGGGGCAGGGAGTGAGCCTTTCAACTGTAAATGAGACCGGGGACAGCACTGCTCTCCCACTGTCCTGGCTCCACCAGCCCCTTCACACTGGGGGTGGGGTGGGGTGAACCCCCAGCTCCCTTCCCAGCTTGTAGAGGCCTGCAGAACTGGCCCAGCCGACCCCCTCCCTCCCTTCCCCATCTCTGTGCCTTTCCCCATCTCCGTCCCACCCGGAGTCGCAGGGCCACATCCCACCTTGGGCCCACCACAGGGCCTTTGCACTTGCTGTAAACTTTGCCCAGATCTCCCCTCCTCACGTTCTTTCTACTGCCCACATTTTTACCCTTCAGGTCTCTGCTCGGACACCCTGCTCTCCAACAGCCTTTTCTGAGCACACCCTCCGGGCAGCCTGTCCCCCCACACCCAGTCCTTCTCCACCCTTGACCCTGTTGTATTGCCTCCACTCCCCGGTAGCTGTCGCACTGTCGATACCTCTTTTTCTGGTGAAGAATGCCAATTTGGATTCTGCAGGTACAGACAAGTCATCAGCTTTTCCTGTCATCCCAGCCATTCAAGCCCCAGTTCTGTACATGGGCCTACCTTCCTTGGGACAGTGCTTCGGTTGTTCAGAGATAAGCTTCCTCCTTACCTTTGGAAGCATCTTTTTCGCAAACTTTTCTCAGGTGCTTGATCTTAAGCTCTGTGAAGTGCCCGTGCTTTTTCTTACGGGTTTCTGGCATGGCAGGATCTTTCTCCTTCTTCTCTGTGGCACCCTCCGTGGTCTCAGCCAGAAGAGAGTGCTGCAGGGGGCCACCGTCAGGAGCCTCAGGGAGGTGGTGGCAGCTGCTGGTGACGCAGAGAGATGTCGGTGTGACTGCATTCCGTCTCTCCAAAATGCGTGCGTTGAAGCTCTAAACCTCAATGCAACTGTATTTGAGATTGGGGGCCTTTAAAAAGGTGGCTAAGGTTAGAGGAGCTCCTCAGGGTGGGCCCCTCATCCGATGGGACTGGTGTCCCTGTAAGAAGAGAAGGGGAGGAAGGACAGTAGGGATGCACCAACACAGGAGACACAGTGAGAAGGCAGCCACGTGCAAGCCAGGGAGACAGGCCCGGAAAGACACCAAACCTGCTGACACCTTGATCTTGGACTTCGGCCTCCAGAACTGTGAGAAAATAAATATCTTTTAAGCCCGCCTCCCCCAACTGGCCTGTGGCACTTGTTAGGGGCAGCTGGAGCTGGCTGCTACAATGTGCATTGTTAAGACGGTGCTGGCTGCTGGCAGAGAAGAGCCTGGGGCAGAGCAAGGTGGGACAGAGGGAAAGCGAGAGGGACCACAAATGAGTGACTGGGAGGTCGCGGAGGAGTCCAGACAGGAGACAAACCAGGTATCACCAGGACCACAGTGGGGCATGGAGATCAAGGGACGGCTGAGGAGCTGGAATTGGCAGTCTGGGATGCTGGACAGATGTGGGGTAAGGAGGTGGCCTGGGAGGCAGGTAAGAACGTGGGCCTACCCGGATCACTGAGTCAGCGAGACTTCAAAACACTAGGCTTCCTTCCATCCCCACATTTCCATGCAGACTAGGATGCGGGGGCAGGGAGGTCATTGTTCTGAGACTTCCTCTCTCTGGTGGTGGGGCATGGGGCCCCATTGTTTCCTCACAAAGGGGCAGTGATAAGTCAGTTGTTTGCAGCTTCTGGTGCCAGTGAGAGAGGCTGCCTCCTTGCCCTGCGCTCCACCGCATGGGGTACCAGATGGTGCGTGGTCTCGGCTCTCCCGTGGTAGCAGAGGAGAGGCTGGGGCTCATACCTGAATCACAGAAGAGGCATTGAAAGGCTGTGGGCAGGCTGGGGAGGCCGAGGACCAAGCCAACAGCACTGGGCTGGCACAGGCTGCTCCTGGGTCCATGACTGGCACGTCTGCTTCTCTGAGCTTCAGTCCCACCCTCCTTCCACCCCTTCCTTCCCTCCTCTGCTTCTTCCCTCCCTCCCCTTTCTCTCTCTCCCTCCCTTCCTCTTCTCCCACTTCCCTTTCACTCTTGTCATTTGCAGCTGTCCAGCCTGTACAGCAGGTGTCTATGGCTCCCCACCCTGCTTCTTCCCCTCCAGAGCCCTGAATCCTCATGCTAGCTCCTCTCTGGCCAATATCCCCACCATAGCACCCTGCACTCCTGTCTTTAGATCAGCCCTCATGTCTGTCTTCCTCTCATCAAAACTTGCTATCCCAAGTCCCAGAGCCATCACAACCCTTCTGCACGGATGGATGTTCGGCATTTGGCTTAACGACTCATTTACCGAACTCAGTTAACTGGTCAGTCTGGTCTCCTTGGGGCTGATACATCCACTGGAGTCACTGACTTAATGTCCCTCTCATGTCAGGTTGGCATTGTCAGGGCTCTTCCCTGTCCTGATCCTGTGGCTCCAGGTCCAGAGGGGGAAGTCCTGTGGTTTTGGGTCTGCCCTACTTCCTCCTCGGGCTGAGTGCCCTTGCTCTCCTGGGGGCCCAGCAGGTGTTCTACCTCCTCCAGCCCAGGGCCAAGGGTGGGCATGGCCTCCCGGTGCGGGCTGAGCAGAAGGTGCCCCTGTGGTCTATTAAATCTGCTGCTGTGAGGCTGCCCTCCTTGCCCCGCGGGCACAGCCAGGCTGCCGGGGGCACTCAGCCACCGGCATGGGGATCTGGTGCGGAGCTTGGGCCGGGGGCAGCGTGTGGGAAGGGTGGGAGTTCGGGCCTCTCCTACCCTGCCTTGGGCCCTGCTCTCAGTCATATGTCAACTGTTAGTGTGACTTGGGGTATCACTTTACTGCCACATGGGCTGCACCGTGCTGCTGGGGGCAGGAAGGGGGGCTAATTCCCCTCCTGGGGCCACCTGGGCCAGACCCCGCACCATCTGGTCCCCCAGCTGCTGCTCCAGTGTCTACCAGAGGGTGGTTACCTCGCTGAGAATGTGGACTGCGCCCAGGCATCTGGAGTATCCTGCAAACAGAAGAGAACGCTCGCCCTGCCCCAAGGGAATGTGAGGAGTTCGCACCCGGCTACCTACGGCGAGCCCTGCCAGCCCTCTGTTCCCTGTCCCCACTCCCACACCCTCAGTGGCCACAGGGCCTTGGGACTTAGCATTTTCCTTGCAATTAATGGGGCAACAGTTTCTTCCAGGAAATGGGGTGGAGGGCCAGAAATCATGGATTTTGTTCTCTCCCTTTCCTTCACAGGAAGAGGAAAGTTCTTGGGAAAGGAATCAAATGCGCATCCCAGTTAGGGCTACAGACCCACCTGGTATGTAGGGTGGGGTGGGACTGAGCCTCGACCTGAGATTTTATAGTTGGGGGGGAGGGGGCCGGTGGGGAGGCAAGTGGGCAGTGGAGGAAATAACCAGTCTGAAGCACCTTTAAAAGCTCCTCTCCTTCACACACAGGGCAGAGGGGCTGCCTGGGCAGGCGAGAGTGTGTGAGGATTCAGACAGGTAGCCAAGCAGAGGTGCTGGGCACAAAGCTGGCCTCCTTGGTCAGTGGGAAACAGAAGAGGAGGCACCGGAGTGAAGGCCAATGAAAAGGAAATGAGGGGTTCTTCTCAAAGCAAGAGGTTGGGGAGGGAAACCACCTCTGAGGAGGAACTAGCTGCCCCCAGGAATCTTTGGTGGAGTGAGTGGTTTGCAGGTGTGTTAACTCAGTTAATTCCCATAGGGTTATGCATGGGCGATGTTTTATGCCCATTTTACAGATGCAAAACCCGAGGCTCCTTTAAGGATGCCTAATGACTATTCAAAGCCCCAGTGTGGCCACCATGAGACGGAACCCGGAAACATATCTGTAAGCTGCCTGCATTTTCCCAGGCCTTCCAGGTGATTCCGAGGCTCGCTGTGCTAGCCACGTGTCCAGTATCGTGTGGTGCCAGCCATTTTACAGAAAGGACCATTTTCGACTCTAAAAACTGAGACATGGCATCTATGCAAGCTCCACAGAGAAAAATCGTCAGCACCAGATGACCTTCTAGAAGTGTTCTGTGGATTCTTCAAGCAACTAGTTTCTGAACGTGGCTGATGGGCTGTTTTAGCACCACGTGGAACTGGCCGGTTGACACAGCGCCCGCCATATGGTAGCTGGTGGTCAGGGGTGGTTCCAGCAGAACAAGGACCAGGTGGTCGTTTCCATGTCTGCTGCTGTCCCCGTGAGGTGAGACCTGGGTCTTCACAGGACTCCACCGACCCAGGACTTTCAGAGGTGCCTCATCCTGGTCTGTTGCTGTGCAGAACCTGAACCAGAACCCAAATACAGAATATTGGCAGTGAAAGTTTAGTGCTCACCGTGTGCCAGGCGTTTCTGAATGTGCTTTCCACGTATCGCCTCCTGAGTCCTCCCAACAAGCCTACGAGGCAGGTGCTGCTAGTATTCATATTTACAGATTGGACATTAAGGCGCAGAGAGGTTTAGTAACTTTCCTTGATCACACAGCCAGGGAGCGTTGTAGCCCAAGAGATAAGCCCAGACAGGTTTGTTTTCTTTTTTAAAAATTTTACTTTGGAAAATGTCAAATATATACAAAAGCAGAGAGAATTTCATAACGAACCTTTGTGAGCCCATCACCCACGTCAGCTCTGACCAATATACCTTGTTGCAGCTTCCTTCCCTACACGTTGTGGTCTTCTAGACTAATTTAACCCTGGGCATCATGTCATTCCACCTGTAAATACTCACATAAGTTTACGTAGCAGGCGAGGACATTTCTTTTTTTTGCATGACCATATATGATCACCGTGCCCCAAAAATGATTCTTTATATCATCTAATACATCATCCGTGTTCAGGGTTTCCTGATGGCCCCCCAAAATGTCCTTTTGTAGGTAGTATGTTTTAATTGGGGTGCAACCCCCTTACACTGCTTTTGGTTGATGTTTTTTAGTTTCTTTAATCTCTAACAATTTCCCACTTATTTTTCCCATGCCATTTACTTGTAAAATATTCTGGCTTTTGCTGGTTGTATCTTGGTGGTGTCATTTAGCATGTTCCTCTGTCCCTTACATGTCCTTTTAACTGGGAGTTGGAATGAGAGACCGGACTCCACTTAGCTCTCATTTTCTGGGAAGGCTTCTTCCCAGGCACCATACCTCCTCTCTGTCGTGCGGGCTGAAGGTTCAGTTTTTAACCATGTGAACCTGGTCCTGAGGGTCCAGGTGGTCTCAGGCTGGTCAGCCGGTAATGCAGCCCCCCCCACCCCCCACTGTCTTCCAGCTGTCTTAGAGGTGTCTAAGTGTCTTAGAGGTGTCCAGGTGTCTCAGTCACCAGCGTGTGCTGTCAAGGTCCATTCCATTGTGTGGGACTGGAAAATGATGATTTCCTAATCCTCTCATTGCAGTCTGCGTCCACTTGAGTGTCCTCCCTGAGGAGGTTGCCCACATGGACGGCTCACTAACATAGGCAGGTTGGCCTCAGGGTTTGTGCTCTGAATCTGTGCTTCTCAGATTTTCACAGGTGCACCCATCCCCTGAAGCCGTGTTAAAATGCAGATTCTGACTCGGTAGGTCTGGGGCGGGCCTGAGATTCTGCATTTCTCATAAGTTCCCGAGTGAGAGAAACGCTGCTGGTCTGTGGACCGCACCTTGGGTAGCAAGGCCGGCCGATGTCTACTCTGCCCCTCTGCTGCATTTTTCTGACTAGTTCTGCCCTCTGCAGAATGAGTGGTGTATCTGTACACGGACAAGCTGCCCGAACACTGAGCTATGGTTTCACACCCTTATAAAGGCTAAGCTAGTGGTTTGTAAACCTCTCTCTCCCTTCCAAGTCGCCTCCCTGGTTTAACCTAAGTTCCAGAATGTCCTGTTGTGACTTTGTTGTTATAGCTTGGAATTTCCTGCCCTGGCTGGTGTGGCCTCTGTGGATTAAGCACCGGCCTGCGAATCGAAAGGTTGCTGGTTCAATTCCCAGTCCAGAGCATGTGCCTGGGTTGTGAGCCCGGTCCCCAGTAGGGGGCGTACAAGAGGCAACCACACACTGATGTTTTACTCCCTCTCTTTCTCCCTCCCTTCCCCTCTCTCTAAAAGTAAATAAATAAAATCTTAAAAAAAAAAGAATTTCCTGAGAAAATTGACCCATCACATACTGAAGGTACAATGTTTAGTGTGTGTATGTCACATTTTATTAGAAGTCCCGTGCTTTTCTAAGGGAATGATGGCTGCTGGTGTGCCAGGAGCAGAAAAGCCATCTTCTGGTGCTGAGTTTATGTAACAGCCGAGGACCCAGCCAGCCCTGTAGCCCGGCCCCCTCTTCTGACAGAGGGGGCTCAGTGCTGCTTTGGAGAGCTGGCTCCCTGAGGTGCTTCGCTCTCACTTTGTCAAGTGGTAAGTGGGGCAGACCCTGAGTTTGTGGATTGAAGTGTTGAGTAGAGTGACATCAGGATGAAGTTGGTTGGAGTTGATTTATTTCAACCGGAGTGCTGAGAAAGATTGGAGGGATTTCTGACCAAAGAAGGTTGAAGGGTATACATCCCCCCAACTTCTAATGAGACAAAGTGAGGAGTCCCCTTTGTGTCTAAAAAAGTCACAACCTCGTGAAGAACCTGAAAACTCTGATGGGGTGCAGCTCCTGGGTCCAAACCTCTCTCTCAAAGAAAAGAAAATGTGGTGAAATCCAGCATTTTTACTAATACTCTTCAATTTAGAGAGAAATAGGATCTCTGGAAGACAAGGCAAGCACAGGTAGCCCTGTGAAAAGATCCCTTGAGCTTGGAAGGGCCTGAATGTCACCTTGAAACCTGGGGAAGGGCATTGCCAAGGCTTGCCATTGTGCAGGAGGCCAAAACCCACAGGCGCGCAACGCGGCCTTGGGTGGATGGACCAGACCTTGATGTGTGACATTCAGTGGCATCCCAAAGGGGAGAGAGAGCCCACACTTTCAAGAAAAGGTCACTGGCCAGGCTCCCTACCCCATGCCCTGCCCCTCCCCATTTCGGTGTCCCTAGTCTAGAAAAGAGGGGAGAGCTGAGTAGAATGCACCACCAGAGTGGAGCCTGCAAGACAGGGAGCCCCAGCTAATGTGAAAAGGGGGCTGTCATGGAAAATTCTCCCACCGTTCAAAGTAAAGAGGTGCGGGCAGAGCAGTTCATGCAAACACATTGCAGCAGGCAACAGCGAATGAAAGAAGTGAGACAGAGCTGGCAAAAAAAAAAAAAATAGGTGAAGGCCCTGCTATAAATGACAATATACTCCGGAAATTACCTATAACATTTGAATGACAGAGGAACTTGATAAGACTATGAATGCAATAAATCAAGACCTCACAAATGAGATGGTATAAAATAATGAGTGAAATTTAAGAGGATTTCAGACCACAGGAAACACACTAAGTTCAAAAGCAACATCGATGCCAATACAGTAGAAATAAGGAATAATAGAGCACCCCTGAAACATCGCGTTATGGACATGGAAGAACTGCTGAGATTATTCGTCATAAATACACAGGAAAAAGGTGAAGATTACAGTAGGTTACAGTAGGCTACAGTAGGAGATAATAGCTGTGGAGGACAAAGGTGATCCAAGATAATGGTAACTGATATCTCTGAAGAAGGGACTCAACAAATGAAATCTGGGAAAACGTACTCAGAGAGAGAAACCCTCAGAGATGAAGTACGAACCTTTAGATCAAAAGGGCATCAGGAAAACATGATATGTAAGTTCTGACATTAAGCTGTATCCTGGATAAGCCATTGAACTTGGAGGATAAACAAAGACTTCTCAGATAGAAGCCAATGAGGGGAAAAAGTCAGGTGTCCCAGATTCATTAAGTGAAGACAATGGAGCAATGTCTAGAAGGTTCTGGAGGAGAGAAAGCAAAATCCAAGAATATTAAACTGATGCGAGTTGTCATTTTGGACAAAGAACAGCAGGCAGACATTGGAGGGGAAGAGGGTGGGACCCACGTGGTCTTCTGGGCGTGAGCCCAGCCAACCGGGAGGGTGAATTCAAATGAAGGCCTTGGGAATAAAATGCACAACCAAACCCCGGGAGGTGGGGACACGTGAGTTCCAGTTTCCAATTTCTTCTAAGAATAAAAAAATCAAAATTAAAACAAAAATCTGAAAACAGTTTAGTGACTCTAATTCATGGCTTTTAATCACCGGTTTTTAAAACTTTGGAGGAATCTATAAGAAAGCATATATTTTTAAACATGAAAACACAGCCTCAACCTTTGAAGGGCTCATCTGATTTATTTAAATTTTTTTTTAATTTATTGATTTTAGACAGTGAGAGGAAGGAAGAAAGATAGAAAGAGAAACATTGATTTGTTATTCCACCTATTCATGCATTCATTGGTTGATTCTTGCATGTTCTCTGACTGGGGCTTGGACCTGCAACCTTGGCGTATGGGGACTTATGCTCTAACCAACTGAGCTACCTAGCCAGGGTGAATGAATCATCTTGATTCAACACTTTATAAAGCACATGTATAACACTTTTCAAGGAAAAATGAGTCTCTTTTGAAACAAGTAGAGTACTTTAATTAATTGGAAATTGGAGAATTATTCCCTTTCACTTACTAATTTTACAGTTTTTCACTACTAATGGTGCTGAACATTTTTCTGTGTCTCTGAACCAGAGATCGAGTGATCTTCGTCAAAGTGTCTGTTACACGATCTCCCACTTCACAGGCCGTCGTACGTGCACCCCTGCCTGTGCCGTCTTCAATACTGCTTCTTTGCCACAGATACTGTTTCTTGTCTCGTTTGTATGTTCATCTTTATTATGAAAATAATCTTTTTATATGTAATGCACGAGCATCACAGAAAAACCTGATAACATAAATAGAAGAAAAGAGAAAAGCCACACAATCTCACCGACTCAGAAACAACTTCACAGCTTCCCTTGACACCTTGGCATACACCATATTTCCAGATGCTTTTCTATATAAATAGCAGCTGAGAGTTCTTTTTTTTTTACTAAGTGTCACAATACCACATTGCATTGCAATATGTTTTTCTTAGCTTACTGGGAACATCCTCCATGTCCTTAAACTTTCCCCTAAAGTTTAATGGTTACGCTCTGCTTTATTATTTGTCTCCTTGCTTTCAGTTAATTCACTCTTGGCCATGGCGAAGGCTTCCTGGCTCTCACTGTTACAACCCGAACTGCGCTGAATGAGCTCTGTAG
The DNA here is from genome assembly GCA_004024845.1 of Tonatia bakeri. Lineage (NCBI taxonomy): Eukaryota > Metazoa > Chordata > Mammalia > Chiroptera > Phyllostomidae > Tonatia > Tonatia bakeri. The sequence continues at coordinate 279,006 of PVIA01000375.1, forward strand.
GCGAGTTTGTGTGCACACCCTTGCTTCTTTCTGCATAAAGTTTTGGGACAAAATCTAAACACATTTTGAAAAGATGTTTAACACGTATCGCAAACTGCCCTCTGAGAGGATTGACCCAATTTCAGTCCCACCAGAAGGAAGTGGGTGGCTGTTTTTGTCCCTGCAACTTGGTTAAAAAGCATCCCATGGGTTTCCGCAACTTTCTTACTGGTGAAGAAATAGGGTTTTCCAAGCCATTCACTTTTGTCCCAAAGAGGAGGTTGGCTATACAGAAGGGATCTTGATTGCGAATTTTGAAAAACTGGTCCAAAATTCTATTTCTCTGCAGGCTTTTCTGAGGCTGGAAGTCCAGGCGGGAGCTCACAGTAGCAGTTCCCTGTCAGTTCCCACCAGACCAGCCAGGATCACCGATTCAAAAGGAGGCAACTGTTAGACGGCAGCGGAAAGCCTGCGTTCTGCTTGAGTGGAGGCCTGCGGGGGACACTTTTCTCCAAGGATCCACTTCATAATGTCACAGAGGGAAGTTTACTCCAAAACCACGAGGCCAAGCCAAGACCCCAGGCTACAGGTGCCCTCTATTTAGAGAGCTGACGTCTCAACTCCGATTCCAGGGCAGTGGTTGTGAAAAGGAAGGGGTGGGACTCTCTGAAAGACACAGCAGAAGGTGGGAATGCCCCTGGCCAAGTCCTGTGGTCTCTGTTTCCAGTTTTTGAAAGACAGCTGTTGAAAATGAACCTGAACTGTGTATTTTCCTGCACATAAGCTCTGTTTGCCCTTCTCCCTGCACTGACCTTGAAGTTCAAGATGTCAGACAGTATGCCCAGCCTGACTCAAGCGATTGGTGGCCATGGGGAAGGCCCACCTCACCCTTCACGTGGGCCCCCTCCTGCTCCCTGGCCCTTGGTCGTGCCGACAGTAGGGGGCTGGAGAAAGGCCCACATGTGCGAGTTCTGGCTGACGGGGGAGAAGGAAGCCGGAGGAAGGCTGGCCTTGCTGAGGGCCCCCTGGCCACCAGAAAGGAACAGAGGAGTGTTTGTTATTCTTTAAAATGTGTCTTTTAAGCATCTGGCAAGTCACCGCATATAAAAGTAATGCACGTTCCCGAGGAAGGAGGGTTTGAGTGAATAAAGCTGCCTATTCACGGTCTGGCCCAGCGCGTCTGACTGGAACAATGGTCAGAAGGATGAGTGCCTGCGTGACATATCTTCCCGAGGAGAGTGTCTCATGCGCTGCCAGTCCGCGTCTGGGGTGGGAAGCTGGTGGAGGCCCCCTGAGTGCTCAGCAGCAGCAGTGCCCCCGCCATCCAAGTCACCCAGCATGGAGCCACTTTCCACGATCAACTTGGAGACCCAAACTTGATTTCTTTGCTCTTGAACTGAAGTGGGAGTGTTGGTTCCCAGCTTCCGACCTGAGTAAGGCCACTCACTGTATGGCTGTGTCACCACGGGCAGGTTGCTTGGCCTCTCTGTGCTTTAGTTTAAGCAGCTGTCAGGAGTGGAGGGTTGGACTTGCACCTGTGAAAACCTTCTTCACATCGGGGGTTGACAGACCATGGTCCACGTGCTAAATCTAGCTTTTGTACAGCTGGCGAGAGAAGAAAGCTTCGTTATGTTTTGAAATCACTGAAAAAGCCAAAAGAAGAATGTTTTATGACGTGCGAAAATTATATGAAATTCGTATTGTGCTCAATGAGATGCGCCAGACACAAAAGAATTAATGCTGTATGATTCCACCTAAAGCAGTCCGATGTCACAGAGACAGAGAGAGGAGCGGTGGTTGCCGGGGTGGGGGAGGGGAGGACGGGAAGTTAGAGTTTAATGTGAGCGGAGCTGCGGTTTGGGAAGACGGAAACGTTCTGGAAGTGGATGGCGCTGATGGTTGCACAGCAACGTGAATGAGTGTAACGCTGATGAACTGCACACTGATGTCTAGTATAAGTTTCACGTTATGTACACTTAACCACAATAATAAAGAGTAGGTAGATGTGTGTGCGGGGCTTAGGGTTACACCTGGCAGCAACAAGCACTCACTGAACGCAAGCCGTCTGTGTAGCGGAGGGCGACACCAGATGACAGTGAACTAGGGTAGCGCTTGTGAACGGAATGGGTGTGTCGAGTTAGGCCCTACATCTATTGCACACACGTTAGTTCCTAAGAGTAGAATTTCCCGGACTGCGCATGCTCCCCAGGCTTTGGCTCATTGACACTCGGGGGAGCGGATGGGTGTTGAGATTTTCCTCCCCGCTGAAGGGCGCCAACACCGAAGCAACAAAGGAACGTGCTCGAATCCTTCCTACTCCCTGGTACCCGGGTGGCCAAAATATGCCTCTGCCCCCCATAGTCCCGCCCAGCCCTTCCTCAATAGGACTCAAGGAACTAGCAGCCCTAAGCAGCCTGGAGTGATGAGTTCGCAATGGGAAGGTATTGGCCAGCCCCTTGCTTGGTTTCCTCTAATACCCCAAGCAAATAGTTTCCTTTAGAGACATTTAAGAATGCTGGTGCTGCATAATTAGTTGTCTTAAAGCCAACCTCTCCAATGCAGAGACTTCCTATTCTTAGTAAGCTTTTCCCATCTCTGCATTTTGTTTCCAAAATAATTACGTTACAACTAAATTAAGAAGGAGTGATCAGTTTATTGCTTGAAGAGGCTTAATACATTTTTCCCAGAAATGTATTTAAGACCCTAACAGTCCTTTCTAAGTGTTGGGACAGGCAGGGAGGGCAAGAGTTCTATAAGACTTCTCTTCAAGGTAAAACAAACAAACAAACAACCCTTTATCTCTGTTCTTTTTTGTTTTTTTTAATTGTCACAAAGAAACGCTCATGGAGAAAGCCAGATGGATCCCAGCGTTCATGTGTCTTTACCCAGAGAGCCCCGTGCGTGGAAGCTGACTGGGACGGAGGCCGTGCTCACACGCGACTTTCACGAGGGGAGCAGGCTCGCTCACAACCACCACGTGGGCTGCACCACCACAGCTCCCATCCCAGCGGCAGGGTTTGCCACAGTCTGTGACCACCCCCGGAACCGTCAGGCCGGAACTCATTCCGTCCATCAGCCTGCTCCAGAAGGAAGCTTTCTAGCTGGGGGAACTCAGCCCCGCCTTTTCCTGGCAGCCTCGCTTGGAAGTGGGGTGTGCCTTTCGCCTCAGTCAGATCCTTAAAGACCCATTAGAGAGCTGAGAGACTCTAGCCTGTTTAAAAGAAATTCAGTCCATATGTAAACCCCCGACAAGACCCAGGGTGTGCTAGAAATTAAAAAACAATGATCACACTTTGTTTGGGGCATGGGAGGGGGTAGTGGAGGGGCACTGGATCTTTTTTTCTTAGTAAGGAAAGTCATGTGTAAGGCATAGAACTGAAAAAATTCTGTAAGCACTTTTACAAGCAGCCTACTAAATGGACACATTTGGGGAAAAGCATAGCAATAAAAGATTGCGTTCTTTTGTAACAGAGGCGAGCTGACTGCCCACAGTTGCCAGGGAAAGGCAGGAGAGGTGAGGGGACAGGTAGAAATTGGGGGGCGCGGAATGGACAAAGAGCACTGTGATGTGTCGTCGGGCAGGGTTTGTGCCACGTGTGCTGCGGTGTGCTGGCAGATGCTAGCACCTGGCTTTCCCAGCCGAAGAAAAAGCCCTGATTTATAGAGTTTGCCACTCCTGTGGTGTGAATAGTCCTGCCACGGGCAACTTCAAGCTATCCACGTGAACTTGCCAGACGTGGCCTTGGCAAGAGATGCTCGCCGCTGGCTCCTGTGAGTCAGCAGGCGCCGGCTCTGTCACAGGCACGAGAGCAGCGGGTTCTCCAGGATTTGAGGGATGAACGTGCAGGAGGGGAGAGACTAGGCGATGCATCCCCCAGGTATAAACTGGCTCAGTTATTCAGTGGGAGGGCCGTCACTCAGCATTTCTCAGTGGAGGTGGGACCTGTCAGCAGGGACGTTTGGGGCTCTTTCTAAGATTTCCGTGTCTTGACAGGCAAAAGGTTGGGTCACTGCTAGTTCTTGCTGGATTGGCAGCAATGCGACAAATACGGGGAGCAATGACAGTCAGAAGCTCGTGTGCGAGAGGCAGTGTCCCACCACTGTGCCGGGCACAGCGCCCTTCTGTCGGGCCCCGTCTCTAGGAACAGACATGGAAGCAGGTAATTATGTGAGGGTGGAGACGTGTCCCGGAGCGAGGTGAAGGACACAGGACCCTGACCAGATGTCTGCGTCAGGCACCAGTCGTCAGGACGATTGGCGAGCTCTGAAACAGACATGCCGGAAGGAGACGTGGGAACCAAAGGAAGTGTCGGTATCACAACTGACATCAGCGTGCTAACCACCGCTCGTGCTGTTGGAAACCACGCGCTGACGTCTTGCACGTCAGGGGAAAGGGGTCCGGGAGACCACCTGCAGTCCCAGAACCTGCACTGACTGCTGTGTGGCCTTGGGCAAGTTTCTTAACGTCTCTGAGGTTCACTGTCATCCTTCACAAAATGGGACCTTGCAGAACTGCAGTGACAGAGCCCCTCTCCTCCCAGTGCCTCTCAGGAGGGCTACTGGCATTAGTGCAAGGAGCTGACGTGTGACCCTGAGTCTGGGGTCTGAGCCGATGGGACCCTGAACCTGCATTTTCCTGACAGACAACGTTACTTCAGGTTCTTCTTAACCTCCACAGCACTTACCAGCTTTACGTGTATTAAGGCAGTCACAGGTAGGGCTCGCACATGCCTGGAACAGCCCTGGTGGACGCCTGCTGTTCTGATATAATCAATCATAGTGGCCTGTTTGCTACCAAAGTGTCCCCGATTGGGCAGTGGTGTATATTATAACTCCCTTCTTTTAAATTTATGTTTGTTGATTTTAGAGAGAGAGGAAGGGAGAGAGAGAGAAAAAGAAACACTGATTTGTTGTTCCATTCATTTATGCATTCATTGGTTGATTCTTGTGTGTGCCCTGACCAGAGATTGAACCTACAACCTTGGTGTCTCAGGATGATGCTCCAACCCACTGAGCTACCCGGTCACTTTCAATAGTTAACATTTTTTAAGTACTTACTACCTGCTAGATAATGCATTTTATCAACATGATTTCATTCAATGCTTTTATTTTCAAGCTGCTTTATTTAGTCATTTCACTTATGAAGACCTAAGTTGAGAGACAGCAAGGTCACGAAAATAGCCACCACGCTTCACTGCCTCGGCCTTGTCCAGCCCCTCCACACGTAGTTATAGAGTGCCTGTTGTTCCGTTCTAGCCCCGTGGTTCAGAAGAGGTCTCCAGGAACGAGTTAAAAAAGCTCTGCACGTGAAGGTGGTTCTTGCTCGTAGGTAAAAGCGGCATTAATTAGTCCTGTGCCCACGGCACACACAGGGGAGGTCTCGGCGCACGTGCACGTACAGGGCACACCCAGACCTCAAGGAACGCGGCAGCGAGTGAGATTTGCCTTTTTAACTTGATGCTTCGGGGAGGCCAAAATAATGTGAAACATTAGCTTAAGTAAAGCACCAATTAAGTAGGTGTGTTTGGCGCAGGGCAGGTTTCTGCTTGATAATTGTTCTTTATCATCCGCAGATGTGGGTCAGATTCCCAGAGATGCCCAACCTTGATGCCAAAGAAAACCAGGTAGCCCTCCCAGGGTCTTAAAGAGACAGCGCAGCCTTTTCAGGGGCAGCTGGGTTGCTCCACACAGCGACTTGGAGATCAAGGGAAGAGATAAGGGATCGAGTAGGGGGGCGAGGGTGAAAGGTGGGACAGTAGGTTCTGTGTCTACCCACGGCCCCCTAAGGGAGCACCTGTGTGCCAGGCACTGTTCTAGACATGGATTTTGCGTGATGTCTATGCAAGGCTTCTCTCTGACTCCTGGCCACTGTCTTTCTTTTTAACTGCACATCCGTTTCTGTTTCATTGAATCCCTAGGACGAGAGGCCGGGCTGGCTCTCAAGGGCTTCCTTTAGATCCCCAACGCAGGGTCCTCATCAGCTTATTTCAAGGCTGGGTATACTCCAGGCTTCTAGATCTGACGGCTTATTCCACTGGGTTGACAAAAGGTTTGTTTGGTCTTTCCCGTAAAATAGCTCTGGTAGCGCTTAGTTGTCTTTAACTTCATTCGAAACAATTTAGTCAGACTGTATTGTGACAGCGGTCCTATCAGCGTGCATTTAAAAAAACTAATCAAAATTGGTGAATTGTTGTGTAGCCATTTAAACATTGAAGATAGAAGAAAATACACAACATTTTAAGCATATTATTCTTTATTGTCTCAAGTAAGGTAAAAATGCAACAGAAATGCAATAAAAGATTAGTGCAGTGTGTGGAGAAGGTGCTGTGACTGATTGAATGTGTCAGAAGTGGTTTGTGAAGTTTCTTGGTGCTATTGACATTCTGGCTAAATAATTCTTCACTGTGGGGCTGCCTCGTGCATTGGAAGATGTTTAGCAGCAGCCCTGGCCTCTCCCTGCTAGAAGCCAATAGCAGGAGATAGCTGACACATTCAAAATACCCAAATCAATGAAGTTGTTTGTGAAAATGAAAATGTGCCTTTCGTTTTACGGAGACAACTGCACTGACTTTTTGGCCAACCCAGCAGAAATGTGTGACGCCCACAGACTGACTGGAGGAGTGCGGGCTGGTCAGAGGGTCCTCCAGTCACTGAGCACTGTACCTGTCGTACTCATTTTACTAGGGAGACACCTGTCACTAAAATCTGGGGCAGAAACCCGACTTCGAGGACATCCATTACTGTGGTGTTCATTGCCCTGCACTTCCAGATAAGAGGGCACATGGCCATGCCAGCCCGAGGTCCCCCACCAGGTGCTCGTGGGGGCGGGGTTCTCCGCCTGCCCCTCCCCCTGACTTCTGCTGCCAGTGAGCCCCTCGGATGAATAAGGGTCTCATTTTAGAATGGAGACTCTGCCTGAACTGACTGAGACAGTGAATCCCTCGAACGACGGGCTTGCAAGTGAATCCCGAAGGGGCGGCTTCTTTTTCTCTCTGGTCAAGTGTCCATTTGCTGGTGTGAAATTCACACAAACCTTGGCATGGCATTTGGTGGCTGGGTCATTTCATCATGTGTGGGACTGTGTCAATTAAACACAGCAGCAGACCACGTGAATGCCCAAATCACGGGTTCATAGTGTGTTACTCTCTTGGATGGGACTTTGCAGCATTGAAATCGTTGTAGCTTTTTATTGAAACACAGAGCGAAGAACCTGATTCGCTTTTGCAGTGCAGGCCTGCTCCAGGGCCCTCTCCCCACTTGTAAGTACTCATTGAACACCTGTGTCCCCAGCTAATGGGGGCATCTCACGTTCGCTGCTGTCCCTGGCATCCCCCATGCTCGACAAATGTTGATGGAGTGACTGAACAAACAGATCCACAAGCCAGTAGAACTGCCTGGAGTTTCTTGGTGATTTATTCTGTGCTTGTCCACACAAGCCTTTTTATCCAATGCTCCACCACCTCCCGGGGAAGCCTTGATGTGGAGACAGACCATCTTTTCTGTCTCATTTTGATTTCAAATTTGCTTTGGGAACAGCTTGCGAAAGAAAGTGGAAGAATACATGGGGACAGCTGACGGGCTCACTGTCCGTCACGATGGCACGGTGGCGGCCTGGTGCCCCGAGCTGCCGTCTACGGCGTGGCCCTCACCTGCCCAGAAGCTGCCTTGTGCTGGAGAAAATTGGTTTCTGGAAATCTGGTGTGGGATTCACAGTCCTTGTTTGGGAGGCAGTTAGAGCTGTTTCTGATGCCTGCCCCCATCTCCCCCTGCTTTTCCTAGGTGTTGATAGGACTTTGGGGTCTGCAGGGGCCCAGCTCAGAGATCCCTACCGGGCTAAGGCAGTCCCTGCAGGCTGCGTGTGTGAGGTCAGGCGGGGATGGGAGAAATGAGTGAAAAAATGAAAGCACGTGGGTGCCTCTCTCATTCCCACATGCTCTCTATCTATGTAGATGTAAATTATTACAGGTGACTTAAACCCTGGACTTAAGTGCCACTTTATTTAGATCACTGTCACATAGCACACAGGTGTTGGAAAAATGTGTTTGGAGCTTAGGACTGAAAGGTGCCGACAGGAAGTGGGTTTCTCTTCTGATCTCCCTCCTAGACTGAGGCAGGCTTTGCCGTCAGCAAGGGCTTCCTGTCTGCACTGGGCACACCCTGACCCAGAATAAGAATAGAAAATGTGGCTAGACCAGGACAGAGGGGCCAGGGAGGCACACCACGCTTCCCCGCCGTCTCTTGGCTATGGAAGGAATGATGGCCACATTCCCCGTTTCGTGACCCTGTGCCTCCAAGCCATTGGCCTCCCTGTCAGTTCAGTGTCCATCCAGGACATCCAGGGTGTGACTGAGCCTTCCGCCCAGGCTGCTGGGAGTCCCTGGCGCACCAACTGGTGTCTGCAGCACCTTCGTGATGCAACCCTGCGGGTGTCTTCGCCATCCCCTGCCAGCAGCCACCTGTGGTGGATTAAAGATGGCTGCACATTCCCCACCGCTCCTCCCGTTAAGGGGGAAGCCTCTTCCCACCCCTCTTGGACTTGGGCTGGCCTGATTGCTTGGATGGATAGGATGTGAGAGAAGAGGTGCCGTGTGGCTTTTCCTGACTTGGGGTGCTCCTGCTTGGATCCCCGTGCTGTGCTGTGAGGGTTGGCCATAGAGAGGGGAACTTAGGGCTTGTGGGATAGCCTACCTGAGCCCCCCGATGACAGTCGTTACAAGCTGCCAACCACATGAGAGAGAGAGACAGTGGTCATTCCAGCCCAGCTAAGCTCCCGGATGAGTGTGGAGGGCCCCCACCACCACCCCGCTCCAGCTAAGCCCAGTCAACCTGCAGAATTAGGACTGTGGCCCCTGCCTGTTGTCTGAAGCCACTGTATTTTGGGATGGGCAACAGGGGATTACTGAGACACCCAAAGATGGGCTTGCCAACGAGATTTCTGAGGGCTGGGAATAGGTTTTTCCCATCTCTTATACAGTGCCGTGTTTGGCTAGGATATACATTTCCAATGAAAACTGCACCTGGTTGGCGAGTTCTTTAGTGTTAGAGCCAAAGGGGTCCTTGGAAACTTTATCATCCACCTTTCATTCCACAGGAGGTGATGTTCCTGGTCCCAGTGTCACCTGGCAGTCCCTGCCCTCACTCTGGCATGGGAGGACAGAGGCAAGGAGGCAGGTAGACGTGCCTAAGGTGCCTCAGAGTCACGGCAGAGAGGCGATCCCAGCTGAAAGGCCTCTGGCGGCTTCTCACCTGGCCTCCCTGCTCCCACCAGCTGTAGGTGGAGCAGAAGCCACCCGCGGCAGGGGCTGTGGCCACCTCCAGGGCCATCTGCAGGGTCCCCCGGCTGGTGCCGTGGGACTGCCGGGAGGCTCACTAGAAGGGTCTGCTGCCTGGGCTCTCCCTCCCCCACAGCACACAGGATGCATTTCCTCCGAGCGGAACTTTGACACACAGGCCCAGAGGAGGGGCCCATAAACTCCATTTATTAACCGGCTGAGCAGAGAGTAGCTGGGAACCCTGAGCCTTGATGCGAGGGAGAGTCAAACATTGCCCCATCTGTTTATTTTCTCAAGTTTCCGAGCGAGTGTGTATTTCTGCATGTTTAGAGATTGGCAGCCCTGGAAAATGAAGTTTATTTATCCACCAGATACACATCATATAAACAGCTGCAAACGCTCCCCCAAGCCCCCCTCCACCCCCACCATGGGGCGGCAGCTCCCCGCTCTGTTTGCTGCAGGTTCTGCCCTCGGCCAGGCTTGGGTGAGGCCTCTGGGGGGAGGTGAGAGCCTGCATGCCAGGACCCTGGGGGTCCTGAGACCAAGTCTCTGTTGCAAGTGGAGGTGACTTCACAGTCCTGTCTGGTGGCCTCTAGTCACTTCAGGGTCTGTGTTTAACACACCAACACCGATCTCACCCACACCCTGGGCGGGGTGCTCTTGATGGAGAGATGGTCGGCCGGCCCCGGGAGACCCTCATGCCGAAGGTGAGAGCCTCTGGGGGCACTGTCTTTAGGGGCACTGGTGACTTCCCTCGGGGGTGCCGTTCAACCCCAGAGGAGACTGCCTGTCTCTTCCGCTCCCTCCCCCCACAGCGACAGCTGTCCCTTGTCCTCTCAGCTCTGTTCTCCTCTGTGCTGGGGGAAGAGTGTTTCTGGAAATGAGGCAAGGTCAGGATGCTGAAGTGTGTGGAAGTCTCCTCCGAGAACTTCTGCTGAGGCCAGGGCCTGCTCTGAGTCTGCATGGGTTCAGATTCATTCAACATGTAGGCACTAAAAAAATGGAGTGAGATTCCTGGGTCGCTGATGGAATCTCTCAAAACTCTCCTCCTTTGCACTTGAAGGCAAGCCGACGGAAGAATAATAAACACGCGGGATGGGGTGGGTAATCAGCCAGGACCGAGTCTTGTATGCAACGCAGACCCCCCAAGGAATGCTGGCCCCTGGGAGGCTCGCTTGGCGAGAAGGCTTGGATGTCACTGTTTTTCCTTCTAGGAAGAGCGGGTCACGGTTACTAGATGGATTGTGATCAGACCAGGGTAGGCAGAGGGTGCAATTTCTTGCTGGAAAATGACTCTTCTTCTGAACCTTCTGGCCACTGAGTCAGCGCCTGGCTTCGTATTCACTTCGTATTCCCTGGCAGGGTTCATGTTACATCTGCATTTCCAAATAGGAGCCCTTTGGCCAGCCAGCTGGGCAGCAGGATTTCCAGGGAGGCCCAGCCTCTCTGGTCTCCATCTTTCATCGGCCTAGCCTGCCAATGGGTGCCGTACCTGAGGGGCCAACTTCTAGCTCCGGCGGGGCTTGAAGAGTGGCCAAGATGTGAATTTCAACAGCCCAAGAGAAAGAAGATGGGGTAACAGGAAAGGAGGAGCCTGAGCAAAGTGCCGAGGGTGAAGCTGAGCTCCAGATGGGAAAGGAACAGGCAGGAAGGAGGGTCGATTTCTCAGGCTCCACCCACACATGCACTACTGGTCCTGTCCAGGCCCACAGGGACCCAGAGTGTTGAGTCTAGACTTGGTTGATGCCAGTGGCTGCTACTGATCAAGTACCAGCCAGGGTGAGGCCCCATGCTTGGTGCTTTTCTGGCATGACCTTGTATTTAGGTGGTATTGCATCCTTCCATGTATAGGTTGAAGTCTGACCCTGGTATCTATGAATACGGCCTTATTTGTAAATAAAAACTTTGCAGATGGAATCAAGTTAAGATGAGCTCATTAGGGTGGGCCTTCATTGATATGACTGGTGTCCTTATGAGAAAGGGACAATTTGGGTACAGACATTTGGAAAAGGCCAAGTGATCATGGAGGCAAATATTGGAAGGATGTGGCTGTAAGCCACAGAATGCTGGCCACCCCCAGAAGCCGGGAAAAGAAAGGATTCTCCCCAAGGTATCCGAGGGATGGTCCAGCTGACACCTGATTTGGGACTTCCAGACACCACAACTGTGAGACAACACATTCCTGTTGTTTTAAGCCACCTCATTTTTACTTTGTTCCAATAGCCTGGGAAACGCAACACCTTGCTCTACCTCTGACACCATTACTCCATCTGCGGAAGGCAGAACATCACGCCCACCAAAGATGTCCACTCTCTAACCTCCAGGACCTGGTCAAAGAACATTAAGAGAGGGAGGCCAGCTGGGTGGACCCAATCTGATGACATAAACAGAGAGAACCTTCTCTGGCAGGAAGCCGAGAGATACGGCAGAGGAAGTCAGAAGGACTCAGAGTGTGAGTGGCACTTGACATGTTTGTCATTGCTGGCTTTGAAAGTGGAAGGGAGCTGAGAGAGGTCCTGTCCAGCCAGGAAACAGCACCTGAGCTCTATCTGCAGCCACGAGGAACCCCATGCTGCCAATAGCCCATACGCGCCTGGAAGCAGATTCTTCCCCCTGAGTTTCTAGAAAGGAACATAGCTCTGCCAGCAGCTTCATTTCAACTGAGCCCACCCAGCCCTCTGAATGATAGAACTGTGACATAGTGAATCTGTGTGGTTTCAAGACACTAAGCCTGTGGTAATTTGTTACAGCAGCAGTAGGAAACTAATACTCTATCCATAAAGCAGAAGTAACAACCGAGGCACAGAGAGGACCTGAGGTAACCTTCTCCCAGTTCAGAAAGCTGCTCAGTGGGAAAGCTGGTATAGGAGCCCAGGTTGGACTGCACCCAATATCCAAAGCTTACCTTTTTGAAGCTGAAGGAATTAGTGGCAAAGGTGGATGATGGGTAAACTGAGCCCAGATACAGAGAGTGTCACTTGACGTGACAAGGTGGATTGGCAGAGGGGACAGGAGGGAAGGGCAGTGAGGATCTGATTTCCTGGGCTGGTAAGTGGACAGCAGACACAGGTGGAGTCCAGAGAAACTGTCAGGTACCCCGAAGGTGGGAGCACAAAGCTGGCTCTGAGAACCGGAGCCCGGCAGCGGAGCAGGGGCCAGCACCAGAAAGCAGCCAGAAAAACAGACCAGATGTGTGGGGCCACATTTGTAGCATGAAGTTTGTCTGCCCCCGTTTTAGACTGAGGATGGTCCCCGCATCTTTGCAGGTTTTGTGCAGCAATCAGCTCCCCACAGGAGGGAAGAGAAGGCTGTCATCCAGGCTTTGTGGTCACCCCACCAGGGTCACACAAGCCCTGGGCCGGAAAGTAGCAAGACCGATGAGACACCATTCCTTGGAGACAAGGCCACTGGGCTCTGAGAAGTGGATGGTGGCCAGGGTTCCTCCCGAGGGCAGGCGCCAGAGGCTGGCTGCTGGGTGCCTGTAGTGACTGGTCTGTTGGGCTCACAGTAAAACTGCCTGTATCCTTGCCTGGGTGGGGCGCACGAAGATCCTTCGTTGTGGGGACTGAACAGCCATGCGTTTCATGCTCACACACGATGACCGCCCATCATGGCATCCTGACAGCACAGAGATGACACCATGCTTCCTGCCGCATTCAGGGGGAAATGTGGCTTTATAGTAATTATTGTCGTTACCACCAAACATTCAAAAGCTCTGTCAGCGCATAGATCGATCACTTCAAAATAGACCCAAGTCTGCCACACAGTGACCCTGGAAACCAAGTCCCGGGAGACTGATGTAGGGTTTCCAGTAGGGCCTGCCCTGCCCACGTTTATTGAGGGTTTTTCCGGTGTAGGTCAAGGTGGAAGAAGGCAGCTAGTTCCCAGGAATCTCTGGGAAGAAGCCCGTCTTCCACGCTGGTGAGGTAACTCAGTTGGTTAGAGTGTCATCCTGAATACACCAAGGTTGCAGGTTCAACCCCCAGTCAGAGCATATATAAGAACGAATCAACCAGTGAATGCATTGGTAAATGGAACAACAAATTGATGTTTCTCTCTCTCTCAAATTGAAGAAGAAGGAGGAGAAAGGGGCGGGGGAGGAGGAGAAGGAGCAGCCCATCTTTCTTGGACTTGCCCCAACCAGCCTGCCTGTGGGACTGGTTTCTACCCAGCACAGAGTTGTCTGTCATATGAAACCCAGAACACTCAGTTCAACCTGAATTCCAGGTAAACAATGAGTAACTTTTTCATGTAAGTATGTCCCATGCAACATTTTTTCATGCAACATTGGGGAATACTCACACACAAAAAATTATTTATTATTTATCTGAAATTCTGATTTTACTGGGTGACCTGTTTTATTAGCTAAATTTGGCATACCCCTTACCCAGCAGTCTGCTGAAGTGGAGTCTTGTTTTCTTTGGACAACATAAGGCTAACAAATATCTTGATCCCTCGTTTGATGCACACAGAGGCGTTTCCCCAAGAAAACGAATGGGTCCATGCCTTGTCCCCAGAGTATAGGACAGAACAGTGCCTCCCACGAATAAAACAAAGACTCTGCTGATGGTCACGAGGGGCTAACGCTGGAATGAATTTCTACGTGGCATTGAAAAGGGAAAGTGAGCAGTCTGCCCTAGACGGCTTGAGCTGCTGCTGGGATCAAGACTATTAGAGATGAATACTGAACACGGTAAGCTCCCATATTCACAGCCAGCAAATGTAAGGACACAGAGGCTCAGGAAGGCTGAGTGACTTGCTCACAGCAAAGAGAACTAGCAGGAAGTAAGGCCAGGATTAGGACAGGGCTACAAAGAGCGACGTCTGAGTCCCTCGAGTCTGGAAACAATGCGGGCTAAGTAAAATGTATTGATCATTTGCTTTGGAGCCCTGGCCATCGCGCAAGTCAACCCGTCCTAACTGTGCTTTGGCAAGCACCGGGATCCCTGCTGCAGACATGCCTCAACACTGATCGCTCATCACCTGCACAGACCGAGTGACTTCAGGATGAGGCCAGGTGCAGGCGGGACTGCCCCTCCTCAGGGCCGGGTCGCCCCCTCGAGCGCTGCGCGGGGTCTCCCCAAACCCTGGCACCGCGCATCTCCCCTTCCACCCTGTGGGCGCATCGGACGCCTTCGGCCACACGGGGGCGCCGGCGCCCGCCGCTGGCTTCCCCGCGCGGGACCCCGGAGAACAAAGGGAGCCCTGGAACCTCCCTCACCTGGAGCCACCTGCTCCCTGGGGGGCTGGCCCGGGCGCCACACCGGCATCCAGCCCCCGGCGAAGGAGTTAATTTTGTCTCAACGCTGCTTTTAGAATCTGTTAAAGAAATTGCTTTCCCCTTGATGGCCTTTCTCCCCAGGCTGGGGACAAAATACAAGAGCTCCGGGACTCTAAAAGGGTTACTGGGCTTGTGGTTTTATGATGCGTCCTGCTCTGTATTCTCCGTCTCCTTGCCGAGTTTGCCAGGATCCTGGCAGCATCATTCTTCTCCCCTTTGGTTTATTAAAGTGAACCTCTCTTCACATTTGGACAACGGAGACACGCAGCGTCGGGAAACAGTGTAACACACCAAACGCAGAAACCAAGAGGGAGATGTACACCCTGCAAATTGGGTCATCGCAAGAAAGGCAACTTCCACCACACTGCTGGGTCAGCCCGGCCCTGAAAGAGCGTTTATTCTTAACTTCTAACTATACCTCATCGACTACCTGCAGAACCCTGTGTGAGTGTACCCAGAGGCCTTCACTGGGAGACCCCCAAAGAGGCTAAATTACAGTCACCAACACTGAATGAGTATCTGTGGCAAACCTGTTGGGCACAAAGGCAGCCCAGTAAACTGCGGGGGACTTGCCAGACAGGTGCCAAGCCCTGGAGTCCAGAGACAGGCTGGACTTCCCTGGGTGTTACAATTCAGGGTTCCCAGCTGACCCCTCTCCCCCGAATTGTTCCCCAAGGTTGACTTCACCAGGGCTTTCTGCCCCTTTGGTTCAGCTGGCCTTTCCTCCACTGGATGCAGGGCTCTGAGCACAGGGACTGGGGTCCCAGAGGATTGGAGGGAGCTGCAGTCCTCACAAAGGGGAACTTGGGGCCCACAGATACTGGCACTGAGGCCAGGGCTGCTTCCAGCATTGCCCCTCCCCCACCACGCCGCCCTCGCCGGAGAGGTGATGCTTCAGCACCAGCACGCCTCCCCTCTGTCAGCAATAACGGTGTCTTCATCCACCAAAGACCTGTTCTGGGCATCTCCGGCACGCTTCCCATCTGAGTACTGCTCAGAGTTCTGGTCCTTAAACCCTGCTGGCAGCCCAAGATGAGGGACCGTGTGTGGATATTGGGGGAGAAAGGCAGGAGCAGTTCCTGTGGGTGTCCCTGGCTGTGATCTTCTTGGAGGAGAGAGGGGAAGCGGTGGGGGGCGGGGGGCTCTCCAGTGAAGTCCCATAAATGCTCTGCCACAGTGACAGTTTCCTGTCATACCTGTGACGCCCAATTTGGTGGCCCTAGCACTGTGTGGCACTGAGCACTTGAAAGCATGTTGGCTGCCCTGGCCAACTCCGTTGGCTAAAGCATCATCCTGATATGCCAAGGTTGCGGGTTCGATCCCAGGTCAGGGCACATACAAGAATGAACCAATGAATGCATCAATAAGTGGAACAACAAAGTGATATTTCTCTTTGTCTCTCTCTCCCTCTCAAATCCCTCCTATCTCCCTGCACAAAAGCATGTGGCTGGTGCTAATGAAGAGCTGAAGTTTACGTTTTATTCAATTCTAAATTAACTTGAAATGATCGCACTGGCTACTGGCTGTCAGATTGGACAGTGCCAGCAGAGCTCCAGGCAGTGATAGTGGGCGTGGGTGGGGAGGGAGCAGAGGTGGCCATAGGATATAACGGTTCCTCTCTTCCTGGTTTGCACAAGAACTAAAACCACCTGCATGTTTCCTCTTCAGTCCGCCAGGAGGCGCTGTGGTGGTGGAGGTGGTAACTGCAGATTGGGGATGGTGGGAGGGCTCGGAGCCTCAGCCAGGCAATGATACGCTATGAATTGCCCTTAAGCAGCAATGGGACAGAGATTAGAGGACTTTCCCAGTGGACAGGGGTTGGCAGCCGGGTCCCTAGACTAAGGTTTCAAAGTACTGTAAAGTGGATGTTGACTTCCGGCAACCCGCCGCTCTTGGGTGATGGATGAATGAATGACCACCTCTCAGTTTCTCTGGAGACAGGGGGATGCTTGGAGGGGCTGGAGATCATGGACAGACTTATCTTTTCGGCTCGAAGGAGACCTCCATTATGGGAAAGAGGGTGAGGCCAAGGCAGAGGGAGTGAGTTCAGTGAATTTTCCAGAATTTTGATGACGTCGAGATGAAAACGCAGGTCTTGGGCGTCCAAGCCTGGTGCTGCTTCTACTGCACAGTGTGGCTTGTCAAACACCCTGTGACCTTGGGCGTTGCGGACATCACATCCGGCTGGTTTGGCCAATCAGTGAACTGGTCAATTTCCCCTCCCACGTTCCGATTGTCAAATGTTGGGTAGAAACTTGCAGCAGGGTGTGGGTGTGGGGGAGGGGGATGACCAGGGGCCATTATTGAAATCAGAGGAGAATGTCCCCAAATAGCCCCCCTCCCACTCTCTTTTTATAACAGTTTTTGCTTTTCTTGAACCAGAATGCAGTCGAGGTTCCTGAGTTGCCCCTTCACTGTGTTTTGAGTAACAGACCTGGTCTCCCAGTTGTAAACAGCAAATATGTGGCAGATCATTCAGCTTTGATTTCTTAGCCTTTAGCAATTTTTCAGAATTCTCCATTTGCATTTGTTTTTATATTATCACTCAGAATCATTTTATGAACAACAAATGTTGGCCTTAAGTCTTCCTTTATTTTGAAGACTGCAGGTGCGTGAAAGAGATGTCTACTCATTTTATGCACCTGAATTTGAAGCTTCTTGGAAACACAAACTCTTCCTGGAGCACTTGGAGAAAGAATTGGACTAAACCCACGGTGGGTGGGTAATTGCTCTCTTGAGAGAGTAATATTTCGGGAGGCAATGAATTCTGTTCCAAGTGTTTCGATTTGACACGGCGTGGAATCACCTAGAAAGAGCCTCACCTGGCAAGGAGTGGGGAAAGCGGTTGACTTGCTCTGGTGGCCACTGGAATGAATCCCAGCTTGACCTGGAGACCAGACTTCTGCTTTCCCACCCACTGACCGGGGTGGGGGGTAGCCTTGAGCCCCTCAGGTCCCCCCTCTCGGCCCCACTTTCTTCCCTAGTAAAATGTGGGTCTCTGTGATGGTTTCACACACACTTCCTCACCTTTGGGCCCCGTCTCCTTGGGAGACTCATTCAGGTCACTCAAGCCCCTTGGAAATCCAGTCAACTGTAAGAGCAGGGACATCAGGGTCATTTTTATCCAGATGTTCCTCTTGTTTTTAAAGAAGCTCTTCTTTGGGGGAGGGGGATAAATTGTTCACCAGTGTTAAAACTGTCTTCTGCCTGGCATCACCCCCACCTCCTTTGCCTGTACCACCCAAGGACTGCTGCAGGGGGCAGTGGGTACCACTGAGCATTGCATTGCCTTCTCTTCAGTGGTCATTTGCATGGCTCAGGATACCTGCCCAGGCCCCACCTCATCTCAGGTGAGTCTTGTGTAGGCACCACCAGGCCTTTCAGCTGGGGCAGGGGGTGGGGTGGGGGATGGGCAATCCAGAAGTTACTAGCGCCACACTGTTTTAACACCAGGCCCATGATAACATGCAGGTGGCATCACTGGGTTCTAGGGTCTTCCCTTCAGTCCTCCCAGTAGTCCCAGGAGGAGGAATCATAAGAACTAATACTAATGAGCTAATAATCATCATTGGAAACACATGGCCTTTCCCATGTGCCAGAGTTTCTTTAGCACCAAGAGGGGCATCCGAATAAAAAAAGTCTTGTCCAACCTTAATTCACTGAATCCTCTTTGTGATCCTATTAACTCGGAATAGGTACTGTGATTTTCCTTTTACACCTGAGAACGTGGAAGACTCAGAGAACTGAAGTCCCTTGCCCGAGGTCACACAACCACTGAGTGAAGGGAGCCACACCGTGTTAGTGGGAACCAAAGCTCCTTCACCTCAAAGTGAAGCAGGACTTCTAGAAGGGCTCGGTCTCCAGGCTTTGAGGTCCAGTTCGAAGTTCAGAATCACTGGTGATGTTCAGTGCCGGGACCCACGATCCCACCTCAGTGAGAAGCCACAAGATCCCAGGAGTGCCGACTCTTACCATACCCCTTGAACTGTTCTGTATTTCTCCCTCCAAATGCTTATTTTCTGCTATGGGCTTTGTTGAGATGTAGCTTAAAGCTTGAAAGTCATAGTTCTGCAGAGTGCAGAACCACATTAGAAGGGCTCATTAGCACTTAATTAGCCTTCATTCATCTAAGGCAAGGAACAGCCACCCATTAACAAACAAATTATTAAAAAAGAAACCCTACATCATTGAAGGGGAGAGGTGCAGGCCCCACCCCCTTCCCCCGCTCCTCTCCCATCACCAATGGGCTAGTGGTACAGTTGGTCCTTGGGGACTGCGCACCAGGGGCGGCCGGGTGTCATTTTCCTCCCATGCATTGATGTATCATCACTAGATTAAAAAAAAAAAAAAGGGTGTCTTGAGGGCTTTTGAAAAAAAAAGGAGGAGTGGTGACTACTCAGGACATTTTGTAAAGGGAAGAAAATTGTGAAGAAAAGGGTCCCCAGTAGGGGGTGGAGGGCTTGTGAATGCGGCCTTGTCTGGCGGGTCTTTCAGCTGAAACCTGGTGCTGGCATTCCGAGTTCAGTTCAAACTGTCACCTTTAGTTCTTGCTGGCTTTTCTGCCCTCGGCCCTGAACCTCAACAGATTGGGGCTTATTTACCTATTCACACTCGGCCGTGGAAGCTCATTAATAGGCTTATTAGCAACACCATTCATGGGAGGCCATGGGCACAAGGGGTTCGAGCCACTGGAAGAGGGATGAGAAAAAACTGTAAAGAGATTATTTTCTCATTCAGAAGCCTCGCTGGTGTGAAAGCGGTCCTAGACCCTCTGAGGTTACTCGAAGCCTAAATATGATGACAGAATTAGGTTTTTTGTTGTTGTATTTTTTTAAAAAAAATTCCAAACATGCTTGTGCTTTTCTCCAAACGGAGGAGTTTGCTGTTGTGGGCTGCACTCCCTCACAAGGGGACACTCTGAAGGGGAAAGCATCTCGTGATGGATGGGTGTCTTTTCTTCCCGGTGAAGAATGAATTCTGTAGACTGCGCCTGGACGTTCAAGTCCATGTTCTTATTTGTCATTTTCAGGGGAAGGCTTCCTTTTTATTCAGGGTACACAAAGCTCTTGGTGGCTGGGCTTAGGGACGAGGGCTTCCTGAACCGGTAATTTATGTGAGAATGTGCTCACAGCATTTTCAGTGGCTGATGGATATGCTGTCCCAGGATGGGAAAGGATCTGCCCCGAGACACCCCAGTTTCCCACTGGTGGCGCATGGAAGGATGTGAGCCCTCTGTTCCGGGCAGGCGGGCGTTCACATCTCTTTCTGTGACCCAGGGTCTGAGAACTTGTCAAGTGTTTGTTCATTCTGAACAACGGAGGTGGCAGTGGATTGCAGAGGGCCCCCTGGCTGAGGGGTCCATTCACGAAAAGGTCTGGGACTGCATCGGGTCAGAAGACTTGGCCAACACATGCCCCCAATCATAGGGACTGATACTTTTGCCTGAGAATCAGACTGTTGTCTGTGCTGTCAAATCTCCAACAACACAAGTTCATGTCCATTTGCTTAAAGTCTTTCAATGACTTTGACATTCCTGGCTTTTAAGTAATTTAGGTGAAACCTTTCCTGTGACGTATCGTGAAGAGAAATGATTTTCTAATGATGTGGCACCTTGAAAAAATATTTTCACGAGCGTTATGACACGTGTCCTGCTGGCGACCCGTGGACAACTACATTTCCAAGTGCAGGAAAAGCCGATTTTCTGGGCCTGTGTGGTTCTCTCCATCTACCTCTCTGTAGGCCTCGAAAGCATTCTAAAGCACTTCTGGGTTTAATGGCCTTTTCCGAGGGATAAATATGAAATGTTTTTTTAAAAAATCTATACTTTCTTGAACCTAAGTATGAGTGCTTAGGAGCTAGATGACAGAGGAGGGAGATAAATTATATGAAAAAAATAAATGATCCCACAGACACAGTCAAGTGAAAAACGTAAATGGAAATAGGAAATGTAACCAGTTACAGCCTGGAGTTCAGTTGAAGAATCTATCAATAAGATTCAGAGAGGGAAAGTGATTTGCTTGTCATTCCACTGTGTGGAGTAGAATTGAGTCTTTAGACTCTTTCGAATTTTTTTATTAATCCAGATATATATTACTAAATAACACACTTTGGTTGGCAGTTTTTGACTTTTTCTGAGAGAGTCACACGCAAAGTCAGGCTCTGCCAGTGATCAGCTGCGTGGCCCCCGACAAACTGCGTACCATCTCCTACCCTCGGATTCCTCATCGGAAAACTGAACTACTGCTCTGCCGGCGGTTGTGCTGACGAAAAAGAATATCCTATTCAGCGTGCCCTACCCATAGGAGGGCCTCCATAAACACTCGTTCCTTCTCTCGTTGTTGTGTTTGAAGGACAGGAAAGTGAATGTCCTGCAAACATTTCCAAGTTGCTTCCTCTCCTCTCAAAGTTTCAGCTGCACTAAATTTCTCCCTCCAATATTGTGTCGAGGTATTTTAAAGTCTCTTTAGGGTTAGGGCACGCATTCTGTCATTCGTTTTCTGCCTTGAAACTAAACAACGTAACGCAATCACCGCAAACCGTTGGTAAGTGTAACTGCCAAGGAACGGGAAGGGATCAGGCCTGACTCACGGAGGATGCTGCCGCATCTCTCGTCCCGATCGTGGCGCGGCCCCTAGTCTTCCGCGCTGGTGTCTCCAGCGGCTCTTAGGAATCTGGAGCCGCGCAAATCGGAGCGGCGGGGCGCGCGGCGCTGATTGGCAGAGCGGGCGCCGCGGTCCAGGAAACGGCTCGAGTTTCAGCGGGGGCGTGACCCGCCGGGAGGGGGCGGCGGCGGCTGCAGCGGCGCGGGCGAGGCGGCGGCGGAGAGCGCGGCAGAGAGCCGAGCGAGCGGGCGGGCTACGGGTACGGAGCGGGCGAGCGAGCGAGCGCGGCAGCCACAAAGCTGGGGCGCCGCGAGGTCTGCGCGCGGCGTAGCTGGCCCGGCGCGGGGACTTCTCTCCAGGCTGGCGGGGCCCGGGCGCCCCGAGGCCGTAGCTTTCCTGCGCACTCTGAGCGTTCGCAAGTTGCGAGCAAAGTTTGGTGGAGGAAAAGCAAAGCCTGAGTCCTTTCTTCTTCTCGCTCCCCAAATCCGTGGGCAGCCCGCGGGCGTCATGCCCGCGCTCCTCCGCAGCCTGGGGCTCTCGTGAAGCCTCGGAGTCTTGGCGCCAGCGAGGACCCCAGAACCAGTTTTTCCTTTTTGGAGTTTCCCCGGAGCTTGTCGCTGGCTCCATCCTGACCCACGCCGGGCGCAGGGGCAGAACCGATCGCCGAGGAGCGTTGCCATTCAAGGTAATCGCAGTATCGGGTGCTTCGAGGATTCTCGCCAGAGAGAAGAGTGGGCGCCGTGGGCGCCCGGGATGCCGGGTGCACGGTCTCCCGAGCCGAAGGCTCGGGGGACTGGCACTGGAAGCTGCTCCCTGTCCGTCCCTCTGAGGCTGAATGGGTGATGGCGGAGCTGGGTGCGTGCTGGCGGCTGGGGTTTGGGAAGTTCTACCTCTACCACCCCCATCCAGATGCTGACATCTGCCCCTGCCGTTGGCTCCCCCCTCCCTGTCAAACTCCCCCGGGCTCAGCCCCGCCGGCCGGGCGCTGTCTTCTGACCCCAGAGCCCGCGGACGAGCGGCAGGGCTGCCTCGCTGGTGGCACAGCCCCGCCGGTCTGGGGCTCAGAAGGGCATCTTTGGGGGTCCTTATTCCAGAGCCCGGGGAACGCCCGCCCTGTCGCATCTAGGCCCCGGCGGGAAACCTTTCCCTTGGAGGGAATCACTGGAGTTGGGCGGGCGACATCACTGTAGGGTTCGCGATGCTCTCGGGGTGGCACCTTTGCGGGCGGGGGCTGCTTCGGTTCTACGACTTCAGTGTCGGGAGCCCCGCGTCCGCAGCGCGCCTGGGGCTAGGGGGCGAACTGGACCGACTTTTTCGAGTTCGCTGCCTGCTGCCGCTCAGAGATGTCGAAAGCGCAGGCGAGTTCTAACTTGCGCACTCATTCTTTCAGCGACCGGGCTGCGCTGGGGAATCCGCCGAGGGCCCCGCGAGACGCTGGCAGCGACTCTCCCGGCCCGAGGGCTGGATGAAGGGGTCCGGCCCGGGGGCCACGGCGCTACACGGTCCCCTCGCAGCCCGCTCCCTTGCAAACTCTTCTCCCGGCCTTCCTTCTCGCTCGATTCAATAAAACCTGCCGTTAAAGGCAAACCTGCTTTCACACTCGCGGCACCCATTATGTGTTTGGTGTGCAACGCTATCAACATTTAAAACCCTATTGTCCCCTTGGTCCCAAATCCCTGTAAATCTTCCTCTGGCCTCGACTCATTTTCATCTGAAAAGCCTGTTTAGTTTGAATAGAAAAGCAATCAGGCGCCCCTCTCCCTTTCCCTGGAATGTCAATTAAAATGCAGATTTCTTTGAGCTCTTTAGCGCCCAGAGAAGGGGGGAAAAACAGGATATTCCAGGCAAACAAATGAAAGAAATGCTACAATGAAACCGAGTTGGTGGTGGTGAGAGCTGCCGCCAGTTCGCATGGGCTTGCCAGCATTCGCACAGCGCTGATGATAGTGCTGGGTCCGCCTATATTTTATATGTGTGTTTCTTGAGATTTCAGTCT
Source organism: Tonatia bakeri (assembly GCA_004024845.1). NCBI lineage: Eukaryota > Metazoa > Chordata > Mammalia > Chiroptera > Phyllostomidae > Tonatia > Tonatia bakeri. The sequence goes on from PVIA01000375.1 coordinate 302,136, forward strand.
GTTGAGGAAACTCCACCCCCCATTAGACCCCTTGATTGCTCCCTCTCCTGCTCAACCCTGGGGAGCAGGGCAGTGCCAGGGAGGCTTTGAGCCTGGAGATAGATCTGCGCCCTGGGGGGACCTGGGCTCCCCATCCTCGACCCCATAGCACTGCTGACTTTCCTGATGTGAAATCTCAAATCTCCCAAGAACAAAGCGCAGGAGAGCTCGGTATAGGCAAGCCCTCCGGTGGACAGACAGATACTGGCTTAGAGGTGGAAGCTAATGAAGGCGGGCACTGTGTAGGCTTGCCTTTTGGGAGTTGTGGGGGACTTTGGGAATGTTCTGGTAAATTGAGGAGCCCAGGATAGACCCAGCATGGGGACCACTCCCCACTCAGGCTCTCTCGATTGCCACTTTGCCTGTCTCCCGGGGCGGACTTGTGCTGAGGTGAACGTGGACCAAGGGGAGCGGGTGGTCATGAAGAGCCATCCATCACTGGGAGGATGACAACTCCTCCCACGGCCAGGCTGAGAAGAGAGTTCCCTTTCAAGGGGAAAAATAAACACGCTGGGGCTTTCACTGAGGCTCAGACTCCAGGAAGGATTATGGTATTGAAGGCAGGAAGCCGGGATTGTGGCCGCCAGCGGCATGCTGGGCCTGTGTCCCCAACACCGAGCCCCGGGATCTAATTATCCCATCTAGGAGGTCCTTCTGTGCGTTCGTCCGCCCCAGTGAGGAGTCCTGTGGACCTGCCACCTCAGGCCTCCTCCTTCCGGAGGTTTGGAGAGGGGGCCGCCATGGGGCCTGGGCCTGGAAATGGCTGTAATTCCAGTTTCTGGTGCAGTCTGATGGGATGAATGAATGGCTTGAGGTGGAGCCCAGGCCGCTGTCCACCTTCCTCTGCTGAGAGCGGAGAAGGCTCCTCTGGGGCCGGGACTGGTGGGTCAGGGCTGGGGCAGCTGCCTGGGCTGAAATCTGCTAGGAGTTAAGCTTGTGGGTGAAGTAGTCAGAGGCAGAAAATTCCCATGCATTCTGGAAATGCTTCGTAAATCAGTGAGAATGTTTGTGTACTTACCTCCCACGTGTATGTAGAAATAGATGCAGAATTATCTTTTGAGGCTTTTCACTGTAAGAGGAAAGAAAAGTTGGGAGGAAAAAAACCCCAACCCTTCCAGCTATCTGAAAACACAGGACGTGCGAGTGCGTGCACACACACACACACACACGCACACACACACACACACTTTTGCTGGGAAGCACACCATTTCACGTGTGCTGTCTTTGAAGCAGAGGTTTTTTTTTCCCCTGGAAATGGTGCTGCACCCTCTTTCTCCTCACGCATTTTAACCTCTAGTTGTGGCTGAAAGCAGCCGTTTCTCTCACGAAGCTTTGGGGAGGTGCATGCAGTGTCGAAATCCCCTGTCATAATGTGAAACATCAAGCTGGCATGCAAAAAGCATGGGTTTAGGAGGTTTTTATTTTAAAGGTTTCATCCCCTCCCATCCCCCGTCTTATAAAATCTGGTTCATTCATAGCATTCACAGAACCTGATTGTTTTAATCAAATTCACTAAAGTCTCTGTGTTTCAGCTCTACCCTTAGTAATTGATACTGAACAAATGTAAAAGTTCTTTGGATATTTTAAGCTTGGAAAATTCTCTTTGCCTTGGGATTGCACGGGTGAACAGAAGGCTAGGACATTGAGTGCCCCCTTGTAAAATTTCTACTCTGAGATTTTAGCCCATAGGTCAGCATACTGAAAGTCTGCAGCCCAATCACATACTACGCCAGCCATTTGCATGGCATCATCATTGATAACTCCCGGCGTTATTTATCAGAGTTCTCCTAGGCTCCGTTTTTAAACCACTCTGTGTAGGTTGAAGACATTGGGACGGGCCGCCATCTGTCACAGTGGAAGGGGGTTTCAGATCAGCTTCTTTGAATGCACCGCAGTTCAGTGCATACCCCGTTAAGTGGCTGCTTGGTGAAAGGCTGCAGACTGTTTTTGCATTTGAAAATGAATCTTGACAAGTGTAAACTGGTGGGAATTTTTGGTAGCTTTCCTGGGGTTCTTTATATTTTCCTGTCCTCCTTTCTTTTCACACTCCAGGGCGGGTGGAGCACTCTGCTGAGCTCCAGCCCCACAGAAATAATTCTGTAAGCAGCCTCCCCGCCCTGCAGTTCAGCCTTCTAAAGCCCACTTGGCCTAAGAGACGTGAACGAGGCTGGTGATGCCAACCTGAGCACTGTTAACTCGCTTTTCTAGTTGCCCTTGAAACGAAGGTCACGTGGCTTCTGCTCTCGGAGGGCGGTGAAGGCGGTGTGGGGTAGGACAGAGCACACTCTGCCTTAACTGAAGTGGCCCACGGATCTGTGACCCGCGTCCTCTGTCCTGTAGCTACGCTTTCTGCCTCGGTTCCCAAACAGTATGCTTTTACCAAGACCAGCCTCACACGTTTCGTGGACCTGTGCGGTGGAAATGCCTGGGACTTGGAGGCGAGGAAGGAAGGCATTCGCAGATAACGGAGAAGCCGGGTTGAGCCTGCTCGGGTTTGATGAACGGGCACTGGGGAGGACTGCACTGACTCGCCGCATCTCTTTCCTCTAGAGGCTGCAGCAGAAGCCGCAGCAAGACCGTCAGCGGCAGCGGCAGCACCGTGGTCCCGGAGCCCACCGCAGGCTGAAGGCGTTGCTGGCAGTCCATGCGCGCAGGGGAAGTGTGCAGATGGGATTAACGTCCACATGGAGATATGGAAGAGGACGGGGCATTGGCGCCGTAACCATGGTCAGCTGGGGCCGCTTCGTCTGCCTGGTTGTGGTCACCATGGCAACGTTGTCCCTGGCCCGGCCCTCCAGTTTAGTTAAGGATACCACATTAGAGCCGGAAGGTAAGTTATTTAATGTCACTTTGCAAGTACCATGTTGGTTTTGGGATTTGTCTGGGGAAGTGGCACTTAGGTCTAGGCCTGGTTTGGAATCAGCTGCCCTTGCATTGGAAATGAGTCTTCTCAGAGCAAGGGAGAGGGGTTACTCCTCCTGCCCCAAGTCAGAAATTAGGAGAGAAGGTTCTTTATGTCAGACTGCAGGCAGAGTGTTGGGTTTGGTGCTTTCTCGGGGTATGTGTTTCTCTGTGCTGGGAGAGGGAGGCTGGTCGTTCACCTTTCTCCTGTGCCCAGGTGAGCCGTGGAGGGGCATGTGTGTGATCAGGGCCAGCTGGAGCTTCCTGTGGCGGTAGTAGAGAACTTACCGAAGGGAGAGTCTCGCTTATGAGGTGAAGAATTGCCATTTCCCGACCGAAGGAACCACTGAGGGAAATTGCCAACATCTGAAATGCTGACGTTTTCATTTCATTGTCTACGGACAAAAACAAGCTTTTGAAGTTCAGCCCAGAGATACTTGACATGTTAGATTTTTTTTTTTTGGAGGGGGCCTGTGATTCACCACACTTAAGCAATATGTCATAGAGCGGCAAATTCTATTTTAGGTAAATGTGAGAGCAAGCATGCCTGGGTGTCTCCCACACCTGTGAGAACTTCCAGCCCCAACAGGGCACGCGTTGGGTGGGTCAGCGTTGGGAATTTAATTTGAAGGGCCTTGGGGCAGCTGTGAGCACAGACTGAGGCCAAGTCGTTCAACTGGGCAGATTGGACCCTCTTTCCCAGGTCCTTTCGTGCCGATGGTGGCCGAGTCTCTACTCTGTGCAGCGTGGGAATCTGTCATCAGCAGAGAATATTGGTAGCTGAGTTCTTTTTCGAGTGGTAATCCGAGAATAAAACAGCAGATCTCAGCACTCATCGCCACTTAATGAACCTGAGTGCTGAGAGCCCACCTGGTGCCTGCTTCGCTCTGGGTGCCCGCCGTGGGCCTGAGTGGTCTGGGGTCAGCTCAGCTGTTCTGGAAACGCACTCTGGGAGGTAGGCTGGAAGAGGACGAGAGAAGTCCGGCCAGGACTGGATGGGAAGGAGGGTCCTCTTGCTGTTGGAGGTGAGGGTCCTGAGTGAGCCCCGCCTCCACCACGTGAGCCCATCGAGAATCCTGTGAGAGGATAGGACAGATCTCCTAACATGGAGGCACTTAACTGCCCAAAGGGGTCAAGTGATCTCGAGGGAGACCAGCGCCCTTCTTCCAACACAGAGGTAGGGAGGCTTTTAACGAACAGGTGTGGTGACATCGCAGTGGCTTCTGCGTCTCCAGGAAGTGGATCTGGTAAGAGTCGGTGTCCCAGGCTCTATTGCGACACTGACGGGACTCCCTCCTCATGATGTTTGCTGGGACACAGGTGCAAACGGGATCTGCAATGGCAGCGTTGCATTTTCAAAGGGCTTAAGAGGTTCCTGGTTTCTGAACGTCGTGCCTGCACTTCTTTAATTCCGCTAACGATTAAAATGGATGTTTCCCTAATTGCTGGTTTTCCCTTGAGCGCGTCTCGGTGCACGCGGAGGCCACTGAGCTGGGGTTTCCAGCAGTGCGAGCCCAGCAACGGCCCGGGTTAGGAAAGAACTGTCATTTCTCATTTAGACTTTCAGGGCAGCATTATTGGGAGCTGGTTTCAACGTAACGTGTAAAATGGTCCTGAAGGACTGCTTTTATCGTCTTTAATTATTGAAGAAAGTTTAAAGTGTGTGTGTGTGCGCACGCAGGAAGAAGGAGGTGGGCAGGGCGGGGAGAAACGGTGAGCAGGGACGGTTCTTCGTGTGGAAACTGTGTCCAGCAATGTGTGGTTGGCAGCAGGTCTCCCCACTTGGGAGCTGAATGCCTCAGGGGCTGGGGAAAGGCCCACGAATCCCCTAAAGTTGTAGGTCATGTTTTCAGATGTCCCTCTGTGCATTTTTCCAGGTTCATAGTTTCTGTGGCATTTGCATCGGGGTTGTGAAGTTAAAAAAAAAAAAAAAAAAAAAAGGTTTCGTGGAAGATATAAACCCTGCAAAGAGGAGGCTTTGGAAATGCATACGAACTCATGGATCTCCATCTCTCTTTCTGTTATCTGAGGGTTTGATCAGATGATCTTTAGGGTCCGTTTAGTGAGGTCACACGAGTATTAACATCCTCAGAAGCCTTCTGACCGCCTTCCTCCAAAGGTTGCTGGGGCAGAAAGAGCAGTTAGCCCAGGGCCCAGGGCCGGGCATCCAGTAAGCCCTCGGGTCATGCTTTGTCATCTTCCCCAGTGAGCTCCCTGTCAGTGGCCACGAGGCGAGTTGCTGCGTGATGGGGGAGGTCCTCCCTGTGCACAGGCAGCTGTGTTTGCTTCCTGCAGGGTCTGCCCTTGGCCGTTCTGCTAGCCCAATATTGGCAACGGCCCACAGGAGCCCCCAGAGGAGTTCTTCCGGTCGTGGGAGTTGTGCTTTGGTGACAGAGGTGGTTAGGAAGGAAATTAATTTTAATGAGTAAAGAGTTAGTAACAACTGGAAGCAGGCTGCTCGAGGTGCTTCAGTTTAGGCCAAGTTCATGCTGAGTCTGGGGGATGGGGGGTAGGGACGGCAGCAGGGTGGGGGTGGGGGAGACCCTGACCCCCCATCCATTTATGCCCTCTTTGGTACTGTACCTGTAGCTTTGGTCAATAGTAAGTTCAACCTTGACCTTGCATTGCACAAGGCCTCATCTTGGAAGACTCTGGTTTGTTAATTTGGAAGCTAGCTTTAGATAATGCCTATTGGGCTGGACCAGAGAAAAATGTGTCTTGAGAAGAGAGTGACTAAGTTCCAGGAAGGAGCCTGAGCCCTACCCTAGCAGACCCTTTTCTAGTCAGCTTGGCTTTGTACAGTAGCTTCTATTGTGTGTCGTCATATCATACCATGTATCATCATATCATATTACGTATCATCATATGTATCACATCGCATGTCATGTCATATCGAGTGTCATCATATGTCATCTGTCTTCTGGACACTTTCTGAAATGGTAACAGTAGGGTTGGACTACTCAACTGTCTGAAGAAAACAGTCTCTAGAAGATTTTAACTGTTAATATCCCAAATTAAAAATGGATATTTTCAATTGGTCATTCATTGTAGGGGACCAGCTGGAGGGCAAAAACTCAGTGATTGAGGCAATGGAGGATAGTCCTCAATGCCAAGTACTGTTCCCATTGATTAATAGTCTAATTATTTAACGGATAGTGCAGCTTGGCTACCCTGGGGAGGAGGCAACTCTTACTTTCCTGATCTTCCTGACTTTGTCACCTACTCCGGTTAATTAAGTCATTGTTGACATTAATGACATCTTTGTTTACACCAGCCCAGTGGGAGCCAAAATAAAAGGGCTTTTCCAGCCCCAAACCCTTAATTACTTTCCCACCCTTCACAAAGTGTGATTCTGAAAAGCAACAACCTGGGAAGAAAGTAGTTTGCATGTTGTTGTTGTTTTAACCAGTTTTGGGGGGCAGCCTTCTATGAGGGGATGCTGTCCTGGACCAATCTGAGTTGGTCCAAAGTGTACCATCCTAGAGGTTGAGTGAGGGGTCCGCACGGAGTTCCCCCCACAAGTCAGATTATTTCAGTATGGTTTATGTCCTTTGTAAGAGTATTGTAAATGCCATAACATCAGCCATACGCATTTAATTGCAAGTTAAAAGAAAAGAAAAAAAGAATATATCCGCATACCAAGAGTGAGTGATTTAAAATAATCTTCTGTTTTGTATTATCTGCATCTTTGTTCCTCAGTGTGAGTGTTAATGTTTAAGAGCTGACTGTAACTGGATAGTTAGCTTAGGAACAAGGGCTTATTCTTGGTCAATTAAACCAAATGCAGGCTTACGCAGTTAAATACACAATGAGGTACACATTCCTTATTAGTATATAAAGTATTTCACAATTCCTAGACAAAGAGCTGTGTTTAATATTACTTCTAGAGCAAAAATTTGGCAAGCCCGGGGAACCGGTATGTGTATACTTTCTGTCCTGGCTCCCTCCGACCCGAATCAGGTGTGTTCCGGCTGTTTGTTTTTAACCCCTTCAAACTCCGAGCACCTCCTCTGCGCCAGCCCCTCCTCCGCCCCCCACTAGGCCATAACTGAAGACTTCCAAGTTTTTCCCCACCCCATGAGGGCTGACGATTCTAATAACCAGCACCGTCCAATCTGAGATATTTCCAATATTGGACTCAATGAATAATTACACAGTCATGAAATAACCGAGGTAGTGTTGAAACAAGACAAGTTTTGTTTAATGTTCACATTCTCAATAAAATGTATCTAGCAGCCCCTCCAGTTTGCAGTCTGTGTGGGTGTTCACTTACCTGGGGTCAATTGTTAAAGGGCTACCACCCCCTCTTATCAAAGTGTAGCCTTTAAAGGAAAGGGCGGGAAATTGGCTGTGGGGTGGGGTGTCAGTGTGTCAGACTAAGTAGGAAACGCTGCCGGCGTGCCACGTCGCACAGTCCTGGTTGGATTCCCACCAAGGGGACTTACCTTGGTAGGCAATGAAGCGATTGTGTTTTTAAGGGTGCTTTACACTGTCCCATGGGCGGCTGCGACCCAGTGGGCTCAGTGTAGCTGGGCATAAATGTCCGTGGTCTTTTATTATTACCCTGTTCTCCTCGGAGGATGACTTTGGCCTTAGGTTTTGCATTGTTTTTATACTTTAACTGTGTCCAGGTGGGATGCACAGATAGATGGCTCTGCTTTCCCATCCTTCCTGGCACTGAAAGGCTTGACGTAGCTAACCTTGTTGGTCTCACCCAAGCCCCGCCTCCTTCTCCCAGTCTCGCCTTCTCCCAGGTGTAGTTCCTTTTAATTGGCGGTAATATTGTCGAAAGCTATATAGGGCTGAACATCAAGCCTGATGTATAAAGGGCTGAAAGTTTGGCCTTAGCTGAGAATGTGGGTTTCTGATCATTATATCCAAGATGAGCAAACCCCTAAGGACTCAGCTTTGACCTGAATAGGGGCTCTTGAACTTGAGTTTTTAAAACTATGTATAACTTGTGTTCCATTTGGGGGAAAACATTTTATCTTCATGGGAAGCCTTAAGGCTTGCTGGCAGCCTTGGAGTCTCCACGGCCTGGCCACTTCCTCCTGCTTGCCCAGGTAAGCATGGCATACCTGCCAGCCAGGTATAGCTCTGGCCTTAGTGGATTAGGGAATATGAGGAAGAGGTAGGGAAGGGAGCCAGAGGTCAAGTTCTTGAAAGAAGTTTGGGCGAGCTGCTGGGCTCTTCTTGATGATGGGCCAGCATGTCCTGGAGATGCTGCTGTCTGAAATTAACAAAAGTCACTGTTTTAGGGCATGATAGGAAATCTAAAATGGTAGCCACACCAGTGGTGTGTGCTGTTTGCAGGCTTCCGCTGGCTCCCACTGATGTTAACTTCAGAATTGTACCCTTTCTGTATTCATGCAAAAGGTTATTTAATCCTTGGGGCAGACCCCGGTCATCCTCGAAGAGCACTTGTCCAGTGAAATAGGCACACTGCAGATTTACAGTAATTTCGCTGCGGGGAAACTTGCTCCACCATGGCGTTTTCCCAAGGTGGGTGTGGCCACGCCCCATTGTGGACTTCTGCCACTTCCTGTGAATTGAATATTAAAAACTTTGGATTGGTTTTGACTTGACTGCGTCAGGGAGCCAAGCTGTGGCACACTCTTTCCTTGAACCCCTGGTCCAGCCGAAGAATGGCAAGTCCCAAGTCACGTCCGAATGCAATGCAGAAATACACAGGATTTTGGGTTATGGTGAGCATGCTTTATGAGGGGGTCAAAAGATAGCTCACAAGGAAAATACAGATTCAGGAATGGTGACAATGGATATATTTACTGGTATGATTTATATAACATCTCGCCTTGAAAGAGACAACTGGAGTATATATCCTAATGTTATAAATGTTTCAAATTCAAAATTGCTCAACTCTTTAAAAGACCAAGAATCCCTTATAAAATTAACGTAACTTCTGCACCTGAAGTTTAAAAAAAAACATATAAATGAATACAGTCATTTTGAATGGTGTGCGACGTGCTTTTTGGATTCAGGAACTCACAGAAGGAACTTGGCCTTCGGAGGCAGGCCAGTTGTGTTGGCGTCTCTCCACTCTCTCCTGGTGCTGTGTGACCTTGGACAAGTTAGATGACCTCTCTGAGCCTCCCTTTATCAGACAGGGGCTGATAATATACCTACCTTGAAGGGGGAATGTAATAGTTAAATGCAAATGGCCTGTGGTAGGTGCTCAGTAAATGATAATTTCCGCTCTCCCCTGCCCCCTCTCCTTATTAAGGTAAAAACCTGATACAGGAATCAAAACCAACCTTTCCAAGGTGTTTGCCCTACAGTACACAAAGATAAATCTACATTTGCATTAATTAAAATAAGAAGCTCTAGGTCCTGGATTTATTCAACTCTTGTTGCCATCTTGGGCGTTTGCAAGTCTGGACTTCAGAAGTGTGTTCACCTTGCTGCTTGCAGTCCACACGGTTCAGGGTTGACATTCATTCCCCCCGCCCCGCGTTGAAGACAGTCCGCCGCAGCTATACAGCTGTCTAACAGTCGAGGGACAGGTCTTTCTCGAGGAGCAGTGGATTTTGACAAGGGAAGAGTTTTCTGTTTGAGGCTTCCACAGGTTCTCCTCAGGCCCTGGGGGTGTTGGGGGTGAGGTGGGTGCAGCATCCTCTGCTTTGGTGGTGGCCAATGAGGGGTGCCCCACGGCCTGCAGCAGGTCAGGCCTGTTGTTTCCGCCCTGCTGTTTCCGCCCGGACTGACGTCCCCAGGTCAGCCTGCTGGCTGGTCCCTGTGCACAGAGAACTGGGTTCCCAGTCTGCACAGAAGGAAGGTCAAGGGAACTGTTCCAGGACCCACAGCTCTTGGGGAGGGGCTGTGCAATCGTTTAGATGCTGTGCCCCTGTAGGGATTTCTTGGGAGGACGAAGCTGATGGTAGTGGCAACTCTCTTTACTGCTTATAACTGTGGTTTGCTGTATCTCATGCACATTTTTTTGCCCAAATTTTTGAGGGAAAAATAAGGATGCGCATTATCTGTGGGCACAATGGTTACATACCACAGGTACAGCAACGGGCATAATAACCCCGTGTATAATGTGCACGAAAACTGTGGGTGTGCAACATACACAGCAAACACAGCGTGTTCCACGTGTCAGACGCTGTGCTAGGTCCTTCACCATGTATGATCTCTAAGTTTAATATTCCAGCCGGCCCCAGGATTTCCAGCCCCATTTTATGGACAAGGTCACTGAGGCTCTTGGGGATGACATGGTTCCTTCAAGACCCCATGATTAGTGAGTGTGGGCCCAGGCCTTTGGGTGAATTTATTGGTGCAACAAAAATTTCCCATTTGACTCCTCCTCTCTCCTGAGCTTGGAGGGTCTTTTGTGGCCCTCTTTCCTCAACCTGTCATCCCCGTTCCCCCTCCCTCCAGCATAGCCACCCTGTTCCCCTAAATAGGTTTGAAGAAACATCACAGGCAATAAAAGCATTCCAATTATCACCACTTTGTGATTCTTCTGGAATGGGCTCCAGCCGTGTCCAGCTGACTGGTTAGAAGCCAGTCCTCTCTGCTGCCCAGGAGACGGGAGGCAGACTGCTCTGAGATCCCGGTGGTGACCCAGGCTCAGCCACATGGCAGGGGTGCAGGACAGGAGGGCTGGCCAGGTCTCTGGATGTTGGCTTGTAAGCCAGCCAACTCTGCGAAACACAGGTGGGTCACCCCCACTTTTTCCTTGTCCCGACTGCTTCTGGCGGTTTGCCCTGGGTCCTACTAAAGTTCAGCCTTTTTGATTGTCCCTTTGATTCCGTGTCAAGCTTTTCCCTCGGCGTTTCTGATTTGTGGTTGGGCCCACGCCCACCTGCACACACTCGTGCGCCTGGGGCTCCCACAGCCTGGAGCCATGGGGATGACAAGTGCATGCCTGGCCTTTCTGGTGTCGGAGACTGGGCAAGAAAAGGAAGGGAAGGAAAATTCTGAGAGAGAGCAGAAGGGGCAACACTCACACTTCCTCCAGCCTTAGCTAGGAAGGGCGTTCCGGGGGAGAAGGGGCTGGGGAGAAGAGCCCATTTTTAATGCAAACAAAGTTCAGTTTGGTGGTTTTAAAGAAAGCTAAACGCTGAGTGGTTCTAACTAGCAGCAGAGGGGGAGGGAGCTGGTTGAGTCCCTGAACTTTGCCCTGGGTCACTGGCATGGTGAGTGAAGACACCCAGGGGTCACCAGCGTTGTGCAGGGGGGTCGGTGTGGAGGGCTGTTGTAGAATGTTTGGCTGGAAGGAGACAGGGCAGCTTTCTCTCCTAACCTCCTGGTCCTGGTGCGGTGACAGCTTCTGGAGTTGGGCAGGGAACAAGAGGTCTTTGGTACAGCATGCTGTTGAGACCGTAGGAAAACTCCTGTGGCTTTTGTGAGTTTGTTCCCCTAGGTGAGGTTTCTGAGACCCTACTTTGGGCCAGTCCTGTGGGAATAGATCGGCGAGCCAAGAACAGTCTCAGTCCTCTTGAGTGGGGGACACAGGCATTTGTCACATAGCTGCAGACATGAGGGCCAGTTCCAGTCCCAGGCGAAGGTGCTGTGAAGGAAGAACATGGCATGTCTCACATGGGTTCGGGGAACCCCAAGGAGTCCATCGTGCTGGAGAGGAGGGAGGGGCGTTGGGCAAGCATGAAGAACAGGCCGGGCCAGGCTTGGGTGGGTGGGGGGTCTGTGCCACGTTAAAAATTTTTATGGGCGCTCCCAGGGGACTGGTCTTCAAGGAGGTGGGCACCCGCCTTAATACTTCAGCAAACTCACCGTGCTGCCTCGGCCCTAATCAGCACCAGCCAGGCGAGCCACGTAGGCTGTCCTGTGCCCCGTCTGGGAAATGGCACTGCAGTCTGCTGTCAACTTGTTACTAGAGGCGTCTGCCCTTACAGGCATGCCAATAGAGCAGGTGGTCACGGGCAGCCCACACTTGCAGTGTCCTGTCAGCCTACTCCTTGATCGTCTGTTGTCTTTCCCGGGGCAGCAGTTTCTTGCCAGCCCAGGGAGGTGGCCTGAGGGCAGGGTGACCAGGGGACCCAGGTGGACCTGGGCTGGGTAGTGATTCAGCTAGCCTCTTGGAGGCCTCTCCTGGGGACCCTCTCCTCTCTGGAGGGTACCCAGTCCCGGTCTCAGAGTGGCCAGGTACACCCAGTCCATGGGCAGTCAACCCAGATGCTTGGGAGTCTGGAGGACCTCCCCAGGTCAGGTGCCCCTCAGGCTGGTTTTGAAAGGGACCCCGCTGAGAGTCAGGCGCTCTTCCAAGTTTGTTTGTTTCTCGGTGCTTTTACCTCTCTGTAGCTTTTACCTCTTTGCGAAAAGGGGGCCTAGGGCAGGAGAGAAAGGTTAGCCCGGGTGGCGCCTACCTTAATTTGAAACTTCCTGAATTAATGTGGTTTCAGTCCTCTGGCTCAGGATTCCCCCCAGGGGGAATTTTCCTTTTCTCTGCAAATCACCAGGAGAACAGCGATCCCTATGGCTTTGACCTGCCTTTCTGGGCCCTTTGGGGCAGAGCCAGCTGGGAAGGTGCCCCCTCTGCCTGCCCTCTATGCAGGGAAACCCCTCCAAGAGGTCATTCCAGCAGCTAGCTAAAGACCCCTCGGGCCACGCGTCTGCACTGGCAGCCAGAGCACGTGGCCAGGCCCAAACTCGCCTAGGCCTGAGCTGCCAGATCAAACCCATTCAAATGAGGAGGGCCATCTGTTTCTCAGCATCCAGCTGCTGTCCCTTCATTTGCAAATGGCTGCGATGCGGTGGCTGGGGGACCTGTCGGGGGCACATCTGCCAGCTCTGAGTGAGTGTCAGGACCGGTCCCACAGAGAGAAGAAAGGCCGAGCCCTTGAAGTCGACAAGCCGAACAATGTGCCCCAAAGTCCCCCAGTTGAAAAAGCAGGAGGCAGCCTTGCCCTCTTGGCATAACGCTAACCCCCCTTCCCTTTTCCTTTGTCCCTGGGGCTACTTTAAAAGTATTCATTGATTCAGGAAATTCTTACTGAAGAGGGACTGTTCCATGGGTTGGGGAAAATGTTAAATAGGATTTGGACGTCAGGCTGACCTTTGAGGGGGTTACAGGGCAAATATATCCACCAAGTACACATCCTTGATGGACTGCTTGTTTATTAACTTGGGAGAGAGAGGAGGAGGCAGGGGGAGAGAGAGGCCGATGGATATTGATTTCTTGTACTTACTTATGCATTCATTAGTTGATTTCTCAGCGTGCCCTCACGGGCCCCTGAACCTGCAGCCTTGGCGTACGGAGGTGATGCTGCAACCCGCTGAGCAGCTGGCCAGGGCGACTATTCATGTCAGCACTGGGGAGGCAAGCTGGTCCCAGCAGCGGCTTCTAGGAGCCACAGGTGACACTGAGTGTGGAAAGGTCCCCGGAAACTTGTTTCTGGAATGTGGTCAGAGTGCTGGTTTGGGGCTCGCTCCCTGGACAGCAGGCTGAGTGCTCCACACGCTGGAACCCAGGTCCTGAAGTATATGGGCTGTGTGAGGCCCCTTGGCCACCCACCCACTGGGGTTCGGGGCTCAGGGTTATTCCCGGCTTGCTGTGGGGCTGTGAGAAGTCACCCCTGAGCTCTGCTGGCATCCTGTTTTCAGGGGAATTCTGTGTGGGGGGGTAATATGCCCCCCACACAGATACTATCAGATTTGTTGGCGGGGTGAATAGAAGATGGTATTTAACAAGCCACAGGCCTCTTCCCATAATGAAGAAATCAAACAGGTGCTGTAACAGGGGTGTTGATAATGACGAGCCTCACAAGACCCTCAGATGTTTAGTTCTATTTGGGAACATTCCAGAAATCTCTGCTTAGGTAATGTACATATATTTGATGTGACAGATTTGTTCATTTGAAGAAAACCCTGTTTTAAAGTCAGAGGAATGTAAATTGAGGTTCCCATGTGGTTGAGAAAAACAGTCTGCTGATCAGTTAGTGTTAACCTACGGCCTGCAGACACCTAGGCCTGCCCTGGCCCGGGCCGAGCTGCAGGTGGGCAGGGGACCCTGGCTGAAGTGAGGGGGTGCGTCCTCTCAGATGTGCCTCCCACTTAAGGTTGACGAAGGCCTTCCCAGGGAGCCTGTGGGCTCGTCCTTGTGGCGACCTTGGCTGGCTGGCAGTAGGCTAGCCTGTTGGCATTTCCCTGTTCTATAAACCAGGACTCTGAGGTTTAGTGATGTGAAGGGGCCGCCCAGGTTGACGGGGTTCATCACAGACTCCTGTCCTTGGGTGCTGCCGCTGACCGTCATACACCGTGGCCCTCTAACTGGTGCCATCGGCATTTTCTGGAGACTTGTGAAAACTCCAGCATCCTGGACCCCAGCCCACTCCTGCTGACCCAGAAACTTCAGAAGTGGAGCCGGGAAGCCGTGTTACCAAGCTGTCCAGGGGGTCTTCATGCAAAATCAAGTCTGAGAGCGCTGCGCTGATCCCCTCCCCCACCTCCCACCCCCTTAGGAAGCCCTCGGTTGGAATAAATAGGTGGGCGAGGGAAAAAGACTGGGTTTGGTTGTGTATGTACTCGATGGAGGGACAGGGCCCAGAGCTTCTTACAGGTGGGAATCAGGAAGTTTCAGAGGAGGCAATATTTGAGCTGGGCTTTGAATGCTGAATAGGAGCCTGCCAGGCTGGGAGTATCGGAACAGGGGGTGTGAGGGAGGGAGCGTGGGGGCGGATCTGGGGCCAGCAGCAACCAAGGCCTTAGTGTGGGCGATGCTGGTGGGTTTTACCCTGCCAGCGTGTGGAGGGGTCTGTGCCCTTTTCTCTTCTTTCCTTTTCTTTCTTTTTTTTAAAAGGGGAGGTTAGATTCACTTTTCAGAAGTGAATGGTGGACCACTCTGGTGGTTTACTCTGGTGGTCCATAGTGGACCCACGGAGTGGACCATGAGTGATGGACTAGGGGCTCGTGGAGGTCATTTGGCAAGATGGTGGAGGTCTGGAGTAGACAGTAGACCCTGCCCTTGCTTGCTTTTGAGAGCTGTTTCAGAGGTAGAATTAACTGGGGCCAGGATGTGAGGACCGATGGGATGGTAGGCAAGAGGGAGAGGAGGGGGGCATCAGAGCCGACTGGTAGCTTGGGTGGATATTTTATGCTGACTCCAGCAGGAGGCCGAAGGAGAAGGAGGAGGGCGGGGGAAGTGAGGGAGGAGGTTGCAGGTCTCTTGCTTGTTTTGGATAAGACTCTCTGCAGACATCCAGGTGATATGTTCCCTTGGGCAGGTAGAAATATGAGCCTGCAAGCAGGGGCTGGAGAGGCATTGACAAGGTGCGGGTAGGGAAGCTGCAGGGGTGGAGGAGGAGAGCAGGCATAGGGAAAGGACCGAAAGAGCTGTGGAGGGACTGGTGGAGTTCTCTGCATGTCCACAGACACAGGGCAGGCAAGGAGGCTCCCAGAAGGGCAACAAGACCTCTGTAACTTGTTCCTACTTGTAATGCACACACACACACACGTGCGCACACACGTGCACACACCATGCAGAAAGCAGAATGACATCAGGCAGTTAAGCACTGCACTCCATGGTGAGACTCTAGAACTGGAACAGAAGGTTCCTCCTGCCTGACACCCCATCTTTCCATGTTGAGAAGGCCTTGCTGGGCGGCTTTGCTCTCTCCTGTGCTGAGCCTGCTGCTGCTGGGGACTGAGGGGCTCAGCGAGGAGGCCTCCTGATGGCCGACCTGTGTGCTGGGCACTTTCTGTGAGTGACCTCGTTTATTATGGTCCCTGGCTGGCAGGTGAAGAGCCATGACATGGTCAGAAGGTCGAGGGGCTCGTCCCAGGTCACACGATTTGTATGTGGCACCTTTGGGACTCGGGTCTGTTCTAAGTGTACACTTCTGACGTCCCAGCCTGTCCTGGCCTTTTTGGAAGGGTCAGCAGGGAGGGAACCGAAGCGAGCCCGGAGCCCTAATGCTCCAGTGTCCGTGAAGGACTCAGGGAACAGCTGTGGGAGTCGAAAGAGCTTCTGATGAGACAGGCGGCTTACCACAGTCTGCACGGGGCAGAGCCCTGTCATGCGAGTTCACGGGCGTGAATGTTCTTGTGGTACAGGGTCAGGTTTTCAGAACCGGAGATCACCTGTATTCAGTCACCTCTGCAAGGTCACCCTTGACCTTAAAGACTGTGTTGATAAAGGTCAAGGTGAATCCTCTTTTTTCCTTGGACTCCTTGTGAGGCCCAAACCCCGCCCCCCAACTCCCTTCCTGCTTGGGGTACCGAAAGAGATTCCCAGTGGCCCCTGTAGGTCGGCAGGGCCGGCTTTTCGATGAGGAGATGTCCCCTAGGACAGTGTGCCCCAGGACGCCCTGAAGATCCCGAGAACTGCCAGCTTCCTCCGCCCTGTCTGGCGAGTGTGTTTCTAGAAGTCCGGAGGCTTGGGGCCTGAAGGGCCAGGTGGCCAAGCATCTGGGCCCCTCATTGCACACTGGACCTGGGGGTGCGGGCCCCTCTGATGTAACTGTCAGCGCCACGTTCTGCATCCCGGGCACCAGGTCGTCTCATGGCCCATCTCTTTGGGAAATGCTTTGGGAACAAAGAAAGGGCTCAATTTTGAAGTTCTTGGTCAAGCAAAGGGAGGAGCATCAAGGGATTTATGCGGTCGACACTCTCGCTGTACGAGTTCCGGTTGTTCCCGTGGGAATTTTGCTCTTGTGAATATGAGAGTTTGGTGCAAGTGTGGTGACCAGGGAGAGAACCTGCCTTCCTGTTCTCTCTCTCTCTCCCTCTCCCCTCTCTCTCTGTCTCTCCCCCCCCCCCCACCAGCTGAAAATGGCAGAATCAGGGCGCGGGCTACTGACCAAACAGGGCCTGACTACTTGGTGACCCGTCCCGAATGAGTGCGTTCTTCAGCACTGCGCTCTTCCTGCATTTTCATTTCCTCTCTTCGAGCCTGACGAGCTGTTTGCCCTGTTTCTCAAAGACAGACCTAAATTATATGATGGGTGTGCCTAAATATATAATCTGTAATGGTTACCACATTGGAAGCATTAGCCATTATTCCACCCGATCATCAGGAATGTGAGTGGGTCTGGAGTTTCTGGAACAGTCAGGTTACTGCGGCAGAGGTGGCCGTTAGCGGCGGTCACGGCCCCATGATCCCGACCGGGGAGGGGGGGTTTAAGTCCTGACGTGTCCACAAGGCACCCTGACGCTCGGCTGGGGAGCCAGAGCTGCGGCCGCTCAGCCCGCTTGCTGAGCTGCGTTCCATTGCTCTGCCTCTCTTTGGTCCCCGTCCTTCTGCTGGCAGTATTTCTCGAGGTAGAGACCTTTCATCTTTTATATTGTGCAGAGGATGAGGAACAAGTAGTACCTATGCCTTATAAGGCCTCCGTTTGATGTGAGGGTTTTTTCCCCCCTGCGAGTCTGTTCTTGTCGAGGGGGAGCTTTGAGGACGTCTGAGCTGCAGCCGCCTGCTCCGTCGCTGTCTTCGTTGCCCATGTATCTGCAGAGCCCCTGAGCTAGGGCCCTCCAGGGCTGTCCCTCTGATTTGATTGTGGCTTTCTCTCATTCTGTTGGTGAGTTTTGATGCCAGCTAGGCCAAAATATGCCAGTGAAACGTGGGGGTTCCTCTCTTCCCAAAGCCCCGACGCTGTAAGACATTGACAAGCTGCTATAATGCCAGTTGTCTGTTTGTCTGTCCAGACTCCCTCGATGCCAGGGGTGCCATGTACACGAGAAGTCTGTATTCCACTCCCATGGACAGAAAATTGGGTGCCAGCCAGTTGAGAAGTTCTTCCCAGAATTGTGGCATGGCTGCTGCAGGCCACCTTGAAGACCAGGAGGGTGGCTCCAGGTTCTCCGGAGCGGGCAGGATCCACCGCCACTTCCTTGCCGCGGTTTTCACGTACTGTGACATCGCAGTGACATTGGCAGCTTCGTTCTGTGTTTCTTCTGTCAGGATGCGGGTAGCCCCATAGCGATGCTGTTTGCCTCTCTTGCACCGGGTGGCAGAGGATGAGGGTGGCGCTGGGAAACTGAGGCTGCCTTGCGGCTCCTGCCCGAAAGGCCCAGCCAGAGCTCCCATGGGAGCCCCGAGCCGTGCCTAGAACCCCGGGCTCGCTCTGCGGCCCATGCCCCTGCCGGAATGGGCCTCTGCTGTACTTGCACCTGCCTGGCCTCTTGCCCTCTTCCCCTCTCAACCCTCCCCACCCTGCTCCCTGCTGCTAGGAATCTCTTTCTGGATTTCCATTGCTTTCTCCCTTTCTTCCGCTTTCCGCAGGAATGTGTTGAGGGCTGAACACCCTTGACTTTCTAAGAGGGAGGTACCTCCAGGGATGCATTCTGGGGGTGACCCCAGTCCACCGTTGAAGCCGGGGACCCCATTTCTTAGCTGTGATTACCCTTGACATTGGAAAGGACACCGTCCCAAGGAAACCCCAGAAAGGGCTTAACTTGTGAAATGGGGTGCAGAGAATTGCCCCCCTTGCACAAACTGCCATCTCTTCCCTAACCGTTTAAATCTGTCGTCCGCTCCCCGAGAAACGATCGGACGGGCCGGACTCAGGTTCCCCATCTGTTCTCTGTTTGCGTTTGGGCGCCATTTCAAAAACCACACAAGAAAAGTTTATGGGCAAACATTATAAAAAGTGACAGTGTGAAGTGCTGCTATCGCTGGCTTGGCAACAGAAAGTGTTACCTGAAACAGCTTACTGCTCCAGCCCGCTCTCCAGCGCCGTGGTTGTCTCGGGATGACACTGGCGAGGCCTTCGCGCTCAGCCAGGTGTGTGCGATGATGTCGAGGAGGCCACCGCCTTCTGGATGTCACGAGAGTGCTGCTCACACGCACAGCGAGAATGTGTTTCCCTGTGTGTATTCACACAGGAGAGTGCATGCAGCCTGTGGCTAGTGACATCATCGTGACATCACTCCAAGACATGAGGTCATGACCTCTTCTACCCTGATCCCCAAAGGGACTTGTTCGTCTAGCCATTTTAGGTGACAGTGACAGAGAAATGTCCAAACCTACTGTGTGCGTGTGTGTGTGTTCCAGCTTTCTCGCTTTTCAAATTTGAATTCATAGCATGAAAGATACGTAGGAACGTGTTTTCTGTCTGTCTGTGGAAGCCTTGGAAAGAGCATTTGCTGTGTAGCAAAGTGGCTTCTAGAATCTTCCCTCCTTGTGCAAGAAGGGCTGAGGGAATTGTCAGAAGGTATGCTTCTTGGGGGTTTCTCCCCACTCCCCTGCATCGGAAAGGTTAAAAGCATGACGTGGCACCAGAAAAAAGTAAACCCAGGGAATGTTAATGCTGTAAAAGGTGTTATTTAAATCTCCCAGGAACACTCTGCTCTGTGTCCGCTGTCATCATTTGCACAGCAGGTGGGGTGCCTTGGTGGAGGGGGGTGAAGCGCCGGCCTGAGCGGGTCAGGGAGGCCACTGGGTCAGGCGGACGCGGCATTGCTGATGTCGGGGCTGGCACTTCGTCTTGGCACCATGGCAGGGAAATCCCGCTGCGCGGGCTGTGAGTGGGCAGGGACGTCACCTGAAGGATGCAGGTGCGGGAGAGAAGCCAGAGCTCCGAATGGCTGCCCTGGGAGTGGGCAGGAACAAAACCGCCTCCGCTGAGCTGTTCAGGTTCCGGGCCATGCCTGTGTTCTTGGCACTGTGGCCTGAGTTGTCCTTGAGGCGGGAACCTGCAGGCTGGGTGGCGTGGAAGGGGACCTTGGTGGCATTCTGCCCCTCCCCTCATGCACCCCACTCACCCTTCCAGACTCTGCCTCTTCCTTCTCTTCTCCCTTCCCCTCCTTTCTGTTGCTTCCAATGGCTGTCTTCCCCCCAAGATGCCCTTGAAGTCCTCCTGAGAGGCACGGTGTTGCTGCCGGGTTCTTTCTGCTGGGTTCACCAAGGACACTGCAGACCCCCAGATGAGCCTTTTGTGAAATGGCCACTTAGGCGACAGGAGAGTGTACGCTTTCTGAATTTACCTCGGCAGCTGTTACTGGCTTGGTTTTGCCAAGGAACATCGTTCTCTTAGTGATGTGTTTTGGGGAATTATTTACTGTCCTTGAAGCTTATCTTTCTAATTGGAGAGAACTAGGTAACAGTTTTGACCTGGTTTTATGGGAAATAAAAACCACTTACAGTGCTTCAAATTAGCTCACCGGGCCATCGAGATGGCAGCCCGCCAGGAAAATTGTATCTATGGGTGGACAAATCCAAGTATTCCCTGGTTGTCCTCTGAAAGGAGTGGCGCTCAAGGTCATGGTGAGCGTCTTCAGCCTGGAAGAATGACAGTGATAGTGACTCTCCTGGGCCCAGTGAGTTCTAGTTTGGAAGATCAGGTTCGTGTTGGTTGGCTAGTTAGATTCTTACAAGATGTGGTCCCAACCCTGGCTGGTGTGGCTCAGTAGATTGAGCCCTGGCCTGCAAACCAAAAGGTTGCTGGTTCGATTCCCAGTCAGGGCACATGCCTGGGTTGCAGGCCCGTTACCCAGCTGGAGGCATGTGAGAGGCAACTGCCTGATGTTTCCCTCCCTCTCTTCCTCTCTCCCTTTTCTCTCTAAAAATAAATAAATAAAGTATTTAAATAAGTAAAAAAAAAAAAAAGACGTGGTCCCTGCCCTCCTCCTTCAATCCTCAGGGGCTGGTGTCCTTTTGGCGATGCTGGCCCAGCGTCTCAGGCACACTGGTTTCAGCAAGACTTGGTGGTTTACCTGTTTCAGGTGGAGGAAAGGATTCTCAGTCAAATGTTTTTCTTTAAAACCAGAGAAATCACAACTCCACCTTTGTGGGGAGAGATTTTCCTGCCCCATAATTTCATGTGTCTTGCTTCTCTTCAGCTTTATAAACAGTCTTAGCGCACTCCTCTTCCTCTCCACGACAGAAGGACGTGGTTGCTCCTTCTCCGAGGCTGGGACCGAGGCAGGCTGGCGGCACGGCTCCCCGTGTCTCCTGAAAGGGACAGAAGTGTTGCCATGTATGTCCATCTGCTTCCCTGCTTGGCAACGGCTTGATGACCAATTCTGACTCAGAGGACAGCCAATTCCATAACGTTCTCGGTGACTTGTAATCACGTGATGTAGTTGTAATAAATACTACTTCATGACCCAGGCTAATTCCAGTAAATTCATTCTAACATTGTGGGTGCTTTTCCGTAATTAGTTGTTGGAAAGGGGGGACCCAAATGACATCTGATCCTTGCTTGAACCCACTCTTGAAATGGTTGGACCAAGTGGCCTTTTGGGCCTCGTCCCTTTGGCCATGGCACGAATCTGTGACTCAAGGATGTTGGGAGACGGTCTGAGATTTGGGGTCATTCCCCATCCCCTCCTCTATCTCCTGCCCTTTGTCCCCATTTTTCTTTTCCTTTCCCTTTTCTGCCCAGTATCCAGAGTTCGAAAGATAGCTATTGGTCACTCAGTTCAATTGCATCAGGGCGTAAACAGCCTCAGGGCTTTCTGTCTGAGGACCTTCCAGCTGAGTTCCCAGCAGCATCTTTCGAAGGGCACTTGGCTCCTCATTCCTCTCTGGTGAAGCCTTCCCTGACCATCCAGTGGGGAAGCTGGCAAACTTTGTGTAAAGGGCAAGACCCTAAAAACGTTTGAGGCCTTTGTGAGCAGCTGCTTAGCTCTGCCATCGTAAAGCAACAGCAGCCCGGCAGGATGACCACAGACCATTTCTTTTTTTTTTTTTTTTAAGATTTTATTTATTTATTTTTAGAGAGGGAAGGGAGGGAGAAAGAGAGAGAGAGAGAGAGAGAAACATCAATGTGCGGTTGCTGGGGGCCATGGCCTGCAACCCAGGCATGTGCCCTGACTGGGAATCGAACCTGCGATGCTTTGGTTCGCAGCCTGGGCTCAATCCACTGAGCTACGCCAGCCAGGGCGACCATTTTCGTTAGGGAAACAAATGAGCGTGGCTGTGTGTCTGTCGGGGCTGGGGTGGGGTTCACCAGTCTCTACTGCTGGAAAGAGCCCTCCCCCGCCTTCTCCGGGGGCACTGCTATCTTGCTGTATTCCACCGGACATGTATATGACCACCTCCCGTACCTTCTGTTTTTTGCAGATTTTATATTTATGTCTGCTCCCCTCCACCCACTGGAATGAAAATTCCTCCACTTCCATTGCAGGGACTGTTAAGTGCTGGGGCTGTTTTTGTTCCTTGTTGCTGCCTGAGCACCCGGGATAAAGTGTGGCTCATAGTAGGTGTTCAGTAAATAGTTGTTGAATGAGAAAAAACAAACTTGAAACTGAACCTGCCTGTCCATCGGGCTTTCTGCCCTTGTTTGGGGGCACATGGGTCCATGTTAAACTCAACTCCTGTTTTCTTCTTTTTGTTGGGGCTGTTGTTTTATGTTCATTCTGGTCCACACCTTCCCCTTCCCTGGGTGCATGCCTCCAGAGGTGCCCCTCTGGGGGCCCTGGCTGTCCCGTGGTGGCTGTGGATGGCGGTGGTCAGGAGCAATGCCAGCGCCAGGTGCGTGCAGCCCTCGCTGACCCTGCGACAGTGGGGCTGGAACGTGAAGTGGCTTTGTTTCTATCTTATTTGGGAGATTAATGCAGACCGCACTCAAAGGACAAAGGACTGTGATGTTGTCCAGACTTGGAGCCGTCCCAGAGTCGGGAAGCCTTTGTGTTCTCCAGACCTGGGACTCTAGGTACCATTCACAATTCTCACCTGGAGGACTGACAGCCAGTTGATTTACGGACCCGCGTGGGTCCCAGCCAGCGGCTCCGGCTGTTCCCCTTAAAGGCTCATGGTCCCTTCTGGCTGCGCATGGAGGGTGCACAGTGCCGCCCTCCAGCCCTGCATACCTGTGGACTGGGGTTCTGTTCAACTCGGGCCACCTTCCTTGTGTCTCCCAGGGACGGCCGGGGGAGGGAGGGGCGGAGGGGCGGGGCGAAAAGATGGTGCTAGTCTTGAGTCTTCCCTCCCTCCTGGGTCTGAGTGTCTCCTCAGAGACCAGAAGGTGGTGATCCACTTCCTTCCAGGTTGGGGTGGTCAGTGGCAAACCTCACCCAGGACCGGCGACTGAGGGATTTGGGCTTTGGAGGATGAAATGGGTTTAGCAGGGAGGCCAGGAAGGAAGCAGTAGTCCTAAAGGGACAAAAGCAGAGGCCCGAGGGGGCTGGGACCCAGGGTGTGTGGTGGAGGTGGGCAGGACCAAGCCTTTACTGGCAGTGGGGTGGTGGGGGTGGTGGTGGGGGGCCAGTGTTGGCGTGCAGTGCTCTGGGTGGATTCGTTTCGGGGTCTATTTATGCACCATGGAGACTGCCTCCCTGCTGTCTGGGGCATTTTGCATTGTGTTTCTGGTGTTACGAGTGCTAGGCTTTTATCATGTTAAGAAAAATAGCCCCGCTCACCAGGCACAGAGTTCAGCCTTCAGGCCAGCAACACCCCAATCTGAGCTCGCGAGCTCATGAAAACTCAGGCGGTGGCTGTGTGGAAGGACCCACTGGTTTTGAGTTGGAAGCATTTTAGGAAGCCTGGCTTTGTGACTACAGGCAATGTGTAGCACAGTAAGTCAGTGCGTGCGTGCATTGATTGAAAAAGTTTGTAAAACGCACGTTCTGACATGTAAAAAATGCCGCACCGAGGGAATTTCTCCAGGATTGCATTGCAGGCCCTTGCAAGCAGGCTTTGGATTGGCAATGGACTTGAAAGTTTTCTCGTGCAGGAGCCTTCCCTGCTGGGTTCCAGGGTTGTGGGTAAAGCACTCTGGTGTGGGGTAACTCGGTGGGGCCGCTTCTGCTGGGGGCTTCCTCTGGTTCTGGTTTCCGACCTCCACTCTCTGCCAGAGGGCCGCTCTTGGCTTCCTGGGGTCTCGGTGGTTTCGGGGGAGAGGCCAGCCTTGCTGGGGCCGTTTGCAACAAGAACTGCTCTCCCGGGAATACGGGGGCCTCTACTGACCTGTGTTGGATGGACGTTCTCTCCTTCTCCTCCTTCCCATCCGTCTCCATCTTCTCTCTCCCACCTTTCTGCAGAGCCGCCGACCAAATACCAAATCTCCCAGCCAGAAGTTTTCGTGGCCGCGCCCGGGGAGTCGCTAGAGTTGCGCTGCCAGTTGCGAGACGCTGCCATGATCAGTTGGACTAAGGATGGGGTGCACTTGGGGCCCGACAATAGGACAGTGCTTATTGGGGAGTACTTGCAGATAAAAGGCGCCACGCCTAGAGACTCCGGCCTCTATGCTTGTACTGCTGCTAGGACTGTAGACAGTGAGACTGTCTACTTCATGGTGAATGTCACAGGTGAGTTGGCCTGCGGGCCCTCTGCTCTCTCTCCTCTAGCCGTTCTCCGGGTCAAATGTTACTGGGCAGGTGACATCCTAGTGGGGTCTGCTCATTGGGTGCCGGGCCCAGAGCTTCACAGTCTGTTACATTTATCTGCTTTTGCAGTCCTTCCTTGGGACCTGGTGTATCAGGGAGGCTGGTGGTTAGAGACGACAGGATTCTCAGGCGCAAAGTGACACTTTTAAGACAGCACGCTTTTCTATAAGAACCACGCACTTCCGGCCCCACCCCATACCACCGGCACCCGTGGCATATAGAGTGTAGGAATGAAATTTGGGTGCTGAGGATTTCGGATTTCCTTTATTGAAACTGAGTTTCTCTCCTGCATTCTCCTTTCACGCAGTAAGGGGGGCTGCACAGGCCCCCTGCTTGGTGGCCGAGTTTAAAGTTTTGATTTCACTGTCTTAGTAAATGGTCGGAAGACCACACAGGACCAAGTTTTTCTAGGGACTAATTCCTTCCTCAAGGGAGACCCCGAGTGCTGAAAGGTTTCGCTGGAAAGAATCTTTGGTTTAGTACTCCTCCTGTGAGTTTGCTGGGGACTTGAGTGCCATTTGCAGCTTAGAACCCAGTTTCTGTATATCCAGCTTTATGGAGTGTTTACATAGTGAGGAAGAAAGCAAAAAACATTGAGAACCGTAACACAGCCCAACTGTCAGTGTGGAGAGAAAACCGAAGCCACGGAGACCGTCCTAACCGAACGTGGTCTCGGGCTTTGTGTGCAGGTTCCTGGGCTGCTGCCGCCCCGAAGGACCGAGCTGTAGGTGCTGGGAGCCTTTTGCTCGGCAAACACACAACCACAGGTCTATTGTTTTGCGTGCAGATGCCATCTCCTCCGGAGACGATGAGGACGACACAGACGGCTTTGAGGATTTTGTCAGTGAGAACAGTAACAACAAGAGTAAGTAACAGCCATCCCTGGAGGTCCCCGTGAGAGGAGAGCTCTGTGGGACGTCCTGCCTCTAACCTGTCTTCCTGACGACTCTTCGAGAGGCCCCGCCCTTGGCCCTCCCCTTTCTCTACTGTGTCTACTCCCCTGACTTTCAATTCTGAGAATAAACCAGTGTTGCTGTACACCCTCCGCTACTGTTTGTTTGTCCTTTCTTGTCGTGTCCGTAAGCCACTCTCTTGTGAGCGCAGTTATGACTTCTCTTTCCTTGGTTTTCTCTTTCCCTCTGGTTTCCCACTGTTTGGGGACATGGCAGAACCCCGTAACATCCTGGTTTTCTCTGTAACCATCGACTGTGCTACACTTACCCCAGTGATACTCAGCTGGTGGGAGGGGATTCTTTTTCTCCCTCCTCTGGGACACATTGGGCCATGTGTCCTGGGGGACATTGGGCTATGTTTGATTGTCATAACAGGGCTGGGGGTGCTAGTGGCATCCCATGGGTAGAGGCCAGAGGGGTCGCTAAAAATCCTACGATGTAGAGGATGGTCCCATGACCAAGAATGACCTGGGTGGTGTTGAGAGTGAGAAGCCATGGCTTTTAAAATACTGTCGCATGCTGAGCAGAGATAAGGGAAGTGTGACTTCCCTGGCTGATAGAAAAGGGGGCCGATGAATGCTGTTTGCTTATTTAAGGGCAGCTAATACCAAGCATTGACACACAGGAGGCCTTTACTTGATGAGTAAGAATGGCTGCTCGAAACTGGCAGCAGCTGCGGATTTGAGCCTGAGTTCAAATCCTGCCACTGCTTCCAAGTTGGGTGACCTTGGGCAAGTCATGTAACGCATGTGCCTCAGTTTATTCAACTGTAAAATGGGAATAATAACAATATCTGATGGGTTGTTATGAAGATTAGATGCATTCAGATCTGGACAGTACTCAGAGAAAGACTTGCGAGCGCACAATAAAGAAGGTGATACAGAGAGTTAGGTGTGTTTTCCAGTACCGTGGCCGGAAGGGCCCCAAAGTGATGATGCTGTATTTGCCATTGGCATTTGTTGCTTTGATTTATATGCTACGTTTCCTCAAAAGGATTTTAGTTAGTTAAATAAATTTAAACAAGGCCTAAATAATAACGGCAACTAGTTATGAACACAGGCCCAGGGTTTTTAAGGGGAAGGAGAGAGCCGATCTTGTCGAACAGCTGTAATAACGCATTTCTTAAGTGGGAACTGGATTTGTACCCGTGTCTCCTGGGACCGAGCAGCTTGGTCAGGAAGGGAAATGTTTTGGATTGTGTAGTCTTCACCTTCTGGCAAGAGAAAGCGTGGGGCTGGGTTCCCTGGCATGCATCCCTGAGAACCTAGGAGAAATGAAACTTCTCAGGCGCCACCCCAGACCCACTGAGTTAGAAACCGTGGGGGTGAGTCTGATGCGCCCTGAAGTGGGAGGACCCTGGCTTCGGGGTTCGCATGTGCGGATCTGCCTCAAACAGGAGTGCATTGTTAGGGATGTTGCCCGTGAAACAGCGGTAATGAGGCGAGTGAAAGTGTTTTCCACTGTGATTGTACCTGCCTTCTAATGAGGCTGTTACATTTTAATAATAAAGCCCTGGTACATCAGAAGACATCGCTCGCTTCTTATTAGGTCTTTGGCTCCGGCAGGGGAGGCAGTGAATGACCGTGGCAGTGAGGACCAGGTCCTGCTTTGGGCAGCTTCTCTGGGCTGCTGGCTCAGTCAGCAGCCTCCAACTCCCTGATAGGGTGGAGGGAAGAGTTATTCCTGTTTGATTGAGTGGGAATTCATGAATCAGTGAGCAAACGGCAAAGCTGCGGTTCCCGGTGGGCCTGTCGCACATCCCATCACAGCGCCCCTCATTCAGTGCCCAGGGTGGCGACGGGGGTGCAGTGCAGAGGCCGGCACTGCTGTCTGCAGTTCTGCAGTGGTGCCCACACGTGGGCATCGTCGCTGCTGAATGGGAGACGTCTGGTGCTGTCAGCTCGGTCATGTTGGCCTGCCTGGGAGCTGCGCTGTCCTGCTGGTCCGTACCATGGCTGCTAGTACTGATCAATGTCCTGACACAATGCTTGGGAAGCTATAACGTGTAACAGCAAGGTAGTGGTTACATAACAAGTAGGCCGAGTGACCAGAACCCTGTCTCATGAATCGGAAGGATTACCTGCCACAGACCTGCAGCTCTGCATCCCGAACGCTAGCCCCGGCTGCCCAGTGCCCAGGCAGAACGCCTGGTAGCAGAACGCCCCACTTAATGAATGCCAGCCCTCATTGAATGACTCACCATGCCTTCACCTTGCCACCAGGGTTCTTTGTAATTAGCTCTCGAATGACACCGGCTCTGCCCCAAAAGGGGTGCTCCGCGGTGATTAAGGGCCGGTGTTAGCTGTACCAGGGAGATACTGCTGTCGGGAGCTGCCTCTGGATGGTGCCTGTGAAACATTAGACGTGATTTAAAGTGATAGCAGTTCTTAGCTGGCTACTCTGCCTCTGCCATCTGTTCGTGTGATTAGACTGGTCTGATTCACAGGTGCAGCCTGGGGCGGCTGAGATTAAGCAGCTGCAGCCTGTAGGGACAGAGGAATGCCATGGCCAGGGTAATTGGCAAGGTGGGGAAGGGGATGTTGCCATTAAAACGATTTTTGCCACCTCCAATGTCAAATGCTTGACCTGATTAATAGGGAAAATTGTAGAAGCACCAAATTCTTGGCATTTCCAGCCACCTGGAAAATGCCTGTTGTCCACTCTGATTCCTTGGGCGCCTTCTGATGGTCTGGAAATGCCACTGGGGTGTGTCTGAAAGTTCCTCCTCGGTGATGTTAAACAGACGATGCGCCGGTGACCCTGTGCTGACAGTGACATTGCTGGGCTCTTCTGAAGATGTTTTTTTTTCTTTCTGGGTGGGTAGATGTCAGGTCTGTATCTTAAGGCTTGAAAATATCTTGCTGGTTATTCCCTCGGCTGGTATGCTCGATGATGGTTTAATTTATTCTGGTGGTTAACTATCGAAAGGCAAGCTTACCTGCCAGGTAGAGTTCTTCGCAGATTCTCTACAGAGTACCGAAAGCATGGTGCAATGGCCGAAATGGAGGCAGGATTGTTGAATTTTGGCCATGGCACTGGTATCTGTTAACACCAAGGCCTGAACTGATTTCAGTAGGAGTGTCTAACAATATTCAGTTCAATCAGATGAAACCCAGGTCCCCCATGGGCTCCTGTGGCAAGTTTCCTCATTTCCACAAGTAGATCCAGCCGCTTGGCTTTGAGGATCGTGTTCTGCCTCTTTCCGTGTGTTGTCACATGGTGTTTCAGACCCGGCTTCCCAGTGGGCTGCTTCTGGCCGCTGAGGACCGGCCAGGATGGAGAATAAATCTTTGTGGAACTACAGTCTTCGCACACGTCTCATTAATGAGGGATCTCATTAAAAATGCCGTCCGCATTAAGACAGTAAGCTGGTCCACAGCAATTCTCTGCCAGAATGAGCTGTAGTTTGAAATGGATTTGCAAACCACCTCTTGCTGGGTCCCCTTCTTGGTCAGCGCCCGCCAGCATCATCTAAGCCCTGAAGTGCCCTGTAGTTAAAGCACGTTTAATTTTGTCTTCTCTCAAGGTTTTCCAAACTGGTGGCCCCCAAGACCCATTTTAACAAACAGCATCCATCACCGTCCTGCTGCCCAGGTGTTGGAAACCCCCGCATGCGCTGATTTCATTGGTCTAACTTTCCCCACTCTCTTAAGTCCCGTTCTTCCATCCAAGGTGTGAAAGGCATTCTCAGCCCATGTTTCAGCAGCTGACTAGCTGGTGACCTCACATCTTACTGGTGCTAGACATTTCCCTGAACAGAACGATCCTGTGATGTCATTAGAGGCCGGGCTGCCAGGAAGTGACGTCGCTGCACATGCCCCTTAGTGACACAGCCCTTCTCCGGACAGAAAGTTGCAGGTTCAAATCCTATGCTGTTTCAGATTCCGAATGCATCCAGGTTGCAGGTTTACAAGGTTCCGATTCTATAGGTTTAGCCAAGGAAAGCATAATTTACAAGAACACGTCCTTGTTCTAGGTGTCTTACTGGGTTATCTGGCAGCAAATAAGTTGACATGGATGTCCTTTGGTGGGAATGATTTCTGTTACCCCTAACTTGGGTGTAAGTGGTTTATGTTTCTGAAGAGCTTGAGACTTAGCTGTTGGGAAGATCGTGATCAGCAGAAAGTTCAGGTTGGCTTCTTAACCAGAGGGAGTTGGTAGCGCCACAGCTGTATGAGATTCCTGCTGCTGGGGCAGTTCTTTCTGTCAGGTGGAGGTAGTCCCCTGTTTTGGTTTCATGCCTGTTGAGACCTGTAGCAGATGCCCATACCTGTGTCAGGGAGAAAGGCAAATTTGTTTGGAAGTAACGAGGGAAAATGGAGGTTCTTGGCCTGGGATTTCAAACTCCTTTCATTGATTAATCTGCCGATAGTAGTTTCTAGTCACCTTTGCTCTAATTGGGATTTTCACTTGGTAGAAATTATTTCTAAGTTGGTAAATGGTGGTTTCTTAGTTATGTTGAAGTTTCCAAGAATTAAAAATAAACAAATAAAACCAAGTGCACAATCTTCTTACATTTTTTTGGAATTCCTTCATGGAATGGGAAGCTCCTCACAAATGGGTTTGGGTGTTTCAGCAGGAAGGCCCGCTGTGGGGTTCTGGCCGGTGGTCTTGGATGAATAGCTTTTCTTTCTTGGGGCCCCTCTCGTCAGACAGCATCAACAAGGGGAGGGTTTTCTTTTGAAGGTGGGTCCTGGAGACTCCCATGGGGCAACTGGTGCTCCAGAGGACTCAGGCATTGCTCTTGCCTGGCTTGTTTTAATGTTTTTCCTACCGAATGCTTCACTGGTCAGCAAGTTAGTTGTTTTAATGAGATTTCTCAGAGCAACTCCCCCTCATAATTACGCCCTCACTTACATCTCCATATTTTGTTAGATTTGTTTTCTCTTAATTTACGAAAAACCGAAAACAAATGATCTGGGGTCTATTGTGAGGATGGAGGGGTGGGGGTAGGGGTGGGGGCTCTCTGAGACAGTCCTCCACCCAGGGGTCAAAGCATTCAAATGTCCTGATTAGTGATATTTTTAAAGGCCCTAATTATAGACTTAAGACAGAGGCCTTAGTGGGGCTTTAGGGAGTTTGTGAGAGTTAATCTAGGAGTTGAAACAGGCTGTGTTTTTTTTACTTTTTTTAATTTTTGCATCAATAAAAATACAGTTGGCAGTCATCAGCCCCCACGGCTCACGTAAATCTTGAACTTTTGACTTAATTACCATGGGAGAGTTTGAAGGGCAGCCTGGAGTGGTTGAAAGAGCACTGCCCAGGGAGCTGGAGACTTGGTCTAGCTTCAGCCTGGCCTCTGGCCGGTGACCTTGATCAAATCACTTAACCTTTTAGGTGACATTGATCCCATCAGCCGTTGGGCCAGATGGTCACTGAGGTCGCTTTTGGTACAGTGGTAATATGATTCCATGTTTTCCTTTAAACTGCTGGGCTGGATTCTCTCTTTCTGATTTCAGAGAGAGAGCAGACCATAAACCTCGGGGGTCAGCATTCAGATGTGTAGGGGATTTTGTAGGGGCAGGCACAGCGGCCTCTGTTTTCTGATTGAGTTTAGATTGCAGGGTCAGAATAAGTCCTCTCATCCTGCCCTTCTGTTGACAGAATCAGTGTCTGCCCAGAACACAGATACCTGGAAAGAGCGTTAGAACTGGGAGGGACCATATCAAAACATTCAATTCAACTGCCTCATTTTATAGCCAAAGCTTCTGACAGTTGCCCATCTGGCCCCATCCATCCATTCACCCGTCCACCTACCCACCCATCCCCACAATAGGCCACAGGCTACAGTCAACTCCAGTTGTACCTTCCAGGTGCTCTACCCTTGTTGGCCAGCAGACATCGGAAGGAATATTTTTCCGAATGGAAACAGCCTGGTGATGGAAACTTACGTAAGTAACAGAGGCGGCCCCGCAAAGGGGCGGTGGTGGCGAAGAAAGTCTGTGCCGAGGGAACTCTGAGCGAAGTCCCTGCTGGGTTATGCGTCTCGTGTTCAACCAGCTGCGTCTCGGGACACGTCTGCTGGGTTGGAGTCACCCCCTTCACTCTCACGGGTACACTGTGACTTTCAGTATGGAAGAGGAGCGTGGCTCGGTGTACGCCACCTCGATGGCGGGATCTTTATTTATTTTGGCAGGTTCTGTTCCTTTAACCTCCTCATTAGCATATGGTGACTAAGAGCATCACCCTTTTGCTATCTGTTCCATCAGAAAAGCTGAGAAGGCCAGAGCAGAGGGGGCCATACCTATCTTCTGGGTACAGTCATTCCTCTTGCCATGGGAGGGTGATCTCATGCTCCCCTTCTGTGAATTGGCTGTATCCCACGGCTCCTGTATCCCTGAGGTTATGCCAGGGAAGGTGTACAACGTGGGTGCCACACCTTTCTTTCAAGCAACATGATGTGGCGTTGGCTCGCAGGTTCCTTTTACATAAAGTTGTTGAGTAAACACTTGTACCAAGCACCTCCCATGTGCCAAGGTGATCTCCTTTGTAGGTCACTGATTTACACGAATTCCTTCTCCAGATCACAGTTAGTGATGCTGTTCACCAGCCTCTGTAGGAGAGATGCCTCCCCAGGCAGCCTGGTCCTTGTTTCTCACCCACTGCCTTGTGTTTTGGGGGAGCCCTGTCATTTCCACGTGTCCAGGCTACTGAAATAGCAGGATGTCTTGGAGACAAGGGGGTGTTTGCAGAGGACATGAGGCCACTGATGAAGGAAACACAAGCACAAATTCCTACAGTGTAATTATTTTTCTACACCTTCCAGGTTCTTCAAGCTTCCTGTAACACTGGTTTATCTCAGGAAGAGCCGTTGTAAAATAATGAAATCATTCCTCCCCTTCAGCATTGTGCCCATTAAAAAAAATCCATGAGCTCAACATCTTAGAGGAAGGCCTAGTCGAAAAAGCACATCACGCCTGTGTGACGTCAGCACTCGCCCAAGGCAGGGGCCTCACTGTCATACAGGGAACCTCAAAAATGTGGCAGTGCAGCTTGACAGCCCTTTCTGTTTAGTCACGACTTACGGGAACGGAGGGAGATTAGAGGGAGGGAAACATCAATGTGTGGTTGCCTTTCGCGTGCCCCCTACTGGGGACCTGGCCCGCAACCCAGGCATGTGCCCTGACTGGGATTTGAACCAGCGACCCTTTGGTTTGCAGGCCCGTGCTCAGTCCGCTGAGCTACACCAGCCAGGGCTAAATTCAGGTTTTGAGTGGCAGCCCTGTAGGTGATCTGTCTCTACATTCTTGACTAAACGAGGGCCCCGCCCACCCTGGATCTCTGAGACAGTAGCCTGGCAGCTGGGTACCCAGATGACCTGCCGCATGGCTGTGTGACCTGCTTTGCACAAGCAGATCTTATAGGTGCAACGGTGATGATTGAAATTTCACCCCAGTGAAGGGGCCACCTGCCAGAGATCCCAGGAAAGTTCTTTTGCCCTCGTCCTGAAGTCCTTCCTTGGGTGCCAAGACAGAGGTGCTGGTTGCCAGGTGTGTGTGGGCCTGTGGCATCTGGGTGATCCTGTGCGTGGGTTGCAGCCTCACGCTGTCGACATGGCGCAGCCCAGCGAGAGAGCCACAGAGCAACATTCCCAGAGCCTGCAGCTAAATCCCACTTTAGGACATTTTAGGAAACATCTGAATCCCGCCTAATGGTCTGTAAGCACATATCTGTTGATTTCTTTTATGTAAGAAAGAAAAGATATTCCACAAGATCCGCTATTACTGATCCTCTCTGTAAGCACTGCTGCATTAATATTTAGCTGATTCATATGAATAGGCTTTGTGTTTACTTAAACAAATGACATGTGTGCAGACACCTGAGGTACACTTTTTCGCCTAGGCCAGATTTGTAACGGTCTTTGTGTAGCGACAAAGCGCATTATTTATTTTGTGCTCTTAATGGTTTCTTTTTTTGTGGCAGTGGCTGTGGATGCATTTTCCTAAGTAGAACCTTGTAACCTAAAAGGTGATTGGAATTGTTTCAGTCTATGCCAGGCCCTGAGTGTCTTGTGATAGAGAGAAATCGAGTATACCCTGGGGAACCCTGCAGAAGAATAGCTGTGTTTCTGTGTTTCTGGGCCGTTGCCTTCCGAAGCCAGAGGGCTACCAAGTTGCCTGGGTTCGAGGAAAGAGTGCAGCCCCATGCTTTCTCCCTCAGCCTGCCTCGCCCCGCCCTGCCCCCTCCCTCCCCACAGCCTTTCTCTCTCTGGTGTTCGTGGGTGACCTGTTCTGCCTCATGTTGCTTTGTCTTGGGTCATGTGGACACCACCTCTAGTGGAGGGAAAGGGCATACAGCGTGCCCTTGTGAAGAGACCCCAGCGCCACCTTTTATAGCAGGTTCAAGGGCAGGGGTGAGGCAGATGGGAGTAGGAATTGTGGGTGCAGTTATTCCAGCTCCTAATTCTACCATTGAAGCCTGACCGTTAAGGGAAGGGGATCGTTAACCCCAGGAGTGAACTGCGCCACCCGTAGAACGGAGTGGGAGCTAAGTCCACATCAGGGACGAAGCTCCTGCCCAGGCCAGCTTTCTCACATCTGGTTTGTGGGAACTGCGTGTGCTGTTGCTCAGCCTAATCTTCATCCAAAATAAGCAGTTCGGAGTCTGCCTTCTAGAATGCCAGTGCTCTGGAATGTTCTAGAATGTTCAGGGCCTCGTTAAAGGATGCTTTTAGGGGGATACTGGAATTTTGGTTCCCTGCTTCCTAAGGCAGAAACATACATGTGGAAAGTTAAATGCTGTGTGAGATTTCAGTGGAAGTTCTGGGCAGGAATACAGGAGGCTGCATGCTTTTGGCCCAGGCTGGCCGGTTGAGGGTGTGGGTTCCAAGCCTACGGAGCAGCCGGTTCTTACCAACAGTGGGTGGGCCAGAGTGGGGGTGGAGACAGCAGGCTCTGGAATCAAACCATCTGGGTTCAAATCCTGGCTGCATCTCTTCCACCCTTTGTCATGTTGGGCAGATTAATTAATGTCTCCGTGCCTCAGTTTTGCTGTCTGCAAACGGGGATCACAGTAATGCCCGTTTCGTCAGACTGTTGTCAGGATTAATGTGTCACACGTGTAAGAGCTTTTAGGGCTGTGTCAAATAAGGGACATTCAGTCAATAGTGGTCGTTAGCTGTTGTTGCAGGCATGAAGAATTTACAGTAGTATTTCAGGTGGATGCTGTGGCTCTCGTGTAGACAAACTGTCCTTCGTTTGGCAAATTTAAAAACTTCCCTCCTTTCTGGAGTTTAAAAGTCACTCATACCTATGACTTTGGGGCTATTTATAGGATACAACTTAAATTTTACCTGCAGCTGCCTATTAATTCCAACTGCTTAGACATGGTGGTAGAATTATGACATTCACCACCACCACTGGAGAGGAAAAATACGTTTTTGCATCTAGGAAGTTAAAACGTATTTGGTTAGTGGCTATCGTAAAGAACGCCGGGGAAGTGACGGTGCCTGCGAGAATTCTGTCTGACCAGGATGACATGGCACTGTTGACGAACCTGGAAAGTGCAGCCCCGACGGATACATGGACATGGGTTTTGAGCACAGCTTGTCTTGACTACTGTGTATATGCGACCATTTCCTAGGTGTGGCCATCTAAAATGTTACATTTCGGGAGGACTCAGCTGTTGTATGTGTTGTCACGGTGTCTATAAAGTAACCTTTTAAAACATGGTTCAATTCACATTTAAATTCTGGCGCTAAGAACAAGGAGAGAACGTACCTCAGCCACTCCCCCCGCCCCACCCTGTCAATAAACCTAAAAAGTAGCAAGCAGTCCGTGTCCGGGTGCCTCCAGCCAGATCAGATGTCACAAAATTTTTCCCGATGTAAATCTTACCCCAGGTTTTGAAAACATCGGATTGTTCGCATACAGAATAGAGTGATCGTGCGTATGAGGAGTTGAGTGATGCTGCCTGAAGTTCTCTGTCCAACAACCTCGTAATGTTGCTTTCCCAAACAGGAGCACCGTATTGGACCAACACGGATAAGATGGAAAAGCGACTTCACGCTGTGCCTGCGGCCAACACAGTCAAGTTTCGCTGTCCAGCTGGGGGGAACCCAACACCAACGATGAGGTGGCTGAAAAACGGGAAGGACTTTAAACAGGAGCATCGCATTGGAGGTTATAAGGTAGAATTACGCTTTCAAAATAGTTTTTGTCTTACGGGTTGTATCTATTCATTTTGTAAGTCGCCAGAAGTTAGCCGGGAACTAGAAGGAACTAAAAACAACCCAGTGATGGTCATAATTGGTCATTTCCATGTTTGCTACTTTTAAAAAAAGCTAGCCTGGGCTTGCGGGTAATTCTCAAGTACAATCCCCATTTGCATTGTTCTTTATATGAGGCGCGTTTAAGAACAGAGGGGTCGAAAGTTGAGAGTCTGTTTTCTATATGCTTTATAGTCTATAAAACCGAAACTGCAGCAGAATTTGAGGAGCGTAAGTACAGTTGCTGCATTCGGGCAGCATTGTATGAGCAATGGAGGGACCTGCATTAGCGGCTGGAGAATGAAATATGACGTATGAAGAGGGCATGCCTCAGAGACGACAGAAGCAGCCTCCCTTCCCTGTCTTCCATCCTCAGGGATGCTCAGCAGCCCATTACTGACTGTGGTGAACTGTAGTCTTACTGCTCACTCACTGGGGGGTGGGATTGGACAGCCAGCTCCTTGGCAATACCTGTGGATGCTGTTCAGGCCTTTGTTCACCCATTCAGCAAATGCTGATTGAGTGCCTGCTGTGGCAGGCACCATCCTAGGCTCTGCATCCAACACAGGTCCAGCATAAGTCCAGCTTGGAGGGACTCCTGTCCAGCAGGGAAGGCAGACAAGAAAGCTGACAGGATACTGATGGGGGTGGAGTCAGAGGCGTGAGCTGCCCTGTGGACGTGCAGGGAGAAGTGACGTTGGCTCTTTGGGACACTTCAGAGAAAGGGAAGGATTCTGGGCTGAGACTGGAGGAAGGGTGTCTCAGACGGAGAGACCACAAAATTACTTAGTATGGAGAGGGAGCACTTGAAGAATTTGTCCCTAGCCGGTGTGGCTCGGTGGGTGGGCGTTGTCATGCAAAGCTGAAGGTCACTGGTTTGATTCCCGGTCGGGGCACATGTTTGGGTTGCAGGTTCTGTCCCTGGTCGGGGAATGTAAGAGAGGCAGCTGATGGATGTTTTGTCTCACATTGATGTTTCTCTCCCTCTCCCCCCCTCTCTTTAAAAAGAGAGGAAAAAAAAAGAATTTATGACACAAAGAAGACTTCAGGAACTTTATTATGAAATTCTTTGGTGCATTTGGAGCATGAATGCACATATTAGTTACCCCTTGCTGGGTAACAAATCAACCCAAGAGGTAGTGGATTTAAACAGCCATGTTTATTATCTTGCGCTTCTGCTGCCAGGAATCCAGGGGCGTCTTACCGGGCCTTCGCATCAAGGCCTCTCACGGGCTGGAATCAAGGTTTCCGTGCAGGCTGGGTTCTCCTCTGTGGGATCCCGTGGGGTGGGGAGGGTCTGCTTCCAGACTCACCCATGTGGTTGCTGTCAGAACCACACTCCCTTGCAGGTTGTTGGGTGCAGGAACCCTCGTTCCTCACTGGCCGCCCCCAGTCCCTTGCCACGGAGCCTCTCCGTGGCAGCTGGCTTCCCAAGGGTGAGCAGGCAGGAAGAGCCGGGGAGAGAGTGTGCGGAAGACGGCAGCTCCAGCCTTCTGGGACCTAGGCGTGGGAGCGCCTCCTGCCACTTCGCTGTTTGCTGCTGTGAAGCAAGGCACTAGGCAAGGAAATGTCCCCAGGGTGTGACTAGCGGGAACCACGGGGAATCCTGGGGGTTCTGAGAAACCTGCACAGTGGGTATGATAGAGGACGCTTCCACCCGGACCACAGGCCCTGTAGGACCAGACAGGAGAACGTCCCGGGTGGCAGTGAGAGACCCGGAAGGGTTTCCTTGGCGCTCCTCTCACCTGCGTTTAACTCAGCCAACATCACCTTTGACAGCACCTGAGCCCCCTGCCCACTGCAGCTGTGGTTAAATGGGCTTCTCTCCACTCAGAGTGCCCTGCAGCCCTCTCCTGAAATACCATACACGGTTACTCACCTTAAAAGAATTGTTCTCTTCTGCAGACATTTTTGGCTTTTGTTTTAACATTGAAAAATCACCACCTAGGAGCCAGCACCCAGGAGTTGGTAGGGAAAGCCTAAGATCAAATTTCTAAGAGCATGTGTTGGGGAGTTTCTGTGTGGCACCTGCTGGAAGAAGTGGGGGTGCTTTGACCCTGGGAAAGGGGACATACCTCAGGTGCCTGTCACGACTCCTGCCGAGAGGAAGAAGCAGGAGGGCAATTTGTCTCCTTGTTCTGAGTTCGGTCCTTAGACCAGGTGCAGTGAGATTGGAAGGCTGGCTTTTCTTTTTTCTCCTGAAGAAAGAATAGACAAAGATTTCGTTAGGTGATGCTGGTTGTAGAGGGAGAGCTGCACTGTTAGACGCCGTGGCTTCTGGGCTTGTTCTGACCTCCAGATGCTGACAGCATAACGGAGGCAGTTCCCGTGATTTGTTAATAAATACGTCTTCAGTAGAAGAATGATGGTCAAAATCCCGGTGGTCAACGTATTTCCTCCCTTGGAAATAAGTACCAAGGACTGGTGATCAGCCTCTGGAAACCCCCGGTCTCAGATAGGACCAGCCTCATGATTACCGGGAAGGAGCCTTTTGCAGCTCCAAATCAGTGATTGGGAAGGTGCGGGAAGACTGCGGGCGCCTAATGAGAGCACGCTGCTTGATTTTTAACAGGTGCAGGCAGTTCAGTTTTAATTACTGATGACAACGTTCTGCTAAATGAAGGGCGCCCCTGCTCTAAAAGTAAAATGAGCTGTCAGCAGAATACCCTTAGCCCGTCTTTGTGGAGGCACAGATGACCAAAGCGTTCCTGTTGCTTCCTGTTGGAGCCGTTTTTGGAGTTGACAGAGAGGTGGCATTTGAGTGCATGGGGAACAGACGTCACTGAGCCCAGAGGCCTCTGGGACTTGAAAGGGCTAGACGGAGATCTCTCATCTCCTGGGAGTATGTAGTCACCAGAAGTTTAAGCCGCACTAACAGTCTGTCAGACCCACCCCAGACCCCCAGTTCGTGAGGTCATGGGAGGTCAGAGAGACCGACACCCACCCACAGGCTCAGGCCTGCGCCTGATCCCGGGGCCCCTTCCTCCGGGCGCGCACCGAGCAGAGGCGGGAGGGAGCTTGGCCTCTGACATGCAGTTTCCCCTCGTATGTTTCTGTATGAGCGACATAAACTTTTTCTCCCACCTAAACTTTTAAAGAACCATGCTTCTGCACATTGGACCTGAGGGGGGTCCGTTTTGGACAGTTCGTAGTTTCCCTTGCTCGGCACTCCCCCTAGAGCGAAGAGACCCAGTGGACATGCAGGGGTCTGACGTGTCTCCATGCCCCCCACCTGTGACCGCCGCCCGCTGCCGCTGGAGTTAACGAAGGAACAAGGTGTCAAGTTTTCCAAGATGTATTTTTCCAGAAAGCCAGACCTGAGGGTTTCTGCAAACAAGTGTGTGTTATTTCTGTGATATTTTTTTTTCTTCATACATCTCATCCCATAAACCATAGCGGTGCTCTGGCAGCCCAGCTGCCTGCCTCGTTCCTTCTACCTGTTTATGCATCGGGCTCCTTGGCCCTCATCCATTGCCTTTCAGCTTGTTTTGAAATGGTCCGCGTACGTGGCCAATGAAGGCAGAAGGGAACAGGAAAAAACGCACAAAAAAAAAAATCAGAGAGCATTACGGAATGGGACAGAAAGTTCATTTTATTTAATTAAAATGACCGATAGAAAGCCATTTGGGATTCTGCAGTTTAGTCCTACTCATCAAAGAACTCACGCTGTGCTGTCCTTAGGTGATTAAGAGTCGAATTATTGTTTTTCTTAGCGTGTGGGCACAGGCTGGTTGGATGCTACTCATTTTGTAGCAGGATAGAGCTCGATTCCAGCAGAACGGTGCCTCCCTAATCGGACCAGCGCCTGCGCCCCACGGGGCACCCGGCCTCTTGCTCATGTGACTGTGTTTCAGGTCACCTGTCCTTAACATGAGTAGATTGGCTTGGTCATCTTGAATCTCTGACTCCTTCCAGCTCTCAAGCTGATTTAGTATTGAGTTGGTCAAAAAGTCCATTTAGTTTTTTTCCATAAAATAAAAGACATTTTTCATTTTCACCAAGAACTTTGTTGATTTGGATATTTTGACTAGGTCGGCTGTCGCTCTGTTGCTATTGGCTTCTAGTGGGTAGAGGCCAGGGATGCTGCTAAACATCTTCCAGTGCAGAAGACAGCCCCACAGCAAAGAGTTATTTGGTTGAAATGACAATAGTACCAAGAAAGTTTGCAAACCACTTCTGACACATTCGATCAGTCACGGCACCTTCTCCACACACGGCACAAATCTTTTTTTGCATTTTAGTTGTGTTTTTACCTTTCTTGAAATAATAAAGCACAATACTTCAAAAATACTGCATATCTTCTTCCGTCTTTGATATTAACATGGCTGCCCCCTAAATCACCAATTTTGATATGCCACCAGTTTTTTTAAATGCATGCTAATAAGAACAGCTGTCACAATACAATCTAACAAAATTGTTTTGAATGCAATTAAAGACAACTAAGCACTACTAGAGCCATAGTATGGGAAAAAACGAAACTTCTTTTTTTTGCCAACCCAGTATCATGACCATAATGCAGCATTGACCATTTTTCATCCTAAACAGCAGCACAGATTTTTTAAAAATGAAGAGGTTACCTTTATAGTTAGATATTTCATGGGACTTTGAATAGTTATTATAGTTTAATGCAGAAAAGCAAGGAGATGACTGAGATAATTAATGGACCACCTCAATTCCCAGCTCCTTCTTAGCTAATGACTTAGACCCAGAAGGGAAGAGTATTCTCAGAAACCGTCTTTCATGCCATTACTCAGTGCAAAAGAACCAAGAGAGATCCTGGGACAAATCCCTCCAAGGAACTGGTGCCAGAGCCCAGATCTACTGGGAACCCTGGGGGTTCCCACAGAGCCCCTCAGCAAAGCAGGGAGCCCTAGTGTACAGACTGTGACTTTCCAGGTATATTGCAGATCTGAGAAAAGAAAACTTAAAAAAAACTACTTTCTTATAATCAAAACTGAACTGGTTGCTTCGGTGAGTAGGTTAATTAGATTTACATTGTGTAGGTTATTTAAATAGCATTTTAAAAACTTAAAAATATTTATTATTAGGTAGAAGGGAAGGGAGGGAGAAAGAGAAGGAGAGAAACATCAGTGTGAGGTTGCCTCTTGCACAACCCCCAGCAGGACCTGGCCTGCTACCCAAGCATGTGCCCTGACTGGGAATTGAACCACTGACCCTTTGGTTCACAGGCCAGCGCTCAATCCACTGAGCTACACTAGGCAGGGCTCATCTTAAAGAAAGACTTTTGATTCAGTGTTATGCTTAACCCCAAAGTCTGCTTATTCGGAAATACCACTGTTAATGTACTTGTCGATATTTTGATATTTTGCTCAGCTTTTTCTCAGCCAAGGCATTTCAGTTTCAATTCCAGATCATGAGGTCTGGGATGCGGAAACCAGCATGGATTGACCGTCCTACCTGTGTCTTGACTGTGTCACCTGCCTCCAGTGCTCCGTGCACGTGGTCCCCTGCACAGCCCAGAGAAGTGGGCACTGTCATTTTTTGCCCCTTTTAATAGATGAGCCTTGTCACCTAGCTTCTAGCTGCAGGAGCTGCTATTTGGGCTCAGGCAGTTTTGCACCGTTTTCCAGCTCTTACTAAATAGCTCTCTTCACATGCAGGTCCGTGTGTTACGAGATCAGCTATGATAAATGAGAAGCATTTCCCAAGAGCGTGTTGCTATCAGATGGGCCAAGGTGGACTGTTGCGAGCAAACTTGGGGCTGTTTTAATTATAGTAAAATATACGTAACATGAAATTTGTCATTTATTTTTCATACTTTTTCACCTCCACAAACGGAACCTCTGTTAGCCAGTAAGCCGTGATTTCCCGTTCCTCCTCCCCCTCCACGCCAGGCCCTGGAATCCCCTAATTTACTCTCTGCCTCTGTTCTAGGTGTCTCCGGTAGGAGGACAGGGTGTTTGTCCTTTCATATCTGGCTTATGTCACTTAAGACGTTCACGGTTCAGCCAGGTCGTGGTGTGAATCAGAGCGCCATTCCATTTTATGGCTCAGTCATATCCCGTCCCATGGGGAGACCACATTTTGTGGATCAGTTCATCTGTCGATGGACACTCAGGTCGTTTGTACCTTTTGCCCGCTGTGCACGTTGCAGCCGTGAACATCAGTGCCCATACATCTGTTGAGTCCTTGCTTTCAGCTCCTTTGGGTCTGCACCCGGGAGTGGAACTGCAGTGAGCACCCTGTGCACACTCTGCCCCCAGGGCACCTTGCTGAGCGTCTGCAGGGAGCCGACAGCTAACAGAACAGCCTTTGCCGTTGGCCGTGCACTTCCCGTGACCTCTGGAGGGGTCCATGGATGGTGAGCTGAGCGTAGGGGAAGAGCCTCTCCCGCTGCCTAGACAGAGCCCGCCCCGCCCTGTCCTGTGGACACCTCCTGAAAAGCAAACTTCTTGGCGGTTAAGCATTAAACAGGTGTTGGCTCCCTCCCCATCTGCGTGGTGATAAGCGGCCATTGGGGTCACAGCCCTGGACACGTGTAAGCTCAGTTCTTGCACGTACATCCAAGGAGGGATGGCTGGGAATCCCCAGGCACCTGCTGGCCCCTGGGAGAGGGAGGTTTTATGTGTCGTGATGACAGTTGGTCTCTGTCGTGTTGTGGTCCATGGGGCGCCTCAGTGAAGGCCACGGTGAAAGGGCTTGCTGCCTTTCTGGGCCCTGACACCTGTGGAAGGAGGCCTTGGCAGTGCCTGTCAGCACATGCACACAGTGCTCATCGGCTTGGCATGGAGTAGAACCTCCCTTCCAGCCTCTGGATGTTTATTCGGCTGGTTATCGAACACCTGGGTATTTGGAAATGTCTGGATTTTTTTTTTGCAATGTGGAAACCAAACTTTGACCTTTCACCTAGGTGTTTTGGAGTCATCACACAAATGAAACCCACATTCCCAGTTGTCACCTGAAGGTAGCTGGGGGTTAAACAGGCACCTTGGAAGGTTTAGGTAACACAAGAATTCCAAAGAAAACCTGTCTGGGCCACCTTTTGTCTTTGCGGTGATGGGTGTGGAATGTTGGAGGAATCCAGTTTTCGTGTTACCAGTCAGGGAGTCTCGGCTGTTCGCTGCGGTCTGCTTTGTTTTGGCATTGAAATGTTATTTTAAAAAGCCTTTAGTGAGTATGGTTTTGAGGCCTCATGCTCTCATTCTGTTCCTTGGCAGATGAAAATAAGGAGGAGTCCCACGGAGACCGGCCGTGGGCAGGGCTGGGAAGGGCTGTGTCTGTGCTGGCTGGTGCCCAGCTCCTCCTCTTTCGGGCTCGCGGGCTCCTGCCAGGACCACAAGCTCTGTGGAGGCTCCACCGCTGCCGAAGGGGGGCCTGGGGAGCTCTGGGGTGCTGTTTTTTGGGGTGTATGTGTGTGTGTGTACATGTGTGTCTGTGTGAAGTTTCTGTTGGAATTTGAAATTGAAAATGAGAAAAACGGAAATACTTATAATCCTACCACTTAATTATATAAAGTATGTTAATACATTTTTTTTTTCTGGTTTGCTGTGCTTGTACAGACATGCTTATAGATTTAGGCCTCTATACACCATAGTGCTGTGTGTGTATACTGCTTTTACAAAACGGAAGCATGAATATACATATTTATATGCAGCCCACTTACTTTTCCATTTATCCATTACTACTGCTGTCTTAGCGGGTGGGGACAGAAGACTACCTCGTTTTTTTCATGGCCGCATGCTTTTCTGTGGGAATGAGCTCCCCTTCGTAGAGGCTGAATGAGGTGTTTTAACGACTCCTCCTCATTGGGTGCCTAGGTTTTACTGCCCCACCCAGAGCAGCAACAGTTTTGTCCACGTGCCTTGAGGTCATCCTCTTGCTGTTTTCTTGACAGGCTAGGTGTCTAGAGCTAGAATGAGCTGGGTCGGAAAAAAAATGTGTGTTGCTAATTTGAATAGGCACTGCTGAATTCTTTCAGAGGAAGGCTTCTCTCCCTTTATGGCTCCATTCTCTATCCGAGTCTGTGTTCTGTACCCTCACCAAATCCTCAGTGGCGCTGATCTTTCTAATTTTTGTTAATTAGCTGGTGAATAACAGGGTCTCATTATTGGTTTAATTTGCATTTCCTTGATGCTAATCAGGTTCCCTGTCTTTTCCCCCCATGTTTGTTGAGTATTATGTTCCTCTTCTGTGAAAGCGAAGCTGGTTTATGTGCCTTTGACCCAACGGGCAGAGAAAATGGAGCGCTGGAAAGCTGAGGAATTCAGAAAAACACGTTGAAGAGGATCTTTACATTTTTGTTGCAGGGTGGTTTCCTTAGGTTTACACTGAATAGTTTCCTTAAATGACACTAGAATCTTTGTAACTTTGCTCTCTGCCTTGATGGGGCGACTGTTGCTAGCCTTCACCTCTCCTTCAGCCACCACCGTTAAGTCCCCTCCAAAGTTATTAAGCAGTCCCCTTGTAGATGGCCTCTGAGGCTACCCATTGGGAAAGCCCCACAGCTCATAAAACCGGGGATTGGCGGTTATGTCAAGGTAGCCTGCTGGAGCAGCGGTGGAAAAAAATAAATATTAACAGTCC
Organism: Tonatia bakeri; assembly: GCA_004024845.1. NCBI lineage: Eukaryota > Metazoa > Chordata > Mammalia > Chiroptera > Phyllostomidae > Tonatia > Tonatia bakeri. Next base: position 346,023 of record PVIA01000375.1, read on the forward strand.
TGCGTGGGGCAATATTGATTGAGTACTAAGGTCTCTGGAAGGGCGGAAACACCTTGTTTGGTAAATATGTATCTCGTTGAGAAAGAATTTTATAAATGTTAACTTATGGGTGCTTGCAGTGCGTCTGCAGGAAGCAAATATTCGGGAGCACCTGCCCGTGCAGAGTGCTCTTACGTGGAAAGCTGTAGCCCCAGGGAGAGGCTGGACGGCCCCTAGGCCCTGGGTTAAACGTGGCAGTGGTATTGCCAGGCCCCCGTGCCAAGATTTAATGTCTTGGGCAGAGGCGGATGATGCCGCCCCTGTCCGCTGAGGTTCAGCTCCATTTGGAATGCTCCATGTGCCAAATCTGGGTCCAGGCGCAAGAAAGACATCGACTGTTTGGATGGGGTCCAGAAACAGGCACTAGCCCTGATTAAGGGCTTATGGGCATGACATTTGAGTAAGGGCTCAAAGAACTGAATACTTACAGCAGGGCTAAAGGCTGGATTATGGGGCTTGGTGATGTTGGGGCCTGTGGTTTCACCCCTGAGTTGCCCATCCATGTGACTGGTCCCTTAGAGGCCAGGGGAGTGCCACTCCTGATACTCTTGAGAGCCTGGGGAGAAGGAGGGTCTCGCTATAGCCCACTCCCCTCGAGTTAGAGAGCTAGCACTGCCTCCCATGCTCTGAGCTCACAGCTCCAGGGCAGCACCCAGGGGCCGAGATTTAGAGTCTTAATTGCGCGGGAACACTTAGCGCCCGTATCTTCTCCTTGAGAACCCCCCTTCGATGTTCTCTGCACAGAAGGTGCTGACCCTTCCTGAGAGGAGATGCCTCTTGTTTGGGTCCTGCCACAAGCCTGTGGCCTGGCGGGAACAGAAAGTGGGTCTTCTCCAAGGCAGAGTAGGAATGCTGCCTTCAGATTCATTTCACTGCCAAACACTTCACCTGTGACAGTGAGGAGGTGTGTCCGCCATCAGCTCCCTGGTGCGGGACTCTGGAACAACCTCCATGGTTATCCAGAGGGCTTGGTGACGGGCAGCAGCTGAGCATAGTGACTGACTGCTCAGAACTGCGTCTAAATTCATTGCTTTGTGCTCTTGTCAAGAAGACTCCAGCCTTCCCTTCACCCATGATCTTTCCTAAGACTGTTGTTGATGAGCAATGATATTATTATTATTTTAATCCTCATCCAAAGATATGTTTATTGATTTCAGAGAGAGAGAAACATCAGTTGGTTCCCTCCTGTATATGCCCTGACTGGGGATTGAACCCGCAGCTCCTTGGTGTGGGGGATGGCACTCCAACCCACGGAGTCACCTGGCCAGCGCAGTGGTCTTACTGTTATTATTTTTTATGTTTAATATTGTTTTATCGTCCTGGTATTGCCTTTTATTTTTTTTTAACTTTTTACTTACTAATTTTAGAGAGGGGGGGAGAGAGAGAGAGAGGGGGAAATATCAGTTTGTTGTTCCACTGAGTTGTGCATTCATTGGTTGATGCTTCTTGTACGTGCCCTGACTGGGGGTTGAACCTGCAACCTTGGTGTATTGGCGTGGTGCTTTAACCAACTGAGCTACCCTGCCAGGGTGATCATGGTTCCGAGTCCCACCCATTCTGCAGTAGCGGCCTGCGTGGAACTGACGCCTGGCACGAAGAGGGCTGTACTCTGGCCGCCCCTGCAGTCTCACACCCCCGCGGACACTGCTTTCCAAGTGGACAGCTGCTTCGATGACGGGGCCCTCACGGGATGGCTTTGTTCTCCAGCTTAGTTCCTTGACTTGCTCGTGTGCTTGCGAAGGCTCTGCTGGTATTATTGGTTTTTATGTGATTAGGGCAGAAAGCATTTGTAGTGCTCGGGGAATCATTCAGAAGGTCAGTTGGAATTCTTGAACCAATAGTTAAAATTAGCAGGCCCTGGCTTTTTTTTTTCTTTTCCCCTTTCCATTTCTCCAGAGTGTCTTGTCCAAAATACCTTTAAATAATGATTTGGAGTTGGAGAGAAATATTAAAACCTTAAACCCAAAAGATGAAATCTGCATTTGGTTCTCATAAGAAAAAATCATACTTGCTTGAGAATTTGAGTCAATCAAAATATTTTAAAAGCAAGATGGTGGTGTTCGAGTCCCGTCTGTCTGCGTGTTGACAGAACTGTGGGTAGGAATCACAGTACCTTATTTTCCCATGTGCTGCTTATCTCCGAAATGTCTCAAGGAGTTTATAAACAGACGGATATACAACTTAAGTTTCCTAAGGATTCATTGCTCCCATATTTGGAATTCTGAGTATATTTCTCAGGAATATGTAGCATCTGTTCAGCCACCACCAGAGATGAGAGCTGAAACTTCTTGAGACTGCCAGACAGCACTGGGGGCCATGGGGGCAGAAAGGAGAGGCTTTCCATCCAGAAGGAGGTTCCAGAAACAGTGACAGCACCTCCCTCGTGGGCTCTGTGGGAGAACTGAATCAGCCAAGGTGGGAAGGGGTGCTCTGAGCAGGACCTGGCATATAGAAAGTGCTCCCCGGAGTTGGCTGTGTGCGGTTCCTTGGCGCCAGGGGGCTGAGTGGGGGAGCAGCGTGGTGGCTCACCTTCCCTGGGCTCTGCTTCTGAGTGCTTCTGAGTTCCCGACCCCTCGGCTCCTCCAGATGGAGCCCTCAAACCTGGGCCCTCACAGTCTCACAGCACCCCCTCTTGGGTATCTGAATATGTCCTTGTCCGCTTGCTGGACAGTCACCACGATGGCGATTGTTGTTTCTACTTGTCATCATTCTGGGTGCTCACTACAAGGAAAGTTTCGAATTCAGGGGAGAGTCTTCTCTTTAACCTTCCACATCTCCCCCAACTTTTCAAATGAAGAGAGCAAAGTACCTGGCATTCTGTGCCAAGCTCGCTACATGACCACCTCTCCTTCGGTCTTTTTTAGGTACGAAACCAGCATTGGAGCCTCATTATGGAGAGCGTGGTCCCATCCGACAAAGGCAATTACACCTGCGTGGTGGAGAATGAGTACGGGTCCATCAATCACACCTACCACCTCGACGTTGTCGGTGAGTTTGCTTCCCCCGGAGCGGCAGCTCTTCATCAGCCTGCTGCAGTCAACTCCTTCGGTTTAAGGAGAGTCCGCTGGTTTTCCTTCTTTCTAAATGCAAGCTGTCGTTTGAGAAGGATGCGTCTGTCATTTCACAATGTTCTGTTTCCTGATAAGCCAGGTTGTTTGTTTTTTGCGTGATCCTCTTGGCTCCCAAGTGTCATGTATAAAACGGGCATGGTTTGAAACCTGCTGACGTTCTGGAAGCTGAGATTGCTCTGAAAAATGTTGACGTGTGCAGGGAGAGGACACAGCTATGCTATAGGAGGACTTGTTCTTAAAAGAGAGACACCATTAGGCAAAGCAGGGCAACTATACGATGCTGGCTGGAGAGGAAAAACGAGCCTGCCAATTATGGTGGCTGAGCTTATAGCTGGCTGGAGGAATTCTTCCGTTCCATCAGGGGAAAGTCATCAGACACTGCAAGTTCAGTGTCTGTCCATAGCAGCTCTTGCTTCCGTGAAAAGGGAACTGTGTATATGGGCTTATACATACCTTTTTATCAATGTGCTTTTTAAATTAAATGTCTTAAGATCACATAACCCATATCCTGGGAACTCAGATTTCTTCCTGCCTCGCCCATTACAATGGGTTTTGTCACAAATGATTAAGAAAGGGTGTTTCTCTGTCTTGCATGAAGATGGATAACATATGGAACTAGGCGGAGGACCCGTGTCAATGTTGCAGGGATGCTGGGCTGAGATCTTTTTTGTGTGTGTTTGTTTTCGGTAGAAGCCATTTTTTTCTGTCTTGTCATCTGCCCTGACTCTCAGTCTCGTCACCTGGCCTGGAGTCCTCACTCCTGGCCTGGAGTCCTCACTCCAGGCCACCCAATCAGATTGTCCCTTTCCACGTGCCGGTTGCTGACTCCTGTTGCATTCTCACCCCAGAGGTTCCCTAGACTCATTTTGCCAAAGGAATTTTCCCTTTGTGATTCTGCAGGGCTGTGCCCATGCCCACTGTGTGTCTATAAACAAGACTTTCCTCCATTAACAGACCACAGGCTGTCTGTAGGGAGACACCTCAGGATTCTTGCATTGCCCAGAGAGCCATCAAAAAGCTTTCCAAAAGCCTGCTTCACCGGTGTACACAGATGTGGTTAATTGAAGTTTTAGGTAAACTGAAAATTAAACAGAAGACCATTTTGATTTCCTATCAAGTCAAAGTAAATTAAAGGCATAAGAAACTCTGCCTTAGAAAGCATAATGCGGTCTTTGGTTCCATTGGTATGTAAGTAGTCAGTGAAAAAAGTACTTGTAACATTTTATTTGGGTTATTTAGATGAATTTTGTATAACAGAGGTCCCATGGATATCCATAAAAGACAGAGGTGTTTATGGGATGTCTCTCAGGGGGAATCACTCTGCCCAGAGATTCAGCAACGCACACGCAGAGAAGTAACCCTCAGGTACGAGAAGGAACTGAGTCACGTGCCCTTCGGCATCGACGTACTAGAAATCGGTCCTTCAAAGAGCACATGACTTAGACTTCACTTCGGGCCTCATGTATCCTGAATTTGACGTGACAGCGTTTCTGTTTAAGGGAAGACAAATTGGGGGCTAACCGTTCTAAATGCCTAATCCCCCAAACAAGTAATTTATTGTGGGAATAAAACAACTGTGCTGTAGCAGTGTTGGGGGAAGCACGGCTCTGCTCGTAGGCCTACCAATCATTCCTTGGCGTTGGCGGAGGCCGTTGCAGGAGTACGGAGTCACAGCTCGGCCGCTGCAGCCAGGGGCTCTTGCTCAGAGCAGGGTTTAGGTTGAGTGGTTATGTAAAACACTCAAAAGCCCCTCAGCCTACCACCCCTTGGGGCTTTCTGGCAGCTCTCATCTCTCTCTGAAGCCCTGAAATCTCTCGTCGAGTTCAGGCCTGGATTTGAATCGGGCTGCTGAGGAATGGGATTGTGCTGTCGAATGTTAATCCCTGGGCAATCGGTCTTGTTGAAAAGAGTGCATGATTCAGTGGGGTAATGTACAGGCAGCGCGGAGCATACGGAGTAACGCGGAGAAAGGCCCGATTATGTCACCAGTTTGGGAGCTCGCCCAGCGAGACGCGGGCCAATAATGACACAATGCTGGTTGGGAATATCCATTAAAGCTCAACCCTAATAATTTTCCGAGCCTTGAACCCTCTTTATAAATAGAAGCCAAAAGTCAGTAGAATATAAGACATTTCAGGAAAGATGGAGGTGTGAAATACTCTCATCTTTGCTCAAAACCCCAGGAATTGCTTCGAGAAGCACCAATAAAGTAAGAATTGAGTCAGCTAAAGCACCTCACATAGACTCACAGGGCTGGCAGTCAGTCCTTCCGCACGACTCAGCAATGGGAACAAAGGGATTCCGGCTTGAGCCGTGAGTCGCTGGTGGCCCACGGGTCCAAGTTTGATACATGGCTGTGCGAACACAGCTTCTCAGCTACGTCTCTGTTCCACAGACAATCGGGCCGGACCAGCGAGAGTTCACATTCTCCGAGGTTTTACTTTTGTTGCTATGAGACCTAGGTTTGCGGTTCAGATATGGTGAAGCATCAAAACGGGTGAGATCTTTTTATTGAAATTCTTCCTCGGCGAGGCATTCCCATAAGTGCTTTCATGTAAAAGCCGTGTAATTTAAGTGACATTCTTGTGTTTGGGAATTAAACAGGACACCATTGTTGTGTGTGAGGGAAGCACTCTGGTTTGAGGGAGCCCTTTTAGGGGCCTGGCGTGATCCTCATTAAAATTGACACCATTACTTTTCAGCCATTTACTTGCAGGGGGAAAATAAGCGTGAAGTTCCTCATTTCGGTAATTGTGGTGCTAGTAAAGTGGGCTCCCCTTGGAGAGCCGGCTCCGGGAGGTACTAAGTCTTCCCCCTGGTTTGTCCGTGAAGGAGGCTGGAGTGCTGGATTCTGGCCGCAACCTTGGATAAGTCATTTAGCTTTTGGCTTCACGATCCTCGTGTGTCAAATGTGAAGGACTCACGAACGTTAGTAAAGGACAGCCTGGTGTGAGTCAAGGAGAAGGGAGCAGGTCCGTCAGCCCACGCTCTGGGGCAGCAAGTGAATCAGACGGTTCCTTCGCTTTCCTGAGCCTCTCCTTCCCCTTCTGGAACATTGGAACGCCGACACTTACTACCTCTTTCCCATGATGGTTGTCTCAGGGTCCTGGGGCTCCTCTGACAAGTGACAGCAAGCGGGGTGGCTCAAAGCAACAGAAAGGTATTCTGTCTCAGTTCTGGAAGCCGGAACTCTGAGGTCAAGGTGTCCCCAGGGTTGGTGCCTTCTGGAGACTCTGAGGGAGAACTTGTCACACGCCCCTCCCAGCGTCCGGTGGCCAGCGGGAGGTTGGCAGACGCCTCACTTCGGTCTCTGCCCCCAGCGTCCTGTGGCCTCTTCTCCGTGTTTGTCTCAAACCTGCTTCCGTCTTTCTCTTTAGGGACAGCTGTCATTGGGTTCAGGGCCCACCCTGACTCCAGCATGGACGCAGCTGCAGATCCTTCCTTACAGGGACTTTGTTTGCTAAACAGGGCTACATTCTCAGGTTCCAGGTTTAGGGCTTATCTTTTGGGGGCCATAGCTCAACCCATAACCACGGTTATTGGGAATCCGTTGGTTTGACAAATGAAAACATCAAGTTGACACCTAGGTGGCCAGCCACTGGTGTCCTCCCTGTCAAACCCGGATGCTTTTTTTTTGGAAGGTCTGTGGGAATTTTTTTATAAATAATTTTTTATTTTTCAGTTACACTTAACAGATTATTATATTAGTTTCAAGCATACAACATAGTGATGAGACATTTATATACAAAGCAATCACCCTAGTAGACCTATGTGACACCAGACAACTTCGATCATTTTTCTTAGACTCAATGCAGAGTTTACTAGACCGAATGCCATGTTGGGACCAGCGGGCAGTGACCCGTGGCCTGTGTTCTTGTGTCCTGCTCTGCCTTTGGTAGGTGCCGTCGTCCAGGCTGCCCTGACTGTGTGGATGGGGCAGCTGGACTCACAGAGGAGGGCCATAGGTTTTGAGAGCTCCGCATTCGCTGACTTGGCCTCCATCTGCCCCCTCTCGCCCCACGTGCAGTTGGGGAAATTCAGGTTTGGGGATGTGGCGGATGATCTGCGTTCTAGGGACCTGAAGGAGCTCCAGCGCTGGGGCCTCCATCTGGGTTTCCTCAAAGCTAGGCGGACGTTCCGTGGGCCACAGGCCGGCGTCTGTGCTTCAGGTTGGCCGTGCTGACGACCAGCGTCCATTGGCTGCCATAGCCAGACTCTGAAGAGGTCTGCTCTTGCCTCCAGCCCCTGTTCAGGTCTTTGTTAAAAACAAACAAACAAACAAACAAACAAACAAAAAACAAACGTGGAGGACATGGAAGTGTTCAAAACACTGGATGCTCCTTCTTACTCAGAATCTTTGCCTTTGAATTGGGAGCATTTTCCTTTTGGGGGTGCTCAGTTCTCTATATTCCCAGGGACCAAGATAACTTGGGAGCGAGTTAACTGATCCCTTTCACCTGGATATGTTGGGGGCCAGAGTGCAGTGGAGATGGAAACGGAGCCTCCGGGTTTGCCAAGAGCAGCCGTGCCTTCTCTTCTATCCATCTAACTTTCCAGAAATTTGCCCTCCCCCAGGCCAAGAGCTGTGACAGACAGCATCTCGGGCCCAGTGGTGGCCGCCCCAGGGCCAGCATCCCCTCTGGCTGCGTGCAGATCAGTCCGGCCTCCTCTCTGGCCCAGGCTTGCTTGGTGGCGGTGGACCAGAGTGGTGCCGTCAACTAGCCCTGGACATAAACCGGCTGTGACTCGGCTCCAGACGTGGTGGGACGCAACCTGCATGTTCGAAGGAATCCGTCCCCGCGCTGACACCCCCTGCGTGTGTGTTCGGGAGGAGTGGGGTGTCTTTCTTCCGGGCACTGACTGATGAGCCCGGCTGTGGGCTTGCCACCCGGCACCACAATTCTGGCAGCCCAACCCTGGGCAGAGAAGGAGAAGTTTCGTCAGTTCTTTGTCACTCAGGGCAGCCCCTGCCCTGGGGAGATAATGGCCGCAGTGTGATCCCCGAGTGGAGGGAAAGTGAGCAACTGAGGCAGTGTGGGGTCCTCCAGCCGCACTTCTCCAGTCGGAATTTGGGACTCCTTTCTGGCTTTGGCACAAAGTAGCATTTCAGTGAATGAAGAAGTGGTGGCCTTGTTCATTAATCAGTGGATTTACTGCCGAAGGTGTCGAAAATAGGGTTGTCCCTGCTCACTCGCTCCTTATGGAAGACCCCTCTCCGAGTCCTAGGTTCCGTCCCACCGTGGCTTCTGGACAAAGCTTCGGTTTCCCTGTGTGACGAGTGGTGGCCAGCTGGTAGCAGTGACCTACACGGCGCCGTGTCTCTGAGGTTGGCATGCACTGACTGCCTGGCCCTCACCTTCCAAGCTGCAGTGTGCATGTGTTCCCCTTGGAGTACCGGGCCTCAGCTCCACGGAGCCCCTGGGGGTTCTGAACTTGAAGCATCTTGACCTCCCAACTCCCTGGCCTAGCCTCACTTGCATTTTCCATATTCATGATCTCGCCGCCAAATAATTCTTTTCCACATCTCCCTCTGAGTGTAAGACCTAGTGTTTATGCTGATACTCGTTCTGCAAGCCAGCTCGAGAACTGCGAAGTCTGGCTGCAGAGAGACAGAAAGCCCCCCCTCCCCACTTCAGCTAGGCCACACAGCGGCTGCATCCCTCGAACACCTCTCTGAAGTGGGCTCTCGGAGCGAACCCGTCGCCCTGGAACTGGAACTGGAACTGGAACTGGAGCTGGGACTGGGTAGGAAGCGAAGTCCTTTGCTGCTTCTGTGGCTCCAGCTCCATTCCCTCCTTTCCTTTCTGACAAATGCCCCCTCCTCAGCCCTCGAGGGTCTCCACCCACACTGGATAGCGCCCCTTGGAGGTCCTGGTGGAGGTGACTTGGGAGGACGGTTCCAATTCTCTTTCCATCCTTTGCTAGCTCTGTGGCCTTGGAAGTCACGGAATGTCTGAGCCTCAGTCTGTCATCTGTGCAATGGGAACGATGACACACTTCCCTTTTGGGGGGATAGTGCTATTAAACAATAGTACCACATGGTCATTGACAGCTGTCGTTGGGTGGTCCCAGACCTCTCAGATCTCTAGGCTGAGACGCAAGCACAGAGCTCAGCCCTGGTTAAAGGAGGGAGCATTCCTCTCCATTCTTCCAGAGATTTCAGCACTTCCTTTGGCACTTACTATTGTAACGAGCTTCTGGTTACTGCAGAGCAGCTTTTCCTACCTGTTTCATAACGGAGATTCCAGGGGGCAAAAGCTGGCCATTGGGCGGCTGCAACCCCCCCAAGCGCACTGACCGGCAATTGAGTGCTTTCCTGCAGGACAGCCAGGCAGAAGTGACCCCTTGCAGGCGCTGAGAGAAGGTGGGGCCTGTGGGCGCCAGCCCCTGGGGTTGGAGTGGGCACACGCCAGCCAGTGTGGATGGGGCACGTTAGAACTTTTCAGTGTCAGCATTTTAACCCTGTTCTTTGCGAGCATCAATTGCCCTCTGCCCCACAGTCGAGGAAGGAAGCTTTATCGATTGCTGCGTTCTGGAAGGGTGCCTGGCTGAGGTGGCTGGGTAGAGGGACGAAGATTTGCTTCATCTTTGACGTTGGTGTGGGCAAAGAGGGTGTAGAAGTGTTACAGACCAGTTCGTGTCTCGCAGAGCTTTGTAGGAAGAGTTTCGTCGCCACACCTGGAAATAACGCAGGTGGGGTCGGGGGCAGAGTGCCGCTGCTGCCAGGGTGTGGGCAGGCACGCTGGGCGCGAGGATGGAAGTTCCCTGGTGGCCAGCACAGTGCCTGGGAATGAGCTACAACTCAGTAAGATTTCTCTGAGCATGCGCTGAATGGAAATGATAGAGAAACAGTCCAACGAGTTACTTATATTTGGAAATCTGTGGTCCTTAACATACTGCAAATTTCGAAGCAAGAAACCTTCAGAGTTTCTCTCTAAACTCACTCATGCAGCTTCAGTGAACCGTCACTGCGATGGAGTGGAAGACCCCATTTGGGACCTGTTGTACCCACCCTGCTTACACTGTGAATACCGGAATGCCATCGTGTTCTTGCCTTTTCAGAGGATCCGTCCACCAGCGCCCTTTTATGGATTCCCCTTCCTTAGACATACTGCTGTTGGACTCACGGTCTCTGCGCTTGGTTTAATTCTACTGCCAGGGAGCAGGGAGGGCAGGAATGACCCGACGTTGTGATAGGGATGTGGCCCTCACTTAGAGGACAGGCGACTTTCAGAGTCACTGTCATCTTCCACCACTGTGAGGTCAAGTGCAGGCAGGAGGTGGGGGACTGATGGCTGAGCGGAGGGTGCTGGTGTTGCTGTTGGGGGGGGGGTGCTCTATCCTGGGAAAAAGTACTCGAGGAGGTGAGATCATCATTGCCATGGTCTGGAGGGAGAGAACAGAGCAGAGCACCATAGCGGGAATCAGCTGTGTTGACGGTGTTGTAACAACTAATTCTCTTATCTTTGCAGCACAGCACCTAGAGCACAGGTGGCAAACACAAGGCCCGAGGGTGGAATTCGGCCCTCCGCCTTATTTCTGCCCTGCAGGGGCAGTGCCGAGCTCTCCCTTAACTGTTAAGGAGTAGTTACGTTTATACAGTCCTAAAATTACATTCGGCCCTTTGAAGGCAGCCTCGAGAGGGTGATATGATAGTAGGTGAGTGAAACACAGGCTTTGCCCTTTGTAAGAGTTCTCATGTCACAGCACAGAAGACCCTGTACTGCCACATGAGAAGGTGACAAGTAGGGACAGAGAGATCCTGGATTTTGACAGAAATTACACTTTTTCTTTCTTTTTCCCTTGTAGGATTTCCTCTTTATAGGATCTTCTCAAACGGGGCCTGTAGGGATTCTGTCCATCCCAAATCCATGTCCAAATCAAAAGGTCAGATTGTATTGCAGAAACAGGCATTGGCTGTTATTCTGGAAGGATCTTTCGGAAGCTGTATCTTATTTGAAAAAGGAAGTCCCCTTTTGTTTGGTGTGTATGCACTGTGGGCTGAGCTAGAAGAGAGGGGAAGGATTTGGTCTTCTCCATTTCATATCTTGGCCAAAAGAAACGAAGACACCCACCCTGTGTGTGAAGGCATCACTGACAGTTCAGCAGGGCGTGGGCCTCCCGAGCGTGGGCGTGGACCGTGTTGGGTGGGTTTTAGGTCAGGGCCCTGTGTGAATGAGCTGGGCGACTCTCTAAGTTTCTCTTCCTTCTCTTCAGGTGATGCCTGGAGCTAGGACTGGCTACAGTCACTCTAGTTGCGCTAAGAAAACACATGAGGTTTTATTGTTGCAAGTTCTCCTGTGGTTGCAACCAAAGGGAGGCATTTTTTTGTTTGCTCAGATGGGCTGGAAGCTTTTGCTTCTGCTTGAACCACCCCAGGGGCACAAAAAAAAAAAAAGACTTGGCGAGATTAGCCTGATGGATTTTTCTAAACTTCCTCTGGAAATAAGACTTTTTATTTTTAAGTAGGGAAAGTTGGTGAAACCTGTCTACAGTAGTGCTGTGGACATCTTCCATGGACTTAATTCTTATTTGTGCCCCATGTGCTGCTACATCATGGATACAGTATAATCTATTTAATCATTCCCCTGTTGGTGGATATTTGGGTTGCTACATTTTTTTTGTTGCCCAGTTACAAAAGAGGCTATAATGACAAGTTTGTACACACCCCTTTGTTAGGCGTCTGGGTGAATATTTTTCCTAGGACAGATTTCTGGAGGTAGACTAACCGGATCCCTTTTCACAGATCTCAGCAAAACATCTGCGACCTAAAGAGCTTAATTCTGTGCACTGCTGTCTTTGAGGACTCCCCAGGGGTTTGGTTTTTAAGCTACTTTGGAAATCGTTGAGAGAAGCTACTCTAATTCGGAGTTCAGCCTTGGTAACCTGAGGGTTGGTTTAATTCCTGCCTGGACTGTGTGTGTGTGTGTGTGTGTGTGTGTGTGTGTGTGTGTGTTTTGAATACTCTTCCCATGGAGAACCCCAGCTATGCAGACACCAGCTGATACATTTTGCATTCCTGAAAGATGTTGCACCTCCTGCAGCAAAAGGTGGTGGGGGTGTTCTGGAGCTCTGGCAGGCAGCCCCCAAGGTCGCCACCCTCAGCTGTGTTTGCCTCACCTCCTGGGGCGGAGCCTGGGGCCGCCAATGCCTGAGTTTCACATCAGTGAAAACCAAGCACAATGTAGGGAGGGACCTGGCGTCGGGGGAGAGAAAGCTCTCATTTGGTAAACCGGACAACGTAAATATACTTAACTCATTGGGAGGGCAGGTTTGCGGTGACCCTGGGAATATATCTTGTTCACTCTGTCATGCATATTGTCACCTTTGCCTTGTTTACCTCTCTTTTTAAAAGATTTTTTTTTTTCCACTTAGAGATGGGGAAGGAAGGGAGAAAGGGGGAGAAACATCAGTCGGTTGCCTCTCGCAGGTGCCCTGATGGGACCTGGCCCACAATGTAGGCATGCACCCTGACTGGGAATTGAACGGGTGACCTTTCACTGTGCGGGACAGTGCTCAACCAACTGAGCCACGCCAGTTAGGGCTATCTCTCTTTCTCTATTTTTTAATTTTTTAAATTTTTTTATGGCAGAATATACCTAATATAAATTTTGTATATATGCCAAATATAAAATGTTTCGTTTTAACCATTTTTGAGTGTACGGTTCAGTGGCATTAAGGACATTCACGTGGCTGTGTGGCCATCCCCACTCTCTATCCCGAGTTCCCCATCGTCTCAGAAGGAAAGACATTTTTGAACTTATGTTTGGCATAACTTTGTGGTCACCAGAGTCTTCAGGTCCAGTTGAACTTTTTGAAGGCACAGCGCTCAGGGCATCGCAGACCTTTGGGGTATAAGTAACACGCAGCCGTGCCCCTGTAATTTGCCGGAGAAGATCTAAATTGACACCCATCTGGTAGAAGCCACTCAACCTCCTGCCAAATAATACTGCTTATGGCATTAATGAGGGAAGGCACTTCACCCCCCCTCTGTGGCCTTCCCCGCACCCTGCGTCCTGGAGCAAGCACAGAGGAATCATTGGTGGTGTTTGGCTTCTAGCATTTCATAGGGTGCAGCCTCCGTAAGTCCCTGAGGGACTTCAGTGCCCGAGGGAGGACACTTCGAGGTGCTCCCAACAAGCTCATTTCTCAGACTTGCCTCTCTGTGCTGAGACACCTGTGTTTTGGAGGAAGCTGGATTCCCAGGTCAGTTCCACAAGACTTTCCGGAATCAGGTGTCCAGGCAGGAGGAAGATGAGACCAAGCCTGGGATGGAGAAAGACCAGCAAACCAGTCAGTTACTACAAAAATGCCCCTTTTTCTTAAAAAAAAAAAAAAAAATCCAGGTGCTTAGCATCCCATCCCACTTGTCTGTTCTAGAAGATGACAAGCCAAAAATCTCCGGGTGGGTACTTGGACTCATTTCTGAAAGTGTGGGTCGCCTCCTCATCCTATATCCTAACTTCGCTTTTTTTCTCCTGATGGTTTTTTGTTCTGACCTCCTTTTGTGCCCGTGCCCAGAGGCCGGAGAAGGCTCAGGGAAAGCCAGACTCAGGGCGCAGCTAGATTAGCCTGTCTGGTTTGAGTGCGTTGGGCAGCAGCTTGATAAAGCAATGAACTCATTCTACTAATTGTAGTTAGTGGGAGGTCTTTAGCAGGTTCCTGGGATCCTCCAACTTCAGAGGGCTGTGAGGGGCCTCCCCTAATAGCCGTGCCTCCTGCTAACTGGTTTAGTGTGTTTTTATGCAACAAAAGCAACCACCGCCTACTCTGGAGAAGGAAAAAAAAAAAGGCTGGGCTTCAGAAAAAGAATTCTTGGTGGATCTCACTTGTCCTCCAAATTGCAGTGTTCTTTCTCTGTGTGGCCCCTTGGAGTTGCTAAGAAACTGCCCTTTTAGAGGAAGGGTAATTAAATATTGATTTTAATTTAAAGACAGGGCAGGCAAAGTTCTCTGCGTGCCTCGAACGAATAGGTGTCCAAGAGCAAGAGGCTCGCTGCTACCTGATGGATATGAGGCACTCGGAGCGACTCTGGGTGTTTTCCTGCCAGACACACAGCTCTGAAATGGCTCTTTGTGGCCAGCACCACTTACCTGTTTGGGGAGAGACAGTTCAGAGGAACAGTGTGTGCTGGGAAACCAGCAACTCAGCTTGATTAATTTACAGGTGTAATTTAAGAACCTGGTTCTCCTTCTGACCCTGGGAGCCGTAGTTCCCCAGCCTGTGGACATGAGGCCTGTCTGCTCACTGGACACTTTTTATGGCCTTGGCCGTGTCAGAGCAAAAGTTGTAGATCTCTTATGAGCAAACATGTTATGTCCAGAAGAGGACTGGCATGTCATAAAGTTTCAGTGGTCAATTAACAATGATTTATTCTTTGTCACTCAGGCATTTTTCTCCCCCTCTCTCTCTCTTTCTCTCTGTGTCTCTCACACAGCAGGACTTGAGAGAGTAGGTCTCGATATTTAGACTCTAAGCAACTGGGCCTCTGCTTTAGCAAAGTGGATTCATTTGGAGCACTTGACAAAAGGGAGTGAGAGCATGCAGGGGAGAGAATTTTTTCCCAGCCCTTTAGCCTGTGTGTACTATGCATTTATTTGGTGGAACCTCATTCCAGCCGTGCAGCCAACTGTCCCATCGGCGGCAGCCACACCCTGCGGGCTGCTTTCCACTCTGTCTTAATTTGTAATTCACACAGGGCCCATAGAACCACTGCTTTAAAGGTTCCCATCCTCCTAGGTCCAGGGACTGTGCAGCTGCAACCTGCAGAACTCAGAGTGTGTGTCTTTAAAAACTGCAGGCAAGACGTGGGTGAGGTGCTCATCAGCGTCTCTGTTTGCCATGTATTTATTTCACTCCCCCATAAAAAGAAAAATCTGTTTTCTGTAACAGCTGAGAGTTACACGTGCTACAGGGGAACCTTGCCCGAAACTGTAAACCCTGGTGCAGAAGATGGGGTTTTTGTTATCACATGGAAGAACCAGGGATGAGCAGGCTCTGGATGGGAGTCTCTCACCGAGAGATGCAACCCACTGACCAGTCTTTCTCTATCAGCCTGCTGCCCCCAGGCATTGCAGGCCTGAGGGGTTTGGTTCGCCCAGGGCCTTGTGAGGTTCTGGGAGGTGCATTAGCTGTTGGAGGACCTTCATGCCCCCAGCCATGGGGGCTGCCTGCTCTGCCTGCCTCCACAGAACCTGCCACCCAGCCAGCTCCCCCAGCTGCCGGCTGCACCTCGCGTTCACCCTAGTTTTTCGGAAGCTAAAACGGGAGTCCAGGTGCTGTCATCCCCTACTGCTGATGGCTGTTCTGAACGGTCTGATGGACACTGAGGAAGAGCGATTGCTGGAGGATTTGGGAAGAGGAGCGCCGTGCTCTGCAGAAGCTGGCACCTGGGACCTTGTCCAAGATGTTCAGGGCAGAGAATAAGGTTGCAACGGAAATCAAAGCCTGATGTGGAGACACGAAACATGAGGCCTACTGACTTTTTAAAAACATTTTAAATAACATTCTCTAAGGTTTCATTTTATACCAAAGGCAGCTGTAATAAGTTTTGGAAGACGGTGTAAGGTTTCGATTATAGAGGGATCCCCCTTACAGTTTCTGTACCCGAAGTGAGAAAGGGCTGAGGGGGAGGGCAGTGGTTCAGAGGTTATTTTGTAGCAGGTGAGACAGTTTGAAAGGATGAATTCGAGACTGCAAGCGGGCAAGGTTCGGTATGCTGTAATTTGCAAATGCAATAGCATCAAACCATTGCAAAGTTCTTTTTTTTCCCCCCTCTTCAAATAGTCTGGAGAGCAATAACTTAGGAACTGGAGCTCAGCGACACGTTGAGCACAAGGGAAACAAAACTGCAGCCCTGTAGCGGGCCCTCTCAGGGCCGCCCCAGTGACTCCGCGCCCTGCTGAGGGCTGGCGCGGGCCGGGACGTGGGGCCGGATGAAAGCGCCCATTGTTCACGGGGCATCGTGACTCGGTATTACATGCACAGTGTTTGCTTGTGAAAAGATCTGTTCGAAACAAGTGTGTTTAAGAAAGGCAATGTGGTTTGAAATTCTGTTGATCTGGCTTATGACATTTAAGATTTTATAGTACCTTTGTTTCTAAGGATAAATATTTAGGTCTACTGTAAATATTTGTACTTGAACACGCAAACACGTGGCATGAAAGTGGGAAACAGGGCCAGAGGGTGGCTGGGGACCTCAAATTCACTTCTCTGTGGGAAGGAGTAAGCCACCCCCCAAGTTCACATGTACGGAGGCATTGTTTGTCAGCTTGGCCGGCAGTATCCAGCCCAGGGGACAGCTCCCCTCGTGCTGCCGAGTCTCTTGGGAGAAGGAGGGTGTGTATGGACTTAACCTCCGTGCTTCTCCCGTGGATGGGGCAGGCCAGGGTGGAAGCGGACCTCCGTCCCTGCCAGCCCTGAGCCAGCCGGTCTCTCCAGGCCTGGCGGAGAGGCTCACAGGGGCCCGCTCCTGGGACGCTGTGTTCACTAGAGTGTGAGGATTTCTGCTGACGTTTGAAGGGATCCCAGCTCTGTAGCTTGCTGCCTACAACATTCAAGAGTCTCCTCTTCTGGTTCTTCGTTCAGCCTCTCCAGGCAATGATATTGGGACAAATGAATGACTTTTTCAGGGCTCTGCAATCCTTCTCTTTTTAATGTGAAAATGTACGTAGGCGTCTGTGAAGAGATAGGAGATTTCTACAATGCAAGAGCCTTTTCTTTTTCATTTTTTTTTTTTTTTAGGTTTTTAAAGACCAGCAACAGGCTTATGCAGTCAAATCAATTTGCATATGGTCTGGCTCTTGTCCAATAAATTCCACTAAGTGACATTTTAAGCTGAAAGGCTCCAATGTAGAAAGGCCTAGATATCTATCATTCTAAGTTGCTGTTCCCAGGCCAGTGCACGGGGAGGCCAGGTGCAGCGGGGTGACATCCTTGGTGTGCTGGCTGGGGGCAGATCTCTTCATTGCCCTGGGTGGTTTTTCAAGTGGAGGTTAAAGGCAGTGGTACTCACTCTCCGGGAAGGGAGAGGAGGAGGGTGGCTGGTACCCACAGGTGTGTGGGGATGGGCTGATGTGTGTGAACATGGATGGTCAGTTGGGTTGGTTGGTTGGCTGTTGACCCCCCTGCCACGTAAGAAGCTTCCTGTTAGTTTGTAGTGAGGCTGCCTTGTGGACCAGGTCACTCGGCTGGCTGATCTGGGAGTTGGTCCTTGGGAACCCTGATTTTAGGGGCTCTCACGCCAGGACATGGCACCAGGATTTCCGCAGAGGCCACCTGTACATCGGAGAGGGACCTTTGCAGACGTAAGACTAGAGGGGATATGCCTTGTAGAGAAGCTTTCTCCTGAGAGACAGAGGTCAGGCAACTGAGGGTTGGAAGCAGTTGCCAGCCTACCCCTCACGGGGCCTCCTTCAAGGCTGTCTGAAATGCTGCCGGAATTCGGGAACTGGTGTCTCTTTATGTGTTTTATTCGGTGCCACATCTGAGTAAACCAAGGACTGCTTACTTGTGCATCTAGCACTTGGCACACAGTAACACTTAATATTTATCAAGGAAATGACTGGAGGGGGAAAAAAAGAATGAATAGAGTAAATTCCACAGCAGAGAGAAAACCATTTGTTCGTTTGGTCTGTTCATAACCTTGGGCTTTAGCTTTTAATTTATTTTCTTTTAACACAAGTGATAAACGTCATCTCAGAGCATCTCAGAAATGTCCTGGGAGACACCGTGCATATAGGAGCCACTTTTGGTATCCGGGGCGACGTTAAAGTAAGTCTTGTCTCTTGCTGGTGGTGTTAAGCTTGTGGTCCAGGTGGGTTTCTGGTGTTTCCCCCAACAATGTACATGGAGAGGCGTAGGCGTCTGTGAAGTGATGGCCATTTTTTTAGATTGTCAAAATAAAACTTTTTCCCTTGCTCATTAGGTGGCCTTGGACGACCAACAACTTGAGACTATAATACGTTCTTTCCTCAGTTTTCTAAATAAGTACTCTTTTTCTGAGGGTCGCTCTCTCGACATCTCCTTTGAAGTCTTTTTTTTTTTTTTTTGTTATGCGTTGGGCAGCCGTGTTATTTCAAAGGAGTCAGCCAGCAGACTCGAGACCTTTTTGGCGTGAGTTCACATACGGCCTCCTGGACAACACAACTTATTTATTCACCCCCCTCCCCCCCCACTTCCCCGCTCTTCCTTCTCTCCCCCAGAGCGGTCACCACACCGGCCCATCCTCCAAGCGGGACTGCCCGCCAACGCCTCCACCGTGGTTGGAGGAGATGTGGAGTTCGTCTGCAAAGTCTACAGTGACGCCCAGCCCCACATTCAGTGGATCAAACACGTGGAAAAGAATGGCAGTAAATATGGGCCCGATGGGCTGCCCTATCTCAAGGTTCTGAAGGTGAGCACTTTCTGAAGCCGTCGGTACTGGTTTCAGAAAGCCGACCAGGGGTCTCCCAGATGGGTTGGGCCACGGGTTCCTCAATTTCCTGTTGAATTTGAGAGAAGATGGTCCTTTTATTTGATGGGCCAGAATAGAGTGTGTTGGGGCAGTAGGAGATCATGAGGCTTGCTAGTAAAAACTCAGAAGGGAACTTCAGGGTAGTGGAGGGGATGCTGGAGTTGGGGTCAGAATAGTTCAGTTGGTTAGCAGCCCTGAGAGCTTTGGGGAGATGTGTAGGCTCGGCTGCCCATCTGCGAAAGTGGGGATCATGATATCATCTCCCCTCCAGAGCCAGTCTTGCCGGATAGATGGGAGGGAGTGGCCAGAAAGAACCTTGTAAACTCCAGGCATAGGACCGATGTTTATTGTAAATGCTGATGTTGTTTGCCCTTAATGTGACATGAAGATCAAAGTTTCATAGCCACCTTTTAGAAACAATGTAGATTTTCCTTTTCAAAGAAATCCCTTAGCCATTGAACTTCATTCATAGGCGATTCAGACAATAAACTTTAGAAGGTGGTTATGAACCTATGAAATGTCAGATAAGGAGAATGTCTCCTTGCATTTCTTACTTGTTTCTTGCAAGTCCCTGTTTTAACAGCATCAGCCTCTTTATTTTTTAGATCTGTCTTGCTGTTGAGGATGGTGATAGCAAGCTAAGCCTGTGCCACGTCTTAGCCCACTCCCACACTGAGTTGCCCATTGAGAAGGCCCTAGAAAGAACAGCCTTCCAATAAGACCATAGGTGGTTCAACTACCAACTCTCCACTCGCAAGGTGTTCTCCGCAGCTGAGAACACTCCACAGATGAGAACACTCAGGGCCCAAAGAGCAGGGGAAGGGTGACTAACCTGGGGAATGGCTAACCCCTTCTAGGTGTCAATCACAACCTCTCACCCCTCTCCACCGGGTTATTTCCGTTGTCCACCGTTAACTTACATTGTCCTTCTGAAACCTGTAGCCCTTCCATACCGCTGTTTACATATAACGGAAGTTGTTTTCTTGTGGTGTGTTGGTGGTGGTACCCTAGATAGGGCAAAGTCCTTCCCGGTTGGCCGTTATATTGTTCTCTGTGTCTGTTCCAGCACTCGGGGATAAATAGTTCCAATGCAGAAGTGCTGGCTCTATTCAATGTGACTGAGGCTGACGCTGGGGAGTATATATGTAAGGTCTCCAATTATATAGGGCAGGCCAACCAGTCTGCCTGGCTCACTGTCCTGCCCAAGCAGCAAGGTAACAATGTTTTTGTTTTTTTTTTTGTTTTTTGTTTTTTGTTTTTTTAATAAGAAGGCTGGATATAGAAGCTGGAAAGACTTGGTGCTTTGGGAGACTGCAGGCAGCTTGTAGGATAACTCTGTGGACTCAGTATATTCATCATAATCTTCCTCTGGTGATGGAGCTGGTGTGAGGCCAGCCGCCATGGAAAAATGCCCACGATGTTCCAAATGCTTGCTCTCATTTCTTCTAGAGGTCACCCTCTGCCCACCCCAACCTGGGGTTTAAGTCATTCCTTCCGGTACATCTTGTTTGGGCTGCACCATTCCCAGCATTACTGCCCACAAATGCCATTTGAAACACTCACCCGCATGCCTCCTGAGGCTGTGGTGTTTCGGATCAGCAGAACTCATGTGGCCCCGTGCCCCCAGTTTTTAGAGAAATGCCGGCATGGTCTGCCAGGGCATCGTTCCCTTGGCTGTGTGACTGCTAACTTATCAGGCGCCGTCCTTGACCTTGCCACCGCAGATTCGGGGGTCGTCCACTTCATGGACATACGGCCAGAAGGTACAAGGCAGCAGGTTGACCTCTTAGTTTGTCATGACTCACGTTCAAAGGCTGATGTTCAAAAAAGGAGGAAAAACACCCAGTTCCTTGGCCACCAAGATTGAGCCTTCTTGCATTTCATTTCAATGCAACACCTGTCGCAGTGGTTACGTAGGAATAAAATTAACCAGAGCCTGGTAACCAAGGCGGCCTTCTACTCTGGCCAGTGCTCACAGGGCCAGAGGGGTGTGCAGGGGGTCCCCCTGGACTCACCTGCAGGATTTGGACACTGCAATTACTGCAACACGCCCATCCTTTTCTCAGGGTGGGAGTCTACAGCCCACAGAGCCAGGACCCAACTGGGACTTCGGGGTGCTCTACTTTTGGAAAGCCGCCCTAAGTCCAAAGCAGAGCAAAGCCGTGGCCCAGCACACAGACGTCTGTGGGCTGATTTTTCCATGTGTTTGATTGCATGCCTGTCTAGGTGGTGCAGCTGGTGTGGTGACGGGCCTGTGGAGGTGAGCTGCTGCTCCATGTCGCTCAGCGTCCCTCGGTTGTGGGCTTTGTGGATGGGCTGCGGTCGGAACCCGCCCGCGGCCAGCACCCGCCGGAGCCCCCGGCGCGACGTCCCGTGGTTCCGTGGCCCCCTCCACAATCATTCCTGTGTCCTCTAGCCGTGTCTCTCGCTCCCCTTGTTTTCTAGGCTGCCGGTGTTAATACCACGGACAAAGAAATTGAGGTTCTCTATATTCGGAATGTAACTTTTGAGGATGCTGGGGAATATACGTGCTTGGCGGGTAATTCTATTGGGATCTCCTTTCACTCTGCATGGTTGACAGTTCTGCCAGGTATATACTGCTCTTTCTCTCCGTGGTTTTTTTTTCCTTTTCTTGGTTGATTGCCATAAAATTAACACAGCTTCTGTTCTCAGAAATGGCCCCTTTTATCCTTGCGTAAAGATTTTAAAAAATATTTAAAGCCATCCCCCAGGGATAGAAATGTTGCCTTGGAAATTCAGTTACAGTGTGATCCCTACTTCCATTTATGATCAAGTGACATGTCACCCTGGAAACCCAAAGGGATCTTGTATTTTCAGCGAGTCTCCGAGTCAATGTATAAATTTGCCCATCCCCGGGTTTCTTAAGAAGTTGAAATTACTTTGTAAACTTCAAAGTAATTTTTGCTCATTTCAAATTCCATTTTGCTCAACTGCCCTATGTATTTTCACTCCACTTTCCATTTTTAATGAGATGTCAATGGATGGATGGATGTTGAGGTGCCTGGGGAGGGGCTCCCGCGGGCAGGGTGTACAGAAGCAGTGTGGTACCTACCTTGGGAATCGGTGGCTTGCTGCATGTGGCAATAGAATGGGCTGTCAGTTTGCTTTTGCTGCAAAGCATGCTCTTGCCTTCGTGGGCTCGATGTGATTTCCGCCCTGCAGAGAAATCAACATCAGGGAAGCCCCGTTGCCTAAATATTGCTGCTGTCTGAATCTTTAACTGATATCTCTATCCTGGTCAAATGTTCTTGAAAATCACTGTCTCCTTTGATGCATCTGCCGCTTTGTCATTGCCATTGTGAGACTGCATAGACTGTGTTCCCCTCCAGTCATTCATGCCTTATTTTTAGAGTGCGGTACCTACCTGCATGCTTATTGTATATGTTATAAAAGTAAATTGATCATTTTATTTTGTGCTGTGCTGCCGAGAGTTTTGACTGTCTTGCAAGCGTTTTTCTGATTAAAATGTGTAAGCTTTAAATAATACCATTGCACCTATTTTTTTCTTCTGTTGTGAATCTGCCATGTCAGTATCTGCTTTGAAACAGTGAGATGCCTCTTATATTGAGCTTGCTTCTTCTGGCTGTGCTGCATTCTGCAGGTGCCTGGTGGGCACTCCTTACCCAGGGTGCCTGACAGTACCAGCCCATTAACTAAGAATGCAGTTTGAGAAAAATACCGTTTGGAAATTCACTGCTTATAGATTGACCACTGAGGACTAAGGAGGGAGCAGACTTGATTGGAAGTTGATGTAAGAATGTTCTAACTTGAGTAATTTTACTCACACGTGATACCATGTCTATTTTTTCTTTAAAAGTTGTGATGTATCAGTATAACCAGATACACAAAAATTTTAGTAGTTATTAAGAAATACTACTACTTATGGTGCAAACATAATGAGTCTATAGTATAAGCAGTTCCATCTTCATATTAAATGAATGTATTTGTTTATTAAAGAATTGAACACTTTTTTGGGCCAATCTACTAGATGAATATTTTATTTCATATGGAACTATATTCATCTCTGGTAAACCAGTCTGTCCCATCTTCCTTGGGAAACGCTTACCCCACATAAGGTGGAGGCATTGTCCCTTCAGGAACAAAGAGGGCATTATTCACATTTAAGAACGTGGTCTGCTCGGAGACCAGCGTAGAACACAGTCCCGTCACTGGCTGTGGCTGGCTGTCCTGTTCTGCCCAAATGTCTGTGGTCTCCCAGCCTGCCCTTTGTGCCTGGTGGCAGCCGACCCGTCACTATCACTGGAGTGCAAGGCCCACTGAGGCTGTAGATAGTGGCCGCCTGGGCCTGGGGGTGGAGCGAGGAGCCCCGGGTCATCCACCTTCACTTGGGAGAGGCGCACAGCCGGCCCAGGCCTGTGCCCGTGCCACTCTGCAGCACCGAGTTGCCGGGAAGCCCGTCCTTGGGCATGCTCATCACTGTCTGATTGCTTCAGTTGTGCCAGGACACACCCATCGGCGTCCTAACTCTGTGGCCTGCTTCTCTGTTCCACCCCTGCGATCTGCACTCTAGCACCCGTCAGAGAAAAGGAGATCCCGGCCTCCCCAGACTACCTGGAGATAGCCATTTACTGCATAGGGGTCTTCCTAATCGCCTGCATGGTGGTGACCGTCATCGTGTGCCGGATGAAGACCACTGCCAAGAAGCCGGACTTCAGCAGCCAGCCGGCCGTGCACAAGCTCACCAAACGCATCCCCTTGCGGAGACAGGTAACAGAAAGTAGATAAAGAGTTTGCAGACATTCACTCTGCCCGCACGCCCCAGCCAGCTCTCCAATCTGTCCCTCTGCTTCAATGCCCCCACTTCTGTGAGCCTCGTGGAGCGAGTGGTTCCAACGTGACCATCCGATGAGTGTTTGGAGCTGGGAGAGGCGAGTGCTGATGCTTCGGCGGGGTCCGTGGAGTCAAGTTGCCCGGGCAGGAAAGCTCAAGGGCGTGAGACTCAGAGGACTAGTCAGCAGGACTGGAAACAACACGGGGAGGCGGGGCCTCATGTGTGGGACGACCTCGGGAGCAGCGGTCCCTTTGAAGCGTGGACCACTTTTGTCCCCTGGGGTCTAATGCTTTTTTATTTGTTTTTGAGACAGGCTTTTGCCACTAGTTGGAAAGGAAGGGACTTGGTGTTTTTTTTTGTTTGTTTGTTTTTTACTTATTTTTTTTTCAGTCAAGGTCAGAAACCTGTGCCCCAGACTGAATTTTGGCTCCACTGCTCCGATTCCCAAAATGGAACTGCGTGCATGTATTACGTGGTTGCCGGTCGTCCGCGAGCGTGGCAGCGGTTCGGTGCTGAGGCGATTTCTGTGTTGAACAGGAGCAGATTTGTCGTCAGCCGTGTGTGTGGGCTTTGGCGGTTCCTTTTCGCTTATGTGTGCCTCCAGGTTGGTCCGACTTTGCTTTGGGGAGGCGGAGGAAGATGCAGAGCCTGGACCTCTGCCTGAGACCGAGCTCTGTGCAGCCGATGGGACAGGAAATGTCTCTGCTCTCTGTCCAGGAGGGTGGAAGTGAAAGACAGATGTGAAAGCACAGTGTTTCCAAAACAATTTGGAACTTGGTTCCAATAAAGGTCTTTCTTTTTTCTTTCTTTTTTTTTAGAAACAGCAAGTACAATGGCTAATGCACTGGCTCTGATTCAGTGGTTTATTCCGGTAGAACTTACAGGGTACTTGTTAAAGTTGTAGGGTCTTTCGTCTCAGCCCCAGAGCCAGGAATCTGCATTTTATGTGAGACCGCAGGTGATTCTGCAGTGGACTTGGAGAAATTGGGTTAGCCCCAGCCCTGCCCCTCCTGGGACTTGAGGTGGCTGTGCCATCTTCTGGACGAGGCGTTAGGAAGGGTTAGGGACCAGATGGGCAGCAGCAGTTTTGGCACGGAGCTGGCCGTTCTCAACCCTGGCTCCAGACTCTGGGCTGAATGAGTCCTTGTTAACCTCTCTAAAGTCAGGTTTCAAGCAGGTCTTTCTCCATGGGAGCTGAGGACAGCCTTTGGGGTGCGTGCAGGTGCAGGCGATGCTCCAGTTGTATTAAGGAGGAGGGGAAAGGGGTCCCCGGGGATGCCCCTACAACCAGGAATGCTGTCGTTATTAAAATGACACCTTTGTCTTTCCTGAGGCCAGGAATGCAATGATGGACCCCTCGCCTCGTTCTGGGAGAGTTCAGTCCTGAGGTGACTCCAGTATGGCCAGTGACCTTCAGGTGGTCTGGCTCCCCCTGTCCACCCTTCCCTTTCTGGTGGCCGCTGGGCCATTCTTACAGCCATCGTCATGAGCCCCGGCCCTGGGGGTAGAACGGGGAGTGGTGTGCCCGTCTCCACCAGTATCGGCTCCTAACAGGGAACAAGGCTGCCTGGAGGAGGAAACCTGTGAGCCGTGCAGCCAGACCATTGTCTCAGAATTATTTTATCGTTTTTTTCCTGCCGCTGTCAAAATGCTCTTCTTTTTGCTTAGCGTAAAAGAGGCCGGTGCCCTTAAAATCCCCTTGACCCAGCTCTGGGCCTTGTGTCACGTCTGTCTCCACCTCAGTTGGTCACTTTCCTACCCTGCAGGGAACTGGAGGGTTCCTCTTCCTGCTTCCTCCCTCCCTCCTGCCTTTGTGTGTTACAACTTCCTGGGTGCTTGGTCTCCCCCAGGCTCCATGTGAGACGTGGCCTGGAGGACCTTTGCCCAGGGCCCCGGGGTTACAGGGCGGCGGCGGAGGGTTCATTTGCCCGTGTTGCAGTGGGATCAGGTCGCATACATAAAGCAGAGGAGAGTGGGCAAATTCCAGCCCCGCAGAGGAGTACGTCTCTGGGAGGTCCATTTGTTTGGGGGAACACATCTCAGCCCCTCCTGTGTGTCCACGTGGGATGTGTACTCCTCACAAAGAGCACTTGATCAGTGAGCACGGTCCCTCTGGCGGAGAGGGAGATGCCTATCGGGTCTCTGGATAAAAGAGGTTATTGGACTGTCGCTGGAATGAAACCCCCAGAAAGGCTGGCAGATAGGCTGATGAAAGAGAAAATACCGCAGGGATGCCAAGCATGCCTGAACCTGGCGACAGGTGAGCTTGTAACCAGATGCCTCGAGGATGGCTCGTCCCCAGGCACTGACGAGGCCGCCGGTCTTGCCGAGTTTGCCCCACCTCCTGTCGCACAGGCTGTGTTCTGGGTGCTTGTGGCCGAGTCCGAATTCTGTCTTCTTGGCCCTGACCCTCGCCCCTCCCTGACACGCATCGGACAGCATTTCACTCAACTCAGTCAATTCATTGTTTTTAGAACAAGAGAAGTTTCTTTTTTTCCTGATTCCATTGTGAGGTTTTCCTTCTTGACATTCACCAATCTGTACTGAACCCACTGGCACAGACATGTCGGTTTACTCTTTGTCAAAAGCCTTTTTCTCCATTGCTGAAGCAGAGACTCCGTGTAATCATTTCCCAGTCACCATGGGCTTTTTGAGACTTAGAGAAAGAAACAACTTTTTGGTGGGGCGGGGGGTGGCACGTGGCATCTTTCTGTGAACCCACATGCAATGCCGGGGCTCAGACACCATGCCAGCCACTCGCTCCTCTCCCGCCCTCCTTTGCCACTGCCATGGAAAGGGGCCCAGTCGGAGCCAGCCCAGAGCGGGCTGCACGTGGGCAGCGTGACCCTTGCAAGGCAGCCCCTGCACATCCGTGGGTAAAAGACAGGGCTTCCGTTTCCGTGTTTCACACGAATCAGGTGGGTGGGTGGGGGAGGGGTGCGGAGGGACCTGAAGGCATTTGTGCAGAAGGCACGTGGTGGGCTGGGCTCATTGCGTCGGTTTTTCAGTGCGTACATCAGGGTCTCGCTGTGGGGCCAGAGGTTTCCGTAGGGCAGGGTAGAGACGGAACTGTCTCCACGGACGGAGGAACGGTCTGCTCGGGAAGGAGACACGCATGCGTGCAGAGCGTTGGCATCTCAGAAGGGGCTTTCAGTGTTTTTTTTCCCTCAGACTTTTTCATGTCACCTTTGGGTTGTTGGTACAGTAGATTGAAAATCAGAGAAGAATCAGGAGCAATCAAGGTCATGTTTTATAACAGATCATTTGAGGCCAGGAGTATATTCCCAAGGGCGTCACAAACAGGACCAAGGTGAGGCGGGGTCAGTGTGTGTGATTCAGGAGCCAGTTCTCGGGGTTGTGTATTAGTGGTTATTAAATACACCAAGTTCCATGAAGGACAGTTTTATTTGTAGAAGCTCGTTTACGATCTGGCAGCTAAACATCGTGATCTCGGACCATGTCCCGTATTTCGATTGGTCAGATGGTCTAATGAAAGTTCGCTGGCTCCAGAAAACATTTGGGTAATGAGCCTGGTCATGGATGGCTTCACCGGGAATCTGCCCTTTCCTGTGGTTGCCTCACCCTGCCTGGCCCCCAGGTGGCCGTTCTCTCGGCCTCGGAAAGAACTTGACTAAGAACTGACCTGGAGTCTGGCTGATGTGATCTAGAAACAGCCAGTCTGTCCGGCACATGGGAGCCATCGCTCTGATAGGTTCACTGCAAGTCCTGGGTGAGGCAGAGACTTGCGGAGGGAGAAAAGCCAGTATCTGGTAAACTATTTAACTACCTACATTTTGTGAGGGCGGGGGGGGGGGACAGATCCAAGCCCAGCAACCCCTTCAACCTTTATGTCAGCCACCTGGCTGAGGTGGGGGGGAGAGCCTTTGGTTTGGCTGGAGGGCAGTGGTGGTCAGGGCTCAGGGGAAACACGTGTTAAGTCCAGAGCCTTACGTTCCGGTTTGGGAACGTGGATCCCCAGCCTGAGTTGAGTTTCTGCGGCCAGCCGGGGTCTGGGGACATTGGTCATTCCTCAGGAGTGAATACGCAAAGGTTCATCACCCCTCGCCCTGGCATCTCTGCTTCTGCCGGCTGTGTCTCGGTGAGGTCCCTGCTGGCTGTTTGTTCTGATCTAGTACAAAGAGGTAACACAGTTTCTTGGTGGCCCTTTAAAAAGAAAGGGAAAAAAAAACCCCACTTCCTTGCTTAATCTCCCATATGTACTGTGGAAACACACAAAAAGCACATTTAGTTAAAAGCTTGATTTATGGCGCTTGGTAAAGAGGTTCCGGACAGCGAGGGAGCCGAGTGGGGCCTGAAACGCATGAGGAGCGAGTGCCAGCCGGGTCTGGGCGTGGGAAGACAGTTTACTTTAGAGTGTTGGCGTTGGTTGTTTATAAATAACTTCATTATCGCCATCAATGGAATATTTTTAAATTAGATAAACAGGAAACCCTGGGATTGGAAGAGAGTGTCTGACAGGGAAGATGATGACTTTGTGCAAAAAAAAAAAAAAAGGAAGTGATAATCGGATTGTGCCGAATTAGCCACAGGATCCAGGAACTCCTTGAGGGGCCCTGGTGTGGAGGGGAGACTGGCATCCGAGCCGCGGAAGAATCTCCTGCGGAGGCCCTGCCGGCCGGACCTGCGTACGCGCCCCAGTTAACCCGGAGTGAGGAGAAAGCCAGTTGTGCTTTATGGCCCCAGAGGGGGTTTTAAAGGCACAGTAAAAATGCATGGAGGTGAAATTAAGATCTAGCTCTGTAGACAAGGCGATTGAATTCTCTCGTTTCTGATACTTTGGGCATTTTCTTACCTCTTCCCCCCTTGTTTCTCTGTGTGTGTGTGTTACAGAAGTTTTTTCCAGATCCGTCCATTGGATGTAAACCTCTATACTTACTCTGAACAAAATCTCCATAGGTAATCCTTTTTGTAAACACGATTTTTAAATTTTAATAATGACAACAACCATGTTCGTAAAGGTTTTTCATTACAAGCTTCCGGGGAAAAGCTTTGTTGAGACCCTCCATTTGGGGGAAGAGATAGACGTGTAGGAACTCTTGCCAGGGGTTGTGGGCGAAGACTCCTTTGGGGTCCTAGGCCGGCTGCGGAGCAGTAAAGTTGTCACCGAATGTCCAGTTCCTCTGTGCTGCCTCCAAGCCATGTCTGTTACTAGGACGGCCTGACGCTCCAGCTTAGCTTCTGTCCTGGGGCCGTTCCCAGGCTCTGCATGGCTCCTGGGTGTGCTCTTCCATTCGCTGGAGCCCCGGCCCTCCCTGGCTGAGAGCAGAGGGCCTCAGCTCCCAGCCCAGCAAGGCATGGCCTGTTCTGCAGCCACCTGTGAGGCCGGTGGGTTTTCCCTCTTCCCTGTGGTGCACAGTGTAACAGCATCTCTCATACGGAACAGGCCCGGGCTCTAGATGCTCTGGGTCCCCCAGAGGGAGGTGCCATCATACGGCGGACCCTTGAATCTTGGCGGCACATGCTTCTAAAAAGGCGCTAAGAAAAGGGATTGTGATGTTGGTAGCAAATATTAATGGAGCTCTTAGTCAGAGCCAGGCTTAGCACTAACCATCAGGTGGGGTAACTGTGTTTCACCCTGGTCGCGGTGTGGGAAAAACGGCGCTGCTTTCCTTGGAACAGGTAAGAAATCTCCAGCTTTAGAACGGTTGAGAGACTTCCTGAAGGACTGGTCTCAAGTTCCGACCAAGCATCAGAACTGGGCTGGGGTCCCCAACAGACCCATGGGTGCAGGTGGTCAGGATGCCGCCACCTGATGTGGGGTCCCACTCACAAAGAGTTACCAGAGGAAACATACGTAGGGGCTGGCAGCCCGGCTGGGGGCCGTCACCGGGGTGCCCCCAGGCAGGGATCAGAGGTGCCACCGAGCTCCACCTGGTGCACAGGACAGAGACAAAAATGGTGATCTCGCCATTTTTAACCCCCTGGAGAATCCAGTATATTATAAACATATGCTCCTCATTTTCTTTCCCCCCATAGACATGCCTCGGCTCAGATCTTTAGT
Organism: Tonatia bakeri; assembly: GCA_004024845.1. Lineage (NCBI taxonomy): Eukaryota > Metazoa > Chordata > Mammalia > Chiroptera > Phyllostomidae > Tonatia > Tonatia bakeri. The sequence goes on from PVIA01000375.1 coordinate 375,422, forward strand.
AGTCTAAAAAACATTTTTGTTAAAAAACTACTTTTTAAAAAACATAAAAGAGTTGTGTGCATGGTAATAAAAAATGTAAAGGGCCCACAGAGTTCTGAAATAGACATATTCTAACCTGTCCCTCAACTCTTGATTTTGCTACTTCTTGATTTTAATACTGAAACCAGTGTCCTCCTATTTGTAAAATGATTTCCCCTCGTGTATTCACGGTCATTGTTTCAGTTTCCGTTAACGGCAGCCTGGGTTCACGAGGGAGAGAAGTGAGGTTTTCTGAGTAGGGCGACGTTCGCCAGGAAGTACAGGTGTTCTGGGAAGGCTCCAGGCTCCACCTTGGGAAGGTTCATCATTAGTTTGCTTGTCTGCACTCAGTCTTCGCTCCTTGCTTTAAACGGGGTTTGCAGGCACAGCTGGGGAGGCTGGTTGACCTTGGCCATCCTGTAGGGCGCAGACCCGAGGTGGGCAGGTGAGCTGCTTTGACGGGTCTTGGTCAACCCCATGTTCCAACTGTCTTGGGCCAAAGTCCTGTTCATGGTTTAAAGTCAGGTGGTGTGCAGGCAGCCCACGATTGGCCCAAACTGTGCAGGGACCCTCAGAGATGGCCCTCCACATGGTGGGCTCTGCACACATTACCCTTCATAGGAACCAGCCTGGGGGCAGCGGCATATTTGAGAAATGACCGTGTTCTTAGGCGCAGACGGAGATGGGTGAGGGTGAGTGAGACTCCTCAGCGAAGCCCCCACAAGCCTCCAGGAGGGAGAGGAGCTTTCCCAGGTGGTCATGAACAATGGTGTACTTTTCTTTCCCTGACTCTTCACCCCACGTGTCCAACCCACTCGTTTCCAAAACCGAAGTTGACAAGAGGCCGTGGAGTTTTCACTGAATGACTTGGATATCCACCAGTTCCCAGAGGACTGTGGAGAAGCAGGGCCCACGCCCAGTGCCTGGGTCTCTGGGGACCTTGAACAAAGAGGCACTGGCAGCTATGGGAGTGCCTTTCACATTCAAATTTTGCCTGGAGTTGGTTCTTGGAGATAGACTGTCCAAAGGTTTTTATGGGATTTCATGGTCAGTGGTCCCCGGGGAGATTGATTATCTGGGGCTCCAGCACAGGTAATACTGGGGGCAATAGTGAAGCCCTTGGGGGCTGTCTCCAGTCCTCAGGTGATGTCTTGTAGAATCAGGACAGAAAGCAGGCGTGCTTTGTCCTGGCTCTGTGTACAGGTGTTTGAAAGCCTGGTCTTAGAAACATGTCACTTAGATGAAAGTTTGTCCCGTGTAGATGGGAGGGCAGAAGAGTTGGGATCCGGTGCTTCTGGTCTTCCATTCGTGACTTCGGCCCGCCCCCCGCGTATCTTCCTTCCTGAGAGCTGACCGTCTGGCTGGGCTCTGGCCGGCGTCCAGCCTTCTCAGGTGGAGCCAGGATTACATCTGCGTCTTTGCGTTTTGTATCCAGGTTTCTGCTGAGTCCAGCTCCTCCATGAACTCCAACACCCCGCTGGTGAGGATAACAACACGCCTCTCCTCCACTGCAGACACCCCCATGCTGGCGGGGGTCTCTGAGTATGAGCTCCCGGAAGACCCCAAGTGGGAGTTTCCGAGAGATAAGTGAGTACTGCCATGGGCACCTCCCTGAGTGTGTGGAGACTCAGGGGTACATGGGGGTATCGGAGCGATGTTTCCTTCTTACGACCCCAACTGCCAAGGGCTTGCTATGAGGATGTCCAAAAAGAGTGAGGTTATATTTCTAAGTAACCAACTCTCAGGAAAGAATTGATTCTCTCTTTTTTTAAAAAATAGTTTTTAAAACAGAAACTGCTAAGGTGTGGCTGGTCCGCCAATGGGATGGTACCTTAATTAGCATTTTGTTCTTTTTAACTTCCTAGGCGATTCAAACCCAGTCACATTGACTAAAAGTAGGGTTATTCCATTTATAAAAATGTTCTGGGATTCCATCTTCAGGTTACTGCAGACATGACTGTTCCATTGTTCATTTCTTTGGAGAAATTAGGTGAAGAAAGTCACCTTACGAATCTGCATCTAGTATGCTGTTTTCAATGGTTATTAATGTACTATCAGGCTGAAAAGCTTCAGACACTGTACCTGACATGGAGTTTCCTGTGACCCATAACATTTTCCTTATTGGATGATTCAGGGGTGCCCTGATCACGCTCAGTCCAACCGTGGCCACCTGGGCTCTGCCGATGAAAGCATCGGAGGGAACTGCTTGTCTCTTGGTGTGGCTTTAAGATCATGTGCTTTGGGCTCAAGTTTCCTGATGCTGTGGCCTGCAGTGCTGTAAAGTGAAGGTCACGGCACATTTCTCCCAGGACTGAGCGCTGTTCTCGGCTCCCGGGAGTGTGCGTCTCCTGTTGCTTCCCTTTATGTGTCGGTGGGCTGCGAGCTCTGAACCGCAAACCGCAGCGAGATGGCGGTGCTGGGCATAGGGTCAGGGGGAAAGGTCCTGGGCTCCCAGCCTCTGTCTTCTAGGCAGGGACCCACTCCCAGACCCACCTTCTGAAATGGAGTCCCCTGGCCACGGACGGGTCAGTTGTCCGCTCTCTCCTGGGGTCCTCTGGTGGTAATTAGGGTCCGAACAGCTTGCGGGTGACGGAAGGTGGAGGCTGCTGACTCCACAGCTGCGCCAACTCAACTGGAATAAGCTCTTGACTTGCTGACATCCACGTACTCTGTCTTGCCGTTCATAGGAGCACCCCGAGATTCTGTCAGAGTGTTTAATTACTGTAGATGAACTCATACACAAATCTGGAAATCCTACAGAGATAAGGTTTTCTAGAGACTGGCTGATGAGCTCTGGAAGGAGAGGTGGCTTCTGCGGCCCTTGTCACTTTGATTCACTGGTCTCCACACTGGTGTTTGTTCGCCAGCAGCCAAAGTAGGGACATTAATGTGCACCGTAAGCTGGAACCAAATAATCGCACAGATATGCTGTTAGAGTGTTGATGGAGGTAATTTCCGGTTTATTCGTGTACTGCAGTGAAAACACCATTCTTCATCCATCCATCCATTCATTCATTCAGGACTTGTTTACTGAACACTTGCAGGGGAGGCGCCGGAGGAAAACATAAGGAATGGTTTCTTTACCTGTAGAATGTGGAGGGAGAGAGAAAGGGGGTGTTTCTCGTGAGCCCTCTCTGGTTGGATTACACAAGTGGACAGGTTCATGTGCACATTCCTGTGTATATAAGACTGGGCTGGGGAGCTGGGACCATTCGGTAAGAAATTGCCGCTCTCAGGCTCAGCCTGTAGCGTTTGCCACCTGTGACACAGCCGTCAACAGTGGGAGTCTTGTATGTGCTGAACTGTTCGCTCCCACTTGAGGGTACCCCAAGTGTGGAAAATCTGAGCGCGAAGCATTTCAAAACAGTGTTTAGCGCAAACGTAGGTGGAGCAGGTTTCCAATGAATGAAGGCTATTTAGGAGCAGTTTATTAGATCGGAGGCAGAAGTTACACAAAGAAAGGATTGTTATGCTTGTAGTAGCAGGGCAATAGGACATAAATTAGCCATTTTTCCAATGCAAATGTTTGTTTTCTGCCAAGACATTAAATTTAATTTTAGTTCAGCGTAGAAACGGAATGACCTCAGCGGAGCATATGTTGCCCTCAGTTTTTTTTTTTTCGCTCAGCTTTTGCAAATCCTGGTGTACTTACCATAAATGCTATTTATACTGAGGTCAGCTCAGTGCTTTGCTTAAGTGAAAAACCACATTCATACGTATTTCAAAGACTGCCTCATTCTTTTGGTTTCTGTAATGCCCGAGGACAAGATAGGGCTATGAACAGGATGCGCCTCGAGCCCCTGAGCTTAGAAATTTAGTGTGTTGTGTTCCCTTTGGATTTTCTTTAGTATTAATTTTGGGTAGTCATAAGGATTTCTGGATTGTTTTGCCAAAAAAAAAATTCCCCCAATTTTTCAGATTTTTTTTTTTTGCCATTAATGAAAAATTAGAGATTCCTTGAAATGTGTTTAAGATTCATACCGTGTATCTTGGCTGCAGAGTGTGACCATAAAGCCCATTGGTATCTGAATAACAGCAATTTTAAAGAAAGACAAAAAAGTAAGAACAGCCTTAAGGTTTTCCTTGAGGCATTCTGAACTACGGACACTCAGCATCACAAGCTCCACCTCGTTAGCACTTGGGAAAGCCGACTACCTCGTCAGCAAGGACACCTTCCGTAAGGAAAATAAATCCAGACGATGAGTGTGAAATGTGATAGTGGCCCCGCCAGTCACTGGCATTCTCCGAAACGTCACTGAGAAAACACTCAGGCGCGCGTGTACCCCGCGTCTCATTAGTTCCATATGATAAATGCCCTGTGCTCTGCAGGCCCCCGAAAGATTTTTATATTTGGTTCTGGAATTTCCCTCGCTGCACCCTTCACTAGAGGCCTCGTGCTAATCTCCTGTTTGCACATCTAGGCTGACGCTGGGCAAACCCCTGGGGGAAGGTTGCTTTGGGCAAGTGGTCATGGCTGAAGCAGTGGGAATTGACAAAGAAAAGCCCAAGGAGGCCGTCACCGTGGCAGTGAAGATGTTGAAAGGTGAGTGGGGTGGGGGTGGGGACAGCTGGGGGTGGGGCGAGGGTGGAAAGCCTTATCAAGAATGTTCCTTTTGTGGCATGTGAACTCTATCGTGGCAGGGGGTCAGAGAGCACATAGCTGACCTAGGGGTGGAGGGGTTTTCAGTATAAATCAGCATCTTGGACAGACTATTTATCTTGAGCCGTGTGCACTTTTAAAAAAGAGAATCCGCTTTTGTCAATATGGTAGCTGCCTCAATTGCTGTCCTTCAGCTCCTTGTGATTCTTCATTCCCTCCCTACAAGGCTGGGGCAGAAGTAGACTATGGTTGTGTGGATAGAAAATGTGACAATACTTAATAAATAGTAATGCAAGAATAAACTGTGTGTTTCACATATGCACAACTGTAGCCCTACTTCCCCCCACCCCATGTTTGCATGTGCTTAGAAAATACTAGCTCACATATAATTGGTTAATTGAGATGAGTGTTGGTATGTGGGTTTCCAGACCCAAACCTTCATTGACAAGCTGAGGACATGTGGCTTTTTTGGAGGGAGTGAGGAGGCTTAGGGAGAAGAAATCACAATCACACCTTCCCTTCTCTTTTGTGGGAGGAGCTGGTCTGGGAGGGGACCAATAGGATTGGCAGTGGTGCAGAGCCTTCTGGGACATGGAAACAAGTTGCCGGGTCTCGTGGCATTCATGGGAATCTGCACATTTCTGAATTCATCCATCCAACCCTGCATCCTGTCCGCACGTCCAAGCAGCAGCAGCCCCTGGCCGTGAACCAGGATTGAGCAGGGGGTGGCCCAGGCTTCCTGTCTCTTTCAGCAGAACTTGTGATCTGGGTTGTGGAGCTCAGTGCTACCTGGGGACATAGCAGAAAGGGACGTCTGGGAGTTCTTTTTTTTCCTGTTCCACCCGGGTCAACCTTCCCTGTTAGGGTGGAGGAGGACATTAGGCCTGGAGCCTAGAGGAGAAAAGACCCTGAGCCGAGCGTTGTGAGCGCAGGTGGGCCTTCCCCACGCCCAGCAGGAGCTTGGGTCTCCCCTCAGCCTCCCGTCAGTCGTGCTGCTCTGCCATTTGTGACCTTCCAAAGCTTTCTGCCATGTGGCTTGTAGCCATGCCTGTGTGTCACTGTTCTGGGCAGCCCAGAGTTTTCCGTATTGAATTAACTGTAAGGGAGGCACATGGGAAGAGTCCCATTACCTTTTAGAAGTTCGCTGTGAGCCCAGGGACCCAGGACCGCAGCCATTCTTGCCTGAGGTGGTAGAGCTGAGGTTTATAAAGCGTGAGTATTTCGGAGATGAAAGGCATGGACCTCACCCACTCAGGACGTGCCTGTGCGTGGTGTGCACACACACACTTTTATGCACAGTTGTGGGGTTGCCCCCGATCCCCCAAACCCATCTGTGAATGCCCTGAAGGCTGTGCAGGCCGGAGTTAGTGGCCCTTGTTCTGGGAAGCTCTGTAGCGACGTGAGATACCTCATCTTCCTCTCCGGATGTTCTCACGGCTGCTTTTAGGCCCCGGGAAGTTCAACGTGGTTTTCTGAGGCATCTCAGGTCTGCTGGAGGATGGAATTATTTCAAGATACAGTTACAATGCCCCACACTTACGAGATTTGCTGGAAAAGAGTTGGCCTTAACATCAGAGGCCTGTATTCATTACAGTTCTGACTTTTGACCCTGTTGACCCCAAATTAGCGGCTTGACACGGGTCAGGGCACTTCCCCGTCTGGGCCTTTGCGCCCGACCCATGAAACGAGGGAAATGGTTTGGAAAGTCTTCTGGTTCTAACATTCAATTTCATGCTGTTTCAGCCAAGTGCTGGGCAGCCAGCGGGGTGGGGGCATGCACTGATGTTTCGTGTGCATGATGCTCGTAGATGACGCCACGGAGAAGGACCTTTCAGACCTGGTGTCAGAGATGGAGATGATGAAGATGATCGGGAAACACAAAAACATCATAAACCTCCTCGGGGCCTGCACTCAGGACGGTGAGTGGGAGGGGAAATGCTCTCGTCCCAGCTCTCCTCGGGTCAGGGTTGGCGTCCTCTGGGGAGTGGCTGGACTCCGGAGTTGCTGCTAGGGCATCTCAAGTGCATCTGTTGGGCCGGCCAAAATGTCCATTAAGTTTTTTCTGTAAAATAACAGACACATTTCTCATTTTTACCAAGAACTTTGTTTATTTGGATGTTTTGAATATGTCAGCTGTCTCCCGCTACTGATTTCCGGTGGGTAGAGGCCAGGGGGTTGCTCAACTCCTTCCAGCGCACAAGACAGCCCCACAGCACAGGATTATTTGGCCAAAATGTCGGGAGCACCAAGAAACCTCACAAATCACTTTTGACACATTCGGTCACGTCAAACACCTCCATACACTGCACAAATACTTTTTTGCATTTCAGTTGTGTTTTTACTTTTTTGAAATTAATAAACTATATAATATGCCAAATACGTTGAGTATTTTCTTCCACCTTCAATGTTAAAATGGCTGCCCCCAAAATCACCAATTTTGATAAGTGTTTTTAAAAAATTGCACACTGATAGTCATATCAGCTGTCAGGATACAATCTAACAAAATTGTTTCAAATGAAGTTAAAGACAACTCAGAGCTGCTAGAGCCATTGTAGGGGGAAAAATACTAGATAAACTTTGTGGCCAACCCAATATAAATTCTCTTCCAGCTCTTCCTAGGAAGATGTCTCTGGCCCTGGACACAAAGGGGACTTTGTGACTGTACCTGGGGGGCAGGGGAGAGGTGGGTGTTTGGTGACTTTGGCGACTTTGGATGAGGGGGCCCGCAGGGTTCCGCTCTGTGCAGGGCACGACCCAGAGGGTGTCGGGAAAAGGCAGTCTCCTGAGGTTTCTGTGTGGCAAGTGCTAGGAGGAATTTCTCAAAACAAGGTCCTATGTTTTGGTTGACAAGTTCTCTTAAACTGGGGACCGAGGGAGCCCGGTCCTGCAGTGGCAGCAGATGCCGGAGCTCCCCGGGACAGCAGAGAAGAGGGGAGAGGAATGAAGGGACACATTGTCCTCCTCCGGGGCGGAGAGCCCCCACTTCTCTCATCGAAGGGCTAATTGGCGCTTTGGGAACCCGTTTGGCGATCATGAATAAACTCGAAAGCGCCTCCCTTCGCCTCAGCAGGTTCTCTTTGAGGTCTGTACCCGGGGTCGGGGGAGTTTCTCTGTGGAGGGTGATTGTAAATATTTTCAGCTCTGCGGCCGCTGCTGTAGCGTGAAAGCAGCCACAGAAATGAGTGGGCCTGGCCGTGAGCCAGAACAATTTAATTACAAAAACAGGCGGCGGGCAGGACGTGGCCTGCGGGCGGTAGTGTGCCAGCTGCTGGTCTGTGGTGTAGATGGAGAAGGGGATGCACGCGGGTGTACAAGGAGCTGTGCGCGGAAGGCTCATTGCGCGCAGTGTTTGGGATGGCCAAATCTGGAAGCAACCTGTAGGGGGGATGAGCCGGTGCGGGGAGGGGTGGTGTGATGGGATGGACAGGCATGCATCAGAGGGGCCGCGGGTTCGGTTCCAGGCCACTGCAGTAAAGCAAGTGACGTGAGTATTTTGGTTTCCCAGTGCATATAAACATTCCGTTCACACTACACTGTAGCCTGTTAAGTGTGCAGTAGCACACAATTGTACGTACTTTAATTGAAAAACGTTTTATTGCTAAAAAAGGCCAGCCATCATTTGAGCCTTCGGCGAGTTGTAATTTTTTTGCTGGTGGGACTGGCCGGGCGCTGGTGGCTGAAGACTGGGGTGGCTGTGACTCTTCCTTAACATCGGATAGTAATGAACTTGGCCACACAGATGGAGTCTTCCTTTCACCTGGACACTCGGAAGCCATTGTAGGGCTCTTAACTCGCTTAATTTCCATATTGTTGTGTCTCAGGGAGCACGGAGGCCCGAGGAGAGGGGAGGGAGTTGGGGGCAAGGCCGCTTAGTGGAGCCGTTAGAACACACGCAACACTTCGCCACTCGGCCGTCTTATGTCGGCGTGGCGCCGCAAACCGTCACCAGCGTCGAAGATCACTGCTCACGATCACCACGACAAATGTCTTCATAACGAAGCACTTGATAGACCTGCCCCCGCAGGGTTGTGCTGAGTTCCGTTTGTGGAAAGCACAGTGTCTGAGGCGGCATCCAGGGCAGCTCCATGAAAAACGGGGGGCGCCTCTGTGCAGCCTCAAAGGGATGGCGTGGATTTAGCTTCGTCAGCCTGACCGGTTGCAGAAGGGTAAGGTGCCGGGGGAGGTGTTGTGGAGCTACGTGCCTTTATTATTCATTTATGCGATTAAAACGATACACTGCTTATTGACACATACATGCATGCACAATAGTTAAAATGAGCCAGAAGGGGCAAATTTACTCGAGCCAGTGCTTTCCAGAGGCCACAGGTGTGAGAACGGGAGTTGCTCGGTGTCTCTGGTGAATTTCTCTTGACCAATTGTTGGCCACCGTTTTGGGGAGATTAGAAAGCAGATGTTCTAATTGTGTATGCTTTGCTGTGTGTTTAAACGAAAACAAACCAAAAAACAAAAACAAAACTGTCCTGGGTGGTAGCAACTGTAAAAACTGCTTTGCTGAGCTGGCCAAGGGCAGCTTCTGGGTTCACTGCCTTAGGGAGATTGTCTCATACCCACACCCGCTCCCCCCACACAGGACCACTGTACGTCATAGTCGAATACGCCTCAAAGGGCAACCTCCGTGAGTACCTCCGAGCACGGAGGCCTCCCGGGATGGAGTACTCCTATGACATCAACCGCGTCCCCGAGGAGCAGATGACCTTCAAGGATTTGGTGTCCTGCACCTACCAGCTGGCCAGAGGCATGGAGTACCTGGCTTCCCAGAAAGTGAGTTCTTCACATTCTCCTTGGTGGGGTGGATTCCAGCGTAAAATGTCTTTGAAGAAAGCAGGCGATTTGGACGTGCTCATTTGCAAAAATCAAGCCCTTGCCTGTCCTGTGCAGCCTGGAAAATATTGCTTGCATTATTCACATCGGGGTTAAAAGCCAAAACAGCCCTGCAATCCTTTAGTGACACTGCGGAGCTGAGTAGATGCCTCTTCTGTGAGACAGGGCCGGGCGCAGCCGACCCAGGAGTCAGCCCTCCAGGTAGAGAGCAGCTGGTTTAGGGCATGCTGCCTTTAATTCTTCTGGTTTGGGGGCGTTATTCGTTTCACGGTTATTGAGATTTTGGATATAGAAGTCTGGTGTTGTGCTTATGGCTTTGAGTCTGAAATACACTAAAAATAAAGATCAAGAGAAGGGATATTTTAGTAACACTGAGTCCTGGGTATTAGCTGGGTTTATTTTGTCTGATTTAGCAGGATGACCCTCTGCGGGCAGAAGTGGGCGGGGTCCCCTGAGGTGAACCCCCTGCATTCCAGGAATGCCACTTGCAGTGGAACTCCAAACATCTGAGTTATTCCGAGAGCAGTTAGCCAGGTGCCCAGATGTCCTCGGGGGCATTTAGGATGATTCGAGAGAGAGACTCATTGTCAGCCCTCACGGGGTGGGTGTGGGGTTGCACAGCCACCTCCTTGGGCACAGCTGGGATCCCCTCCTAACTGCAGTGCAGGCTCAAGAATTCCTAAGGTCCCCAAAGGAGAGAATGGGCATGGACCTGCTGTCACCTGGGGGCCAGGCTGGGTCATGGCCATGGCAGTCACGAGTGAGCAAGGCAGCCCAGGCCAGATCACATGGTGCATAGGAATGGGGTGGGGGTGGGGCACTGGGCCTCAGTCCCTGCTGCCTGTGGCCACATAGGGACATGGCCAGAGCAGCCACATGTCCCGTGTCCTGTGTTGATTTGGTTTTTTCACTCTCAAGGGAGTCAGAGTTGAAGACTTGTTCAGAGTTTTACCTGTGAAGTCTCTCAGTGTGTAGATATTAGGGAGTGCAGATGCAGTTCTGTGTTCCACAGCGGCGAGCGTGTGCAGGTGCCTGGGGGAGTTTGCCACCGAAAGGGCCTTCAGCACAAGGGAGCAGTCAGATCCAGAATGTGGGACATGTCACGAGACGTGGCTTCAATGTCAGCGTCACAAAAGACAAAACATGCTGGGGGACAGTTCTGGATGCAAAGACAACTGCGTGTCTGTGCGTGACCCTGGACTTGGTCTTGTGTGGGGTGGCGGTGGGGGAGCAACTTTTACGAACGGCATTTAAACAAGGGAAATCTGAACACGGACCGTGCGTTTGGTGACGTCACTGTCAGTGTTAAATGCGGGGCGTGGAGATGGGTGTCGTGTTAAAGTAGGAGACACCCTTAGGTATGTGGGTGTGAAGCATCAGCGAGGTCTGCAGGCTCTCTTTTTATGGTTCACCATAAAAAAATGTGCGTGTGTGTGTGTGTGTAGTGGGGCTGGGTGGGGAGAGAGAGAGAACAAGTAAGCATACCAAGCGAGTGACGGACGTGAATATTCCTTGTTCCATTTCACCCTCTCTGTCGCTTTGAAATATTCCTAAATAAAACCCCAGGGAGGGCAGCCTCTCGGCCAGAGCCCATTCTGGCCCTCTGGTCTCCGTCACTCCGGGCCCTTCTCTGTCGGGGAGGAGGCAGGTGCTGTTACAGATGTGAACAGGCAGGGTGCTGGCCATTGTAGCAGCCCTCAGCGAATATTCCTGAGCTTCCTGATTCAGACGCCTCGGGCCCTCGGTCAGGCCCTCATGTGAAGTGGCCGGGATGGACAGAGACCTTGACCTCGTAGAGCAGGGGCCATGGGTGCCAGCAGGAGAGATCAACCATAAAGGTGGGAATAAAATAAGTGTGTAAGAAGCTGAGGAAAGTTCTATGGAGTAAACCAATGACGTGGGCTTGGGAGCAGTGGAGAGGCAGGTGGTTTGGGAGGGAAGGTGGCTGGTGGGCGCTCCCTCAGAGGGACCTGTGTGCTGGGACAAGGGGGCAGGGGAGGGTATGAGATGTGGCAGGAGACAGGCGGGCCCAGCTCACTGAGGGTCTTAGAGGCCCAGGCTAGGACTCTGGACGGACACAGCCCCTGGGAAGCCTCCAAGGGTGTCGTGCTGTAGAGATTGCTGTGCACGGCCGGTTGGAAGCTCCTTGGGGGTGGGGGCGTGGGCCAGGGCTGTGGCCCCAGAGACACTGGAGAAGTGCGTGGATTTGGGAAGCATTTTGTTCTCGGGATGGTTCATGGATTGCTTAGATAGGGCAGGGAGAGAAACGGGTTAAGGATGACTCTTCTATTTCCAGCTTGAGAGATTGGGTGGTGGTGCAGCTTGTCAGGATGAGGAAGAGATGGGGGGTGGTCGGGGGCGGATGGCCGGGAGAGATGGTGTTGGAAATGTGGATGTGTGTCTAGAACACGTCTGAGAATCGTTCAAGGGCAGGTTTGACCAGGAAGCTCCAGGCCCCGCGTAGGGGGCCGGTGGGGGAAGGTGGAGTTTTGAGCCCTGGGAATGGAGGAGGTTGTGTGAAGGGGGCGGGGCGGGGCGGGGAGATGGGGACTTCAGGTCTGCAGAGCAAAGTGGCCAGTCAGTCGCATACCTGGCCTTTGGTCCTCCATCCACCACCCTTCTCCCCACCACCAGCCCTGCTCTCGGGTAACCCCTGCCTGCCTCTCTGTAGTCTGCGGGGAGGACCCCTGAGATGCCCTGGGTCCAGCTCTGCTCACTAACAGGAGGGGGATGGGAAGAAGGGCCAGTCTTGTTTACTTAGGGCTCTGCAGCATCCCAAAGCCCCTGGCTGATGGCCGCCTGCAACTTAAGGACCTAAAACAGGTTTGAAGTGCTGGGTAAAGATCTTAATGGTCCCTGGGCAGGGAACCAGCTTCCACAAAGGAGGGCTCATTTCTGGAGGTAGAGTGCGAAGAGGCAGGAAGGAGTCCCGAAGGAGTCCTGGCCTCCCCACACCCGCTGCCTCCCTTGGGGTGGGTGCTGATAAAGCCTGATAGAGACCCGCATCTGAAAGGAAAGGGCAGAAAATAACAACAGGATAAACCTGGTGAGTGAGCTCTCTGGCTCCTTCCTGGGGGAGCGTGACTGAGAATTCAGTTCAACGGGTTGGCTCCACAATGGAGAGCAACTCAGATTTCTGCACGGGATGGGAATTCGGCTTGACTTTATTTTCCTTTTCTTGGGTTTGGTTCCCAGTCCGTCCTTGCTCAGCCCAGAGGGTGGGCTTTGGCGTTTCCTAGCACCCTGGGATGTGGGAGGTGGGTGCGAGATTGGTCCTTGCTGAAAAGAAGGTGGAGGTTGCTGTCATGGTGTGTCTGAGTGGAGCCCTGATGTGTGGTCAGAGTCCGGTGCATTGGAGGCCGGATTCTACTGACCACATGCTTGCCAAACACCCAGAGCTGGTGTCGGCAGGGAGCTCCCTGCCCAGAGAGTTTGGTGCAGGGCTTGGAGGTTCAGTGTGACGAGGCCTCCAAAAGCAGAAATGGGGTCCCCCAGGGCGGCTTGGGGCTCGCATGTTTCCTTCTTCCATTCTGGTTGGGCACAGCGTGCTGGGCGGGCTTTCTGCCTTCCCTTTTCTGATCTTAGCCCACCATGCAGGGGGCCACGGGTGCATATAAGATGAGGACATGTGGGGTGGGGTGAGCAGGAAAAAATTCCTGATTTCTGTTTCAGAGAGAGTTGGGCTCGCTCCTTTTTTAATTGGCCATTTCCTGGAGTGCCCATCGAAACAGTGAGCCCCACTTCGCGTGATCAAAGGGACTCCCTGCGTAGGATCATTACCTTTTTCTGGGGCCTGTGGGAAAGCACTTGCTGGGGATGGTTGTTCCCTTGTTCATACCTTTTCCAAAGATGGGGACAATGATTGGGGCCCCTTGTCACCACACAGCTGATGAAATCTTGGTACCTGAATTACAGTACCACTAAAATGCATAGAAAGCTTTCGAAACATATTGTTTCCAGAAAGGAAAAACAAAGCTATCAAACTGGATCTTTCTGAGACCGCAGAGTGGGTGTCAGGACTGTAACTCAGCTGCCCTGGAGCGGGCCTTCCCGCCTTTTTGCCCCTATGTGTGTAGTGCACGTGGGTCGGGCCCTCCGTTGGGGCCAGGCGTTGTGAGGATGTGGACAGACAGTCCTCGGCCGTGACACAAACCAGGACAGGACACGGTTGGTTCTCTCAGAAATGCCACTTACAGGCAGCCTAGAGGTACAGTGGAGCTGAGTTCGGGCGCAGGGGGACCTGTTCGGTGGTCAGGGTGTGAGGGGTCGGCAGTGACGGTGGCCTGGGATCAGCAGTGGGGATGCAGTGGCGTGGACAGATCGGAGCGGCGTTTGTGGTGGACGTCAGCAGAACGTGGGGGGAATGTGTACAGGATTCTGGCGTACACGTCTCCGACTGAGAGAGGCCAAGAGGGTAAGGATTAGGGTTGTGGAAACCTTGAATTTGAGGTGCCAAAGGGACAGCGATGTGGCAATGTCCCCATAGTCTGGGTCCCAGGAGAGCGGTCACGATTGAGAGAGGGATTTGCATATCTTTTGTGCGTATCTAAGAATGGAAGCCTTGAGGACACGTGGAAATACATAAAATTGATGAGACAGTTCCATATGGGAGGACAGAGGAAGCGAGGAGGTGGCCAAGGAGTCCGAGGCGGTGGGGAGAGAAGAGGGCTGGGACAGAACTCAGTGGGGGGACAGTTTTCAGAAATGAGCTAGAAGCCAGTAGCATCTGAGGCTGCAGAGAGGGCAAGGTCGAGGGAGACAAGGACGTTTGGGCCTGACCGGAAGCGCTGCATCAGCTCGAGGAAGGGCAGGGGTGGGCCCAGGTGGGACGCTGGAGGAGTACCAGGGCGTGAAGACCACGTGATGCTGGGCCTCAGCCAGCTCTTTGGAAGGTTCAGCCGCAGAGGGCAGGGGAGCGAGTGGCGGATGAAAGATTTTGGGATGGTAACCTGATAGAGGTCTCGCATGAGGGGCGCCCGTGGCGTGGGTCAGCTGCCGATAAGAGAACGTGGTTACTTAGTCGGCCTGTGCTCTTTGAAAGGAATGGGGCCTTGGTTTTTTTAAATTTATTTTTAATCATAAAAGAAATAGGAGTTTTTGACTTAAGATGGTATAAGAAATGAATACTTTTCTTTTTTATTTTTGAGATAATTTAAAATGAGTCCCCCCCCCCACTCTGTTTCAGTGTATCCATCGAGATTTAGCAGCCAGAAATGTTTTGGTAACGGAAAACAACGTGATGAAAATAGCAGACTTTGGACTGGCCAGAGACATCAACAATATAGACTATTACAAAAAGACCACCAATGTAAGTCTGTGGCAGTGATGTGGTGGGAAGGGGGAAGGGAGGCACAGAACGTTCCAGAACAAAGATGATGGCTGTTCAGAGCTAGAAACACTGACGAGGGCTCCTTCCTCTGCCCTTCATGTCTGTTCTTTCACCTTTACTCTCCCCAGTAAGCAGATTCAGGCTGTATTCAAGAAACTCTCTGTGTCTGCAAAACTCTTACATACAGAATAATTGGCAGCCTCTGGGACCTTCATCCGGCTGTCAGGAGCTCTCCCAGCGAAGATTAGAGCTTGAGAGCTCCTGGGCCAGCTTTGGTCCAGAAGCTGGTCAGGGTGTGTCTGCATGCCGGGGAGATTCATGCCACTGAGGATCCACGGCAGTGAATGACATTTTAAAAATGGGTCCAAGATCTGGGCGTCTCACAAATGATGTGTTGGAGCTTATTTCTGCTCTGACCACTGACCAGGGAAAATGATTAGTGTCAGCTTTTAAAACAGGGCACAGGCGGGTGGAGCCTGCCCAGGTAAACTGATTTCAACATACCGTCTGTTTGTTTCATGTCTTCTACATTTGCAGGGGCGACTGCCAGTCAAGTGGATGGCTCCAGAGGCCCTTTTCGACAGAGTGTACACGCACCAGAGCGACGTGTGAGTACCTCCCCTGCCCCCGGCTTCTGCATTGGGTTGAGTTGCAGAACTGGTGTTCCTTCTTTGCCTTCTCGGGTACCTGCTGCATTCCACACATTCGCAGGAAGGTGCAGGAGCTGCCGTAGAAAGGGCAGGTTGTATGGTAGGCTGGGAACCGGTGCTGCGTTGCTAATCTGCCCGGCTTCAAAGTGTGTGGGACACGAAACTGCTCAGTTCCTCGTGTCCGAGCGGAAGTCCTGCTCCTTGAACTTTTTGACGATGTGCAGCCACATGGCTGCTGTCTAATTTGCCAAGCTGTTGGCCTGTTCTTCATTCCCCTCATGAAGGTTTCCTGACACTTTCCCTCCAGGAGGCGGTTTGTAAAATTGTCTCCCACCTCGGGCTTGGCCTTGGAGGAGGTGGCTCAGTGGGACATGGTGCTGCTCAGGTGGTCTCTGCAGGGCCTGCTCACTCTGTGTGCCCTTGGAAAACACTGTGATCTTGTGTTAGCATCATGGATCCTTACAGAACTGCAGTGAAAACGATACACTGTTTCTACTGTGATACCCAGAAGTGTGCTGTCAGGGTCAGGGTCAGGCTCGGGCTCCAACTGGTGTTTTGGGATGGTCGATCTGGAAGTTCGGTTGAAAGGTGTTCCCGGGGTGGGAAGCTGGGTGAAAGGTATGGAGGCTTTCTCTGTACTGTTTTTTGCAAGTTTCCATGAGCCTGTACTTACTCCAAAATAAAAAGTTACAATCAGTGGAGCTATTTTCTGAGTGAGCAGGATTCTAGGGCTCAGCCTGGGATCCCTCCGGCAGTCCCCAGAGGAAGGGGGTCACCGGGCAGGCGTGTCCTTGCAGTGAGCACACCCCCGTGTGTGCTGTGTCCCTGCATTGCCTCTGCACAAGCCGGAGACGGTTCCGTTTCAGAAACTCCTCCGAATTGAGTCAGTAAGGGTGTGTTTCTAGAGTCACAATGACGTAGATAGATGCCGGATTCTCAGCTTGAGCGTCCCAGGATTTCAGCCTCCTGAGTGAGGCTCAGGAAGTCCAGCTGTGGCTTCCTGCAGGGTCAGGTGCACATCATGCCCCAGGAGACGTTTTAGTTCCTGTTAGAGGAAACTCCCCTGGGGCCCAGGGCTCCTCCATCCCAGCTCCCCAGGGCCGACTCCCTGCCTGGCCTCAGGGAGTCTGGAACCTTTGTGCCCGCAGGCGCTCCACTGGCCGCTCTGGGCATGTGTTACCTCACAGAGTTAGCTCGCTGGCTTAGTTTTCCCCTTCTGGGAGGGTGCAGCCCTGGGGTCAGGCACACAGGACAATGGAAGAGCTGGACAGGAGCTTAGGAATTAAGACTTCGTGTTGCTAACACCACATTTTCAACAAATAGCTGAGAGTGACGGAAGAAAAAAACCTGAACTCTCCCAGAAAGAGAAAAAACGGGGACAGTTCACCATCGCTTGTCTATTGTCTGTTGATAGAAAATTCCATCAGAATATCCCCAACGTCCTCATGTTTTGGAAATGCTCTGTGGGGGTGGGAAGGGGCACCTAGGGTGACCTGCAGGCGGGCACAGGTCCCAGGCCTTGGAACACACGAAGTGATGGGCGTTTTCTGATTGACGGGGCACGCCTGGCTTTCGGGGATCCCTGCGGGTTAGTAATGCTCTGTTCTCTCCCTTCTTTGCAGCTGGTCCTTCGGCGTGTTAATGTGGGAGATCTTCACTCTCGGGGGCTCGCCCTACCCAGGGATTCCCGTGGAGGAACTTTTCAAGCTGCTTAAGGAAGGACACAGGATGGACAAGCCTGCAAACTGCACCAACGAGCTGTAAGGGCCATTGTCCGTCCCGAGACGCCGTGGGCCCCCCACACCCATCGCACTTCTGACCTCAGTCCGATTTCTAGGACCCCGATTTTCGGGACATGCTGTAGAAAGAGTCACTGAAGCTTTCTGGGCTCAGTCCCAGAACTGAGATAGATAGATAGATAGACAGACAGACAGACAGCCATGCCGTTCATTCTAAGAGGAGGAGCATCATTCTGAGGTGTATGCAGTGGACTTTAAATCCCAGAGGGTGTCAGGCTGCCTGGCCAGGGTCCCAGACTTCACAGAGAGATCCGGGTGACCTGCCTGGGGCACTGTGCTGTGCCTTGCTGTTGGCTCGCCTCAGGGTGATAGGAATATACCTCTGGCCCTCCCTCACACACAGGCCAGAGAGCCGTGGGGCTGCCCGGCAGAGAGTGGGATCAAAGAACTGGCACAGCCTCCCATCACAGCATGTTGAGAGCAGGCGCTTCTGCAGCCTCCTTGTGACCAGTGGGAACTGGTCTAATAGTTTGACCACATTGACCGCATTAACTCATAGCCAATGCACGAGTATCTGGTAACCTATGGTTTGATTCATATTTTAATGCACAGACTCAAAAATTTGTCCAGGTGCTGTCCTTAGAGGGCCAGATCTGACTATTAAACCATGGGCCAGTTTCTAGAAAAACCTACCCTGTGCTGTCAGTGGAGTTATGTTGTGTTGGTGACATGTGTCTTGTGCCGTAAAATACATGCTTTGACAAGGACTCTGCCCTCCCTCCCCACTGAGATTCACTAGGAAGAGAGATTGTCCCGGAGCCTGCAGGCTGCTGTGTACCGTTTCACGGGGATTTTGTATCTGTAATCCCAGGAGGGCTCCTTGGGGTACAGTGGACGTCTGATGAATGGCCACGTTTTATAGCACGTTACATAAAGGCATTTATTGTGCTCCTTGTCATTCCTGTTGCCTTCTTTCTAATATAGGAGGTCTGTCGAAACCTGTAATCAAGATAAGGCCTGGGAACCTGTGTCTATCCAAGAGTTAATCAGGAAGTTAATGGGCAGCCCAGTGATGGCAGATTAGTTCAGAAGAACCTTACCTTAAAGTTGTGGTTTTCAAACTTCATTTAAAAAAAAAAAACAACTGAGGAAGCTTTGTCCACTAGAATTGTTAACAGAAAGCCCAAAGTATGAGGCCCAGATCCTAGAAATCCCCGTGATACCGAGAACACAGAGACGTGCCTTTCTCGGCAGCACAGTCACCTGGCCTCGAACATTTCAGGTAGAGATGTTTTCGTACATCAAGTTGCCTTTTAGAGAAACTAAGTAGTGACTATTTTGGGAAAGCGAATAACCCCCTTCTAATTTAGTTGCCTGGAAGTTCTGACATATTTTCATAATTTAGAGCACACCTCCAGATTGCCTTATCACAGCTGGCCGATGGCCATGAGCCCGGTGCTCACAAGGTGAACTCACCAAGGGAACCCATTTCTCCCAGGTACATGATGATGAGGGACTGTTGGCACGCGGTGCCCTCCCAGAGACCGACGTTCAAGCAGCTGGTCGAAGACTTGGATCGGATCCTCACTCTCACAACCAATGAGGTAAGACGCTCCTTCCAGAAGCCCAGAGTCCTTGCTCAGGCACCAGGCCGACTTTGTACACGCAAACTCCCCCGCTGGAGTCTGCGGTGCAGTTTATCGTTTTTCCGCGGGGGTCAGACGGAGTTGAACCACGTGTTCTTCCCAAATCCTGGTTCTTCTCAGAACTGCGTTTTGAGAGTTCTGACTCACAGAACCAGAGACTGAGGGCCCTACGTGAGGCTGTCCCTCACCGTGGCTTTTGGGTGGACCTGCTCCAGCACAAGGACACGTGTGGGCGAGCAGGGAGGCGAAAGAGAGGTCCAGCTGCGGGCTTGGGGTGTGCGTGGGAAGGAGCTTGGGTGGATTCCGTCATCGGTGGGGGTGTCCGGGTGCCGGTGAACTCGAATGCACTGAAGTCTGACCCTTCACGCCTCCCTGCAACACGTGGCTGGGCAGCCTCCCGCTGTGTACATGTAAATGTGCAGTTTCTTACAGTGAGTGACATCTGTGGCTTCTCAGGGGAAACTCATGCCCTTTGCTACAATATTAATTTTCTAGAAAATAAGTATAATCTAGACCAGCTGTCACTCACTGTCTGAATTCAGCCGGGTGCACATCGAGTAGATTCTGCTGTGACTGAGGGGAGCGTGTGACCAGAGCAGGAGGGATGGCGAGCCCACGCAGGCCAGAGAGACCCCGTGACGGAGAGGAGGTGTTAGTGAGTGAATCTGAGATATGCAGTGAGGACGCCGAGGAGTGTCCCTCCAAACAGGAAAAAAACCAAACCAACCACCGTTGTCCTGAACAACAGAGGTTAACATTGCCTGAATATTTTAGAAAGACAACAACACATTTGATTTCTTTTTGAATAATACCTTTAACAGTTGTAGAGGGATTAAAAAAAAAAACAATCAAATGTTGTGATATGAAACCATAAGCCAGCAACGTTACCCTGTGAGCCTGACTGTGGCTGATAAAGGGAGAGATTGCATTTAAATGAATACAGCTGACCTTCCGAAGTTGAAAGGAAAGGAACAGTTCAAGGGGGAAAAAAATCAACTTTATTCTCCTGCCAAAATTGTTGTTTCTAGTGTAAGTTCCTTTAACCCTAGACTTGGAATTCACTGATATTCCTATTTTTTCCTATCAGATCTGAACATTTATGGCTTCATTTAGAGACAGGGAAATCACTCAAGTTCCCTTTTAATGATCTTACGTCCATGCTCAATGCTACATATTTATATGTTTACATTTAAAGTGGGCCCGTTCATACTGAAATTTACATCCAGCGCCCTCAAATAAAAAAGCAGAATGCCGTATTGTCTAGCGGATATAAAAATCGAAGTTTCTTTCCTTCTGAAAATCATTACCATATGCTCAAGAAAAGTGGTTCCATTTAGGACAAAATTTCATTTTTATCATTGTAAGCAAAAAGTGTTCTTTGATGTGGCGGGCGTGCTTGTTTCCAGTTGTGTGGTTCCCGCTGATGTTGTTGGAGCTGACACCTCCCCCATGCTCGGAGGGGGACTCTTTCTCTTGCCAGCCCTGGTGATAAATTATAGTGGGGCTTTTTGTCTTCTCAAATGCACGGGGGCCAACATTCTGTGGGCTCCTCCTGATAGCGCTGCGGCTGGCCGCGCTGCGCTCTGCACTTTCTGCCCCCGCTGTGGGCAAAGCCGTGCGTCCGAGGACAGCGTTGGCGTCCCAGGGTAGGAGCCGAAGACCCCGGGGCGCTCGCCCCGATGAGGCAGTGAGACCCCAAAGCTCCCGGATGTAGAAATCTTTCCGTAGTTTCACAGTGAGGGTCTGTAGACCTTTTCCTCGAAGGGCCAGACAGTAAATATTTTCGGCTCCGAGGGGCCATGTGGTCTGTGTCGCAACAAGTCAACTCTGCTTTGCATCGCAAAAGCCGCCCCAGCCGGCGTGTAAACGAATGTCTGTGTTCCGGAGAGGGCTTGATGGGCCCTCTTGTTTACATTTTATGTGGGTTTTGTCATTTTATATAATTTTAAATGCCATGAGATATTCATCTTCTTCAGATTTTTTTTCCTGACCACTTAAAAATGTTAAAAACCACTCTTAGCTCATGGGCCATCCTCTATTTTCCTAAACTTTTATTAACAGTCCTTTGTGGATTTAATATACAAGAGTGTATCCAAGGTTTTTGTGAACCTGTTTACATTTTGAGCTCAGAGAGCTTCTGAGAGTAATGAATGACATCTGCAAAATTACCCACTGAATGAAGACATATTCCCCTTAAATTATCCTAGAAACTGCAATAGTAAAACGTAACTCATAAAATAAATACTTGGGGTCTGAACTATTTAAAGGGTCCTGGGAACCCAATCTGAGGCTTTTCCATTGTGCTGGGGCTTGAATTTGAACCCTGTGCTCCAGCGGGGGTACCTGCAGGTCAGCCAGGTGCCTGCTTGTCTGTAGTTTGTCCTCGGCGGGTTGTAAAGGAAAGGGCAGCCTAGAGTAAACGGGGTTGGGGTGTCCAGGAGGGCTTGGTGCAGCCAGGGTGGGCTGGGTCTCTAAACCCTCAAGGGGTGCCCCTGTCCGTCCCACCTCCCATCCCAGCGTCTCAAGGGCCTGTGTTTGAAATAAAACGTCTCTCTTCCCTTCTTTCAGGAATACTTGGACCTCAGTCAGCCTCTCGAACCGTATTCACCTTGTTATCCTGACCCAAGATGAAATAAAACGTCTCTCTTCCCTTCTTTCAGGAATACTTGGACCTCAGCCAGCCTCTCGAACAGTACTCACCTAGTTACCCTGACACAAGGAGCTCTTGTTCTTCAGGAGACGATTCTGTTTTCTCTCCGGACCCCATGCCTTACGAGCCATGCCTTGCTCAGTTCCCACATATAAACGGCACTGTTAAAACTTGAGCGAGCTTGTCCCCCGCTCCCCATCCCCAGGCGGGCGGCAGCAGGAACCTAGCCACTCTGAGCAGGGAGGCCAGTTCATCCAGGAGCTCATTGTCCCCTCTTGTATCTATGGATCAGAGGAGTAAATAATTGGAAAAGTCAGCGCCACACATGTAAAGAGTTTATACAGTGGGAAGCGTGTCACCTTCAGAAGGAGAAGAGGACTGCCCCTGGGGCGATGGACTGCCACGGGCCACCACGCATGCCCGTGACCCACTGCGGGTGCTGGCTGTGGACCAGCCGGACTCAAGGCAAACCTGTGCTTTGCCTTCCTTGTGAATTTTGTAAGAATTGGAGAAAATATATGTCGGCACACACTTACAGAGCACAATTGCAGTATATAGGTGCTGGATGTATGTAAATATATTCAAATTATGTATAAATATATATTATATATTTACAAGGAATTATTTTTTGTATTGATTTTAAATGGATGTCCCAATGCACCTAGAAAATTGGTCTCTCTCTTTTTTGTTTTTTAAAAAAATATAGCTATTTGCTAAATGCTGTTCTTACACAGAGTTTCTTAATTTTCACCAGGCAGAGGTGGAAAGTACTTTTGCTTTCAGGGAAAATGGTATAACATTAATTTATTAATGGATTGGTAATATACAAAACAATTAATCATTTATAGTTTTGTGGGGGTTTTTGGTAATTTAAGTGCATTTCCGTGCAGGTAGTGTATCAGACTAGTTAATCTGTTGCTCGGACTTAACTAGTTATCAGATCCTTTGAAAAGAGAAATATTTACAGAATATGACTAACTTGGGAAAAGGGAGGTTTTGAATTGTGTTTAAACTCTGCTGTTCCGATTGTTCTGAAACCACCTCCATGCCCATTTCAGAAGAGCTGGTTCGTCAGGTGTTCTGTTTTGATGTGCAACTCTGTCATGGGGCCCTTGTGACCTTTAACTGGACTTGCAAGACAGATGGGACCAGCGTTCTCTTAAAAAGATGCCTTAATCCATCCCTCAAGGATGGACCTTAGTTGAGACGATCGCAGAATGTACTCTCCGGCAGCTGGCCTTCTGCCCTAGAGTTGCACGGTAATCAGATTAGCCTGTTCCCTTCACTGCGTCTTAATGGCTTCCAGATTTATTGGCGTTGGAGAAGCCTCTTAGCATCTTCACGACTCATCATAGAAAATTGAAACACTGAGTCCTTCTGCTGATGGTTTGGGGGATATGTCCATCGTTGTAAGGGATTGCTTCCATCTACAGCTGGTGGGACCTCACTGGCAGATCCTGCCGAACACGGGCGCTGGACAGGGCAGGGCCACACTCCTTCGGTCCGAAAGGACTGCGTCTCGCTTCCGAAACACCCGCTCACGTCGCTGTACCCGTGCCCCACGAATGCGGAATACACTGATTTTACGTGTCAATGAAATTGGAGAAAGTATTTAATAAAACCTGTTAATTTTTATACTGACAATAAAAATGTTTCTACAGATATTAATGTTAACAACACAAAATAAATGTCACGCTGCTTATTTTTTTAACACTCGTGTCTCACCAAATGGTTTCCTGTGGTCGGAGGGGTGGACTCAGTGCTGTTCCGTGTGGTTGCAGGGGAGGCAGCGTTGGGGCGCGCTCGTTTGGAGCAGACAGGTGACTTGCCAGAGGGGCTGGTGGGGGCCGCAATGCCTGGGATGGGTGGGCCCCATGAGAAGTCGGAGGGGGTTGGTTCAAGCCCTGGCTCGGTTGCTTTCCAGGCTGCAGGGGCCCCTGCTGCTCCCAGGGGAACGGGGGAGAAGTGGTGTGTGTGGAAGAGATTCTATATCCCGGAGGCATTGTAAAAGTGGGGGTCTGCAGAGGGGAGACGCTCAGAAGATCCTGATCCTGGGGACCTTGAAACCTTTCAACGGGCTTCCTCGTAATATACACAGAAAATCCGCTTCCAAATTTCAAAAGCACAACTTCAACAAATTCTAAAATAATTGCTTGTTTCTGTGCCACTGAGATTCTGAAGGGAGAAGCAGTGTTTTGCTTGTTAACAAATGCGAATCTGTGACTCTTAAGGTTTTATTATATCTGCTTGCCAGTCTCCACACCAGCAAAGGCAGGCAGAAGCAGCCTGGCTTCTCTCCAACGCCAGCCATGCTCTCAGAACCTCACGGGGGCGTTGGTGATCAAAACGGGTCACCTTCGGGGTCTGCGTGGGGTTGGAGGCTGTGACTGGAGGGAGAGCCTTGCCGGCCATCTGAGAGTGGTCTTCCATCTGGGTTCTGCATTTACCAGTCTCCTGTGCTGCCCGGCACTTACTTTCCATAGAGCAGGGTTCTGACCCCACCCCAAAGTGTGTAATGTCAGTGAAAGCAGCCTCCCATCCCTTGTATACAGGATGGTAACTGCAGCCCCTGGGCATTTTCTCCTATGGGATCCCCTTGCCCAGGGTGGAGGATAGACTTGCCAGGCCTGCAGGTGTGTTTAAAGCAGGGCTTCACGTCCATGTTCATTACTCTCTAGAGATCGGTGGTGTGTATTCTATGCTTTTGAGACTGAAGGGGTAGGTTATGGCTTCTTAGCAGACAATATAGATTATAATCTCACACTAACTGTTGGCCTCCTCAGTTTTAGAATTCTGAGAGATTTGCCATCAAGGGACAGAAGATGGAATGGTCCATGAGAAAAGTGGGAGTACTACCTTTGTTTTCGAGACTTCCCCAAATAAATAAGCAAGGCATGATAAGAATCCTGGAGGGTATGCTTACCCCCTTCCCATCCCAGACCTAAGATAGCCGTGGGAATTTTCGTTTGATGATAACATGAGTTCAGTTCATGCGCAAAGAACGAGTCAGGGGTGTCCTGGTGGGGAAGGGGCACTGCCCAGCCCTGCCGTCTCCAGATGGGAAGGGTGCCTTCGAGGGGCCGCCTCGGGGAGTTCAGCTGGTGGCGACCTCAGGCAGGATGAGGAGGGCAGAGAGGAAACGCATTCAGGAGAGTTCTCCGTGGTCCCTTGGGACCGGGTCCCTGACCCACTACTCATCCCGCCTGCCCTCAGGGAGCATCCCTCCCCCAGAGCCTGTGGGCAGGTCTTGGATCCCAGCCAGGAAACAGAAACGTGCAGTGACAGTAAAACATGCCTCAGAGACTTCACAGCCATGGATGGAAGCCACCAATTCCCAACCACCGATTCTGAAAACAGGAAGTCAGTCTGCCAGCCTAAAGTTATAATTGAGGTCCTGGAAAGGGAGGGTGGGTACAGAAGTCTGCTATGATGGATTAGAAACTTGAGGTTCCTGACGGTCACGTGGCTGGGAAATGGTCTAACACTTATAAACAGGACTGCAACCTTACATGGTAGTAGGAGAAAGACAATGGGTGGCGGATTGGGACAGAATTGGATTTGTTTGTGTCTCACGGCTGGGTGATACTGGACAAGCCGTGGATTCTATCTGGACCTTCATTTGTCAGCCGTGAAACTGGTCACCACCAGCCTCCTGGTCTTAACCCTGAGGGCTACCTGGGGGAGCTCCACTCAGCTCCATAAGACAATGCTCCATGGTTTTTTCTCCTTAAGAATTTGCACATTTGTGATTTTTTTAAAAATGTGCTTACAAAGTTATACAACCCTCACCACCACCCCCAAAAAGAAGTTCTACACCAACTAGCAAGCGCTCCCCACTTTCTGCTCCTCTCTCCCCTGGCACCCACCCATCTGCTTTCTGTCTCTGGATTTGCCTGTTCTAGCCATCTCACATAAACGGAATTGTACCATATGCGGCGTTTTGTGTCTGGTTTCCTTCATTTAGCTCAATTTTAAAGACTCGTCCATGTTCTAACATGCACCACTACTTCATTTCTTTTTTGTTGCCGAATCATATTCCACTGTGTGGCTGCATACACGTTTTGTTTATCTACTCGTCAGCTGTTGAACATTTGGGTTGCGTCCACTTTTCGCCTGTGAGGGACAGTGCTGCTATGAAGGTTCACATACAAGGTTTTGTGCAGACACGTGTTTTTATTCTTCTTTTGGGTGTCTGTCTACCTAACAGTGGAACTGCTCAGTCACGGGGTAGCTGTTTAACCTTCTGAGGAACCGCCAGGCTGTTTTCCAAAGTGGTTGCATGATTCCACATTCTTGCTTAGCAATGTAGGAGGGCTCCAATTTTTTTATGTCCTTGCCAGTGCTTGTTACGTGTCCATATTTTTTATTATAACCTTCCCAGCAAGTGTAAAATGCCCTCCTAATTTAATAGCTGAGATGTCATTCAGATCCCAGATCAAAGATACGCAATACCTCCCTGGGTTTTCTAGGACAAGGTATACTTCAATTACGTGGCCTGGCTTTCGCACTTATAAAGTGGCCACGAGAACAATCAGGGCTCAGTGGAGCCTCACGGAGTGGAGGGGTTGAGGAGGGGATTCGTCTCATCTCCTTCCTCCTGGCTGAGAAAAGGAAGCCGTGCCCGGTGACGCAAAGGGGGAGCGATCCTTCCTGGCTGGAATTCACGAGGGCATGGTGACCCCGTGTCCCAGCTTTATTCCAAATAAAGTCTAGCGAGCAACCCACCAGGACTCTTAATGCAACATTGCTTATGCATGCCCTTCAGAGCTCTCCTCGTCCAGCCTGCGTTTGGATGTTATTTATTTTTTGATGTTTTTGAAGATGAAGGCAAAGTTTATCTTCTCTCACATTTCATACCCAGGAAGCCTGGAAATGACTTGGCTGGCAGGGACTGCGAGGCTGTCCAGTCTTAAGTGACATTCTGGAACGGGGCCCTTCTCGTGTCCTCTTTCCCGCGGGGTTGCCAGGGGGCTCGATGGGCCCCTGCGAATGGCCTCCAAGTCCTGTCTCGGGGGTCACGGGAGGGGCTGTAGAGGACAGCACGTGAGACGGTCAGCGGCAGCCATTTAGGGACTCCCGAGGGCCTGGCCATCCTCTGAGGACCTTTAACATGAATGGTGGTCAGTTTCTTCTCTGGTGCACGGCCGCCTCCGGGAGTGCGTGGCGGTTCAGGGACAGAATTAGGCTTGAAGTGCGTGCGCAGGTAGAGAGCTCCTTTCTGTGGCTCTGAGCACTGCCTGCTTCCAGACTGTGTCTTTCTGGTCTCCCCTCTCCTAATTCCTCAGTTGAGGGCACTGATACTGGATCTCGCCTGTGCCAAAATCCTCAGCAAGATGTGCTTGGAAAGGGGCAGAGGGCCCTGATGGAGTCATAAGAATAACTCTGCATGGTGCCAGGTGGGCACTGGGAATACCAGGGGAACACTTTGGAAAGTCTCTGCTTGTCTAACCCCTGTGCTGCACACTTGAAGCTAATACAGAGCAGCAGCAACAACATACGCCATTTGGCTTACCTGAGATCTCACCTGGGGAGGCCCAAATGCAGGGCTGGCTCCAAGCACGCCGACACAAGCGGCTGGTTTGTCTCCCTGTGGACCGACTGGTACAGACACGCACACAGTTGTTGAGACAGAGACATAGAAAGAAAAAATGGGTGTGCGTGCAACTTATAATGGTCATTACTGAAGAAATGCATGAAATTGTGAGTCAGTTGTGAATTTCTCTAGAATCATGTCTGCCCCTCTTTTTATTAAAATAAACATAATACATTTTAAGTCAGTAAAAATGATCAAAATATTTAAAAATTGTGAAATGGTGTTTACAACATTTAACCTGTTACATTCATTTTTTTAAAAAAAAGATTTTATTTATTTTTTAGAGAGAAGAAGGGAAGGAGAAAGAGGGAGAGAAACATCAATGGGTGGTTGCCTCTTGTGCTCTCCCTAATGGGGCCCTGGTCTGCAACCCAGACATGTGCCCTGATGGGGAATCGAACTGGTGATTCATTTGGTTCGCAGGCCACCACTCAATCCACTGAGCCACACCAGCCAGGGCCCCCTTTTTTACTTCTAAACAAGGATTTGCTCTATGCACACCACCAGGCAGTGCCCCTATGAGCTTTCAGGGATGAAGCTGCACTCACAGGACTGTGCCCACCCAGCTGGCAAGTGGTCTATGCGCCACTTTAGGCCCAGTGGCTACAAGCCACGGCAGGAAGAGCAGACCCGAGCAGGGAAGCTCCCCTCTGGCTCTGCATGGGCTGTTGTTACAAGCAAATCAAAATGGGTACCGTGACAAAAGGAAATGCCACATGGAAAAATCAGAAGAGGCCTGACGCGGAGTTTGCAAGGGCTCCAATTGAGGGCTGTGCAGGGGCGGTCCCACAGAATCTGCAGAAGCTGTGAAATTGCCACGTCACCGGACAGGGTGGGGAGGTTGAAATAAACGCTGTCTGTTCCACGGGCAAGGTCAATAGGGGTTCTGGTGGACCACAGGGGTGTCTCTCTCTCTCTCTCTCTCGTTCCTGAGCGTGCCCTGCAGGGGTGTATATGGGAGAAGATGGCAGGCCACCCTTTATCGTTGCTCAGTGCCTTGACGCGCTGCCCTTCTGGAAGATGATGAAGTGTATCTTTGCGCTAAAGCAGCAGGAGAGGAAACCGGACACCTCAATCCCTCCCTGGCATCGTCTTTACTCCACACGAGACTTGCCCTCTGGGTGCTGTGCAGTGGATTTGGATTTGACCAGAACGCAGAAGGTCCTGGTTTGTCGCTGGCTGTCACCCAGCAGTAGCCAGAGCCGTGAAAGAAAAAAGGCCAAGCCCAAACGTTAAACCACAGAAAGGGCAGTTATGCCACTGGGCTGGGTCCGTGGTTGAGTCAGAGGCTTGTCCTTCTTTGAGGTACGTGGACTGGGGGTGAGAGAGCTAAGACCCACAAGTCCAGAAGTCCGGTGCCTGCTTCTCTACTGCTGTGAGCTGAGAAAGGCTTTTACATTTTTAAATGGTTGAAAGAAAATAAAAAAGATACAGCTAGTGACATGTGAAAATTACATAAAACTCAAATTTCAGTGCCCATAAGTGAGGTTTTATTGGCACATATCTGCACGCTTGTGGATGCATTGTGCATGTATTAGGTATTGTTAAGTAGTTACAACAGAGACCGTGTGGCCCACAAAGGCTGAAAATACTACAATCTATTGCTTTTCATGAAAAAGTTGGCGACCGCTGGCTTAGGTAATGAGGTACCAGTTGGACCAGGCACATGCAGGTGACTTGTGGGCAAGCATAGCAGCAGGTAACAAGCTCCTGAAATTGGGTGAGGCTTTCAAGATTGGGGTCCACGTGAAAGAGAGTTCTGGGATGAAAGTCATAAAAGATAATATACCCTTTGGCCAGGCGGGATGTTTTCAAATCCTTTGGAGACAGTTAGTGGCCGACGTGATGTGTCTCAACGGGCCTGCCTGGCGCCGTTTCTCCCCTGGAGCACCGTGTAGCAACATGCCCGGTGCCCTTCCAAACAGGGTTGCCACAGAGATCCGCAAACCAAAGGCTAAATAAATAATGTGGTTCTTCCAGAAGGAGGGAAGGTAAGAGGTTGACATTCAGAGCTGAAGGATGCTTGTTTGGCAGGAAGCGAATCTGATCGCTTCCAGCTAAGGAGCCCCTCTGCAGCATGGTGCTCTGTGTGCCTGGGGGCAGGGCTGGCACGCCGCACTCAGGGGCGGCGGGGGGCGGGGGGGCTCGCTTCCCAGTCATCTTCCCCAAGTTTCACTTTCCATCGCTCCGGTGTTCTTGCATGCATGAAGATTTTCACGGACGAGAGAGCAGGCACACATCCTTCTGGGAACACAAAGGCAGTCAGTTCCAGGGCAGCTCACGTTGGGGCCACCTTAGTTCACCTAGACGCACAGCTCAGCATGACTTCTGTTTGCTTCCCGATAACTGGAGTGAAAATCATCACTAAAGGTCAAATTGCTGCAGGCTTGACAAGACAACCACTTGCTCCATAAATCAGCACGCAACTTCCCCACGTAAACAGATCCGGGGGAAAAAAAATCTCCGTAGGCAATAACTGTGTACAGGTAATGGAGACTGGTAATAAAAATGGTTGGATCCAGTTTCAGCGTTTCCCTTGTCTTCTAAACGAGGTTGAAAGCCAATCAAGCACTAAGCCCTTATTTTTCTGACCTGCACTCAGGAGAGTCTAGTCAAATGCAGGAGATGTGAGAGGCAGGGGACCCCTGGGAAAGGAAACCGGGCATGCGTAGCTGCTCTAGGCAAGCGGAGCCTCTGGCAGATCCCCAGAGTGAAAGCCTAGAGCCTTTCAAAGGCTGGGGAGGGTGCAAGGGAGAAGGCAGGGGTGTAAGTGGTGCCCCTTGAAAGGTGCACATTGTTGGCCTGCCCTGATTTACATGGCACCTGTGGGCCCACAGAGAACCTGAGAAGGGGCCCGGGACGGCGGCAGCGGGCAGGTGTTTGTGGTTGCGCGTGTGTGTCTGCACACACACCATTGTAGACTAGGCTTTTTGCAGCTTCCCAGAACAATCAAAACATTTGGGGTTCTGGTGGCCCCATGACGTAGGGCCTCCTGGTTATCTCAGATCTCTCGTGCTCCAAGCAGGCTTGGAAGGAGAGAGTTTCAACCAGCTCTAAGGCTACAGAGGAGCATGTTAGCTACTAAGAAAGAAGGAAGGGTGTAGGCATGGATGGTTCGAGAATTTTTTCAGAGTGAAAGTCGAGGCTCTGAAGTTGGCCTGGAAAGAAGTCTGGGAATTGGGGAGTTGACTTGGAGCTGCTTTTGCACAGAAAACCTACAGCTTTTATGTAAGTCAGTGGTTTTGTTGTTGTGTTGTTGCATTGGAGGGGTTGGAGGTTGGACAAGGAGCATCAAAACTCCCAAGCCACCCGACCCTGGCCCACGGCTACTGAGAAGTCTACTTAGCCTGAGAAGTTTCAGTGTTAAGCCCTTCTCACTAGACAGGAGTTCTAACCGCTCCTGACCATGCCTGCTTCCCACCCTCACAGATAGGAAGGGACATGGAATGTTCTCTCTGTTCCCCATAGAAGCCGTGCCTTCCCCTCCCAGGGGAGTCCAGGAGCCAGAATTCAAACCCAGCTCAGCCCTGACCAGCCAGGTGGCCCTGGGCAAGTCGCTAGTCCCTCTGAAACTAAGGATTCTCACCAGCAAGGTCTGGGCCCCACCTCTCCAATACAGCTGTTTTCGGGGAACTTTGGGCAAGCCCTGGAGGAAGGAAAAACAAGGTACAGAGGGGAGGGGTTCCTGTGAGCATGCATATGCATAAGAAACAGCAGGGTCTGTGCCTGGAAGAAGACGCCTCTGTCCAGACCGAGGGTCATGGCTGAGCTGTGGGCACCAGGGAGCGGTGTCTCTGGGCCCGGTCAGTGCCCACGCCATCCCCTTTTCTACGCCTGGTATCCCGGGAGAGAAAACACCATCAAAGAGAAAGGACAGAACCCTATTCTCTTTGCAGGTGATAAATCTGATTTGTTTTTAAGCTGAGTTATGTGGAAGGGGGATGGGCTCTGTGGCTGAAGCGAGTCTTTCAGAACAGAAATGTGGTTCAGCATTGGGCAGACTGAAATCCAGCCGGAGGCAGTGCCCGCAGTTCTTATGTGGCCCTGGGACTTGTATAAGGAGGGACTTGAGAAGATGCTGATAATGGCCCCTTTGGGGTTTTATGGCCGAGAAATTGGCTACCTCTGCTCACGGAGACCAGCCACAGTTCCCCATGGCCTCCTCCTTGCTGTGTGACCTGGGGTAAGATGCTTAACACCTCTGAGCCTCTGTTTCCTCATACTTAGAACGCAGGCAAGGCAACGGCTGAGGGTGCCCATCTCCTGGGCTTACTGTAAGGACTGGGGTGATGACAGAGCCGAGAGTCCGCACCTGAGCAGACCCAGTCGGGGTGCCCAGGGGTGGGAGCCCCGCAGGCCACATGTCCCTGACACCTCACTGGGCCTTCGATTTATTACCTCCCTTTCCATCCGGAGGTTAAGGAGCCTCATGAGAAATCACGCAGTACCCGTGAGAATGGTACCGTGGTCTTCCCCGCCCGGAAGTCCTGAATTCACTATGAGCTCCAAGCGGCCTCTGCTTTCCAGAAACTTCCTTTTTCATGTTGAATGGTTTCTATCAGCTGAGTGAGCGCATAGACTCTGAGGCTGTAAGGGCAGGCGCTCTTGGAATTCACCTTGTCTCATGCCCTCTCTTCACAGAAGAGGGAATTGAGGCCCAGAGAAGGGCAGGGGGCAGCTGGCACAGGGACACACAGACATGCTGATCAAAGAACCGCGACAGGAACCCAAGCCCCCTGTCTCCCAGTATCAAGATCGTGTGTGATAAATGAGTCCTCTCTGCTCTTGACACTCGGGCAGTCTGCCTTGATAAGGAGGAGGCCCAGAGGAGCACAGAGCTCCGCCGTGACAGGTGACCTGTGCCGCGTTTGGCCGATGCTGTGTTTTAAAGTTTCTGGAACTGGTTCTTAACATTAAAATCCAAAAGATTTCACATAAACATTGCACACTTTCAACCTTCTCTTAGAAATTCAGACATTGGTGACCTTGGCCCCATATGGCCACAGTCACTAGAGGGGATTGGCCTGTGTTCCCCGTAGGCCACGAATGTGGGCTGCCCCGGGCCAGCCCTCTCCTGGCCAGCCTGGCTCGCTGATGCACCTGCCCTGGCTTAGTGGGCGCCCGAGCCCGTGACACCTGAGTGGGACTTGCCTACCCAGGGCGGTTCATCTCCTCAGCTCGTCAGACAACACGCCTGGACAGCAGCCGGTTCCTGTTTTTCCGCCTCTGTGTGCTCTCACCCGGCGAAGCTGGCTCCAGGTGGAAGCAAAGGCTGGAGACACCCCATTCCCTGATGCAGTTATTTTCCTGATGTGCAGGTGAAAACCACAGACTTTCCAGAAGGAATGCTCTCTCTCTCTCCCAGTTGACCCGGTTACAAAGGAAAGTCTTGTTTTCTTAAAAAGCCGAGATCTCGCTGGGGCGTGTGTGTGTGTGTGCGCGCGCGTGTGTGTGTGTGTGGACAGGCTGGTCAGCATTTCCATTACGAACACTTTCCTGGGCTTTACAACCCGGCCATAAAGATGTGTTTTGAACCAAAATTGGTCCTCCCCCAGTGGAACCTGGGAATCTTTATTTCAAGGACTCTTTCAAAAGATCTTTCACTCTTGAAGTGCAAATATGTGTGGTCTGCACCTCTCCAGACCGCATTTGGGGTTTGGGATTTTGCTACATGACATTTTTTCCAACCTATCATTTTAAAGCCACCATCTCCTATATTTATTTCCATGGTTAGAATGGATATTTTCTCTTTTTCTTATGAAGAGCGGGTTGCATAAAAGGGGACTTTGTCTACCGTTCCTGGTTGCCTTGGCGGTACCCCAGAGTGGCTGTCTCTTAAGTGTGTTAATTTACGTGCGCCGACAGAGGTGAGTGGGCATGAGTCAGCTGTGAATTAAGAGGAGGCTGCATCCCTGCTGTGCTTTGCTTGGTGCTCTCGTTCTGAGCCTGGCCTGGCCTTCGTAGATGTTTATGATTTGGCTCAGTGATCTTGACTGTTTTAGTTATCCAGGCTTGATACAGTTGTTCTAGGAAAATTTTGAAAATGCACTCTGTATCACTTATCGATGCTCTTTTTCCAAAGAATTTGTTGGCATGTTAGGTGTGAAGAGGTAGCCTACAGAAAATGCAAACTTAACTTGCCCAGTGCGTCTCCGTTTGCTGCATTCACGCCTACCTCCTCACGCTGGCTTCACATCCTGCGTACCCTGACGTGGCAGACACCGTCCACCTAGGCTCCGAAGCGGGAGACTGTACGTGGCCTTGATTCCTCCTTCCTCTCCTTTCCAGGACCCGGTCAGCTACTTCCTGACCCCTGTCCTGATGAAAACACCCTGACTCGAGCTCCCTCTTTCCCATGGCCATGGCCATACCAGTGTCCTCACCCTCTCTCACCTGGGCTCAGCCTCCTGGCTGGTCTGGCTGCACCTGGCTCTCTCTAGCCAGGCCTCCTCTCTGCTATAAGTTTTAGTCCTAAGAAGTCATGTCTCATCCCATTGTCTTGCTTAAAAACTCGATGGCTCCTGCTGTCTCAGGATGAAAGCCAAATGTGACAGCTGACATACTAATCGATTGTCATGCACCACGTCCCCCTTAGGTGCTTTCTGTGACTGTCACCTGAAGCTGTCATTCCATGGACAACCAGGCCCTTTCCTAAAACCAACACTCTGTTCTCTGTGTCTAAAGGGCTCGCCCCAGATGTCTTCCTTTGGCAAACTCACAGCCCGGATCAAACGTCCCATCCCTCAGAAGGCTTTCTTGATCTTTTCCAGGTGGAGTTGATACTTTATGCAAAGCTCAGGGAGAGTATTTGTCATATCGTGACTTATCTTTCTCAGGGTCTTATCTTCCCTGAGACTATGAACACTTTGAAGATAAGGCCCTGGATCTTTTCTTGATCTCTGCATTTCTGCCACCTAATACAGGGCCCGAACCCTTGGAGGTGCTCCATCAATGTCTTGTGCATTGAATAGTCATCACTAATATTTATAAAATGCTTGGAATGCACCAGGTACCATTTCAAGTGCTTTATACGTGTTAATTTTCCCAGACACCTTCGAGGTATAAGCGCCCTAGAATTCCATTTGCTGGCCAGGAGACTGAGGCACAGAGGGGTTATGTGAGTTCCCCAAGGCCACACAGCCTGGATTGAAGTCAGGCCACCTGAACATTGAGCCTGCTACTGTCTGGCTGAATCCTGACATTATTTGGTTTTCAGTAAATGAGTCCGAAGTCAAGTGCCCCTGATCAACCTTTGAATAGATGTGAGGTGAAGGTTACAGCAGGGACTCAAACCCCGGGTCCATTCCTGACCCTGCAATTTTTATTTCAGACTGCGGACCGAAGGTTTAATCTCTCTGTGCTCATCACCGCCTTGGGTCCCGGCCCCGAGTGAGCCAAACTTGTGGCGAGGTTGACAAACTGCTGGCTGGCCTTTGGGAACAAATCATCCAAAACCTGAAGCCCTGACCTAAGCAAACACTGTCTGGGCCTGTGGACATGCTGACCCCTTGGCCATCACCCTCATTATGTAGGGGTCTCTCTGAGGCCAGAGACCGACTTTGCGCCAGTCTGCAAGCCCAAGTGTGAACGATGGTTTTCTGCACCTCTGTCCAGGGTGCAAGCGACCTGGCAGGATGGTTCTGTGGGGCTGACATTTCCCTGGGAACATGTCAGGAGAACCGTGGGGACTGCCTCCTTCCCAGCAGGATCCAAGTGGCATCCACCTGTTCTGAATGTCACAGCACAGTCTCCCCTGGATGTGGGGACCTGGACTTAGGGCTCTTCCCAGATCTATTCCGCCTGGCCAAGGAGCCGGGGTGGGGCAAACGAGGCCCCTTAAACAGAGGGCAAAGGGAACTAACAGCTAGGTGTGCTGGAAAGAACAGAGACAGGAGCGGGCCTCTCCTGGGATCCAGTGCTGGCTGTGTCACTGAATGTTTATTGCTGTCCCTCCAGCGCAATTCCTTCCCCTGACTTCTTCCAACAGTCCCCACAGTCTTCCTGATCTGCATAGCACTGGGAACGTGGATTTACCACCTGGCCCCAGGCATGGATCCCCAGGCCAGGCCAACCAGTACCCGCTGGCTCCCCCAGCTGCAGTCATTGGTCAGGAGTGGACAGGAGGCCTCAGTCAGTCCATTCAGAGGACCCTTGCTGGGAGTCAGGACAATGAGACTCTTTTCCTTCTGCGTGTGCTGGGGGAATGCTGTAACCCCTGTAACCTCTAGTGCCTGTTAGAAATGCAAAGTCTTAGCCTGACCCCCACCAGACCTGCTGAGTCAGACTGTCAGCCACAGCCTTCCAGATAATTCTGACCAACACACTCCAGTCTAGGAATGTCGTATTTCATCCAATCTACAGACAATTAAGAAAAGTCCCAAAAACAGGCACAAAGAAGTAGGGCGACTCGCCCAAAGTCACACAGCTGGTGAGGAGCCAGAATTTGGCTTTGCTTCCACCCACCCCATGTAAGGGGGCATCCCACTGTTTTCATTAAATTAGGACTATTCTAGCAACAGACGTTGCCCTCACCTTTTGAAGGTCCTCCCTGGCCCAGTCCTTCTCTTCAGAGATGAAAATGAATTTCTCATGCTCCGAGGTTATGTGGGGTGAAGCCTCCCTCTTAGTCACATGCTTATGTGCCTTATCACAGACTCAGGGTCTGCTGTGCTTAGGAGGCCTTAGGGTGGGTGAGGACCTTGTTCTGCCTGCAAGGCAGGCCCACCTTGGCCTGAGAGCCAGGGCAGGCTGGGAGAATGGTGGTTGCCATCATTTAGGGGTCACTGTTGGTCTCTTGGCTGGCTCCTTCCAACTTGATCCGGGCTCCCCGTGTTGGCTCACCAGCCACCCCAAGGCTCTGCTCCATGTGTATATACGGGTAGGTGGCAGGGGGTGCGGGGAGCTGGGTCCTGGCCAGGGCCGTGGCTCCAGTCTGAAAGTCCAGGCATACCTAAGTCGTCTCTCGTGGCTCCCCAATGCCATATTAGGCTGCCCCCTCGGAAGGGTGGAATCTCTGACTCATCCTCCCCCTCCCCCACCCCTTCACTCCTGCCAGTTTTGGCTAAGATTAGATTTCACTCAAATCTGTGGGTTCTAAGGTTTGTGTGCTATTTCAGTTTGGCAAATGACTCCGCGTTGCGAGTCAGGAAGAAGAAGCCCTTTTTCGAAAGGGACTGGGAAGGCCTCTTGGCGGCTCAGTGTTTCCTGAGACCAAGCAGGTGGCGATTCCAGTGCACGGGAACCTGGGCAAGGCCGACTCGCTTTCCCAGTGCATCCTGGAGTTAGTGGATGGGACGCCCGCAAGGAGCGTTTCTTGTCGGAGTAGCAACAAAAACAACAACCAACCCTCCCCGAATGTCCTGCTGGCGCTGGGTGCTCCCTGAATTTTACCAGCCAACACCCTGGGCCCACCGGTTCAACAGCTCTCCCATTTTAGGGATGAGGAAACAGGCTCAGAAAAGTCAGGTCTCAGGCCGTGGTTTTGCCACGCTGGCAGGCCAGGTTGTCGGGAAGAGGCAGGCGAACAGTCTGGAGGTGTGTGCTTTTCACCCCTTGGCCCTGGGGTTTGGAGCGTGAATCCCATGGAGCTTTCCGGATATGGGCATCAGGACAGGATGCAGAACAAGAGGTGCAGAATCAGAGAGTAGGTGGAACAGTTAGGGCCGAAGGACTGGAGCCTGGGCTGCTCTGAGTTGTTGGGGAGACGCTGATGGTTGGTGTCCCCAGTCCTACCCCTGGAACAAGGGCACTGACCACCTCCTGCTCCGCTATCTTTGGCTCATAGTTCAGACTCTGGGGAAAACCTGCGCTGTGTGCTCTGCTGGGCCCAGGTGTCCCTCTCTTGACTTGGAGAGGACAGGGCATCCTGACTGTTGGTCTCACCAGACTGTGTCCATGTTTCCATGGGGTATCTGGACGCTGTGAGTGAAAGACAGGGGCAGAGCTTGATGTCTGATGGGGTGCCAGGCATGCACACAAGGCTGAGTGTCAGTGGGGAGGTCAGCAGGCTTCAGTCTTCTGGCTGTGGGTCTTGTCTTCCTCTCACAGACACCCGGGCGGCCCAGCTGCGTTCTCAAGGACGTCAGACCCGAGGACACTGGTGTGCGGCAGGCTGACTGGTCATACTGAAAGGCATCTTTCAGAGATGGGCCAGTGTGATGGAGGCTGAGAAATGACAGCCTCGCTGGGCTCAGCCCCTCCCTCAGAGCACAGCCCCACCTCGCTGGGCTGCTGCCGGCAGTGTGTGCTGGGTGGGAAGGGGTGTCATTCACGTCAGTTATGAGAACTCACTGCAAGTTCTCTAACCTTCGAAGTTCTGGGGCATAAACGACCAGCAGATAACCAGAGGGAGGTAAACCAAACTACTGTCCCTGAGCTTTCGAAGAACTGGAGATGTCTCAGGGTTGGAGCTGAGCTGATCCCGGAGATGCCCCAAGTCAACCTTTCTACTTCCGAGGGGAAACTGAGGCCGAGAGTAGAAGGCAACGCCCGAGGTGGTACCATCACACTGACTCACAGTCTCCTCCCAGCCACCCTTCCATTCAGTCTACCAGCCACCATTTATTAAGCCCCTACTGCATGCACAGCTCTATGGACGCACCGGGATTTATCCATCCACTCTCCTGGGGAAGAAAGAAGGAAACGAAAATGTAATGGAAGGCTGCAGATGAAGAGTTTTAACCACAGGGTCTCCTGCAAGCACCCGTCTGGCTTCTGAGGGACCTGCGGGCTGGCATCTCTGCCCTGAGAAATACGGTAAAGTTTGAATATTTAGCAAGGACAGACACTGCAGAAGAGGCCGGGGGCGTCGGTGTGCACGCACAAGCACATACAGGTGGCTGGGGTCTGCATGGGGCCTTTCTCCTCCGCCCCGTCGGGGCTGCTGGGAGCGGGGGCTGGTGAAGCCCCTGCAACATGGGGAGAGGGGTCAGGCGGCGCTCACGTGCTGGGCTTGGTCGAGGTGTTTGAGAGTGAAGCATTTAAAACTCCCCGGCAATGGTGAATTCCCACCTGGGCCTTCGCTGCTCTGTGCCCAGCAGCTCGGTTACCTTTCCCTGTACCTGAGCCCATCCTTGCGCTAGTCCTCCAAGTCCCAGGCCACAGGCCTGTTGTCCATCCCAGTCCCCAGAGTCCTCTCTGTAGAGCCGGAGAAGAGCGCCCAGGGCCAGCTCAGGCCCTGGCTCAGCACGGGCACGCTGTGCACAGTAAGGATCAGTGATGAGTTGTGTCCTCTCTCCACTGAACCCTGGCAGTCGGCCCCCACTTTCTCTGTCCAGGCTAACTCGCAAATCGCACCTGTGCAGAAATGCTTGATGCACTGGCTGAGAAAACCTTTTACTTAGTTCCATTCTGGGGCCACAAAGTCATCAAAAGGGGAAATTACACTTTGTTGAGGTAGAATTTAATGAGCACATGGTAGCAATGGCGTGTGGTAGGTTTGAACTTGAAATTCAAGCCCAGGTCTTCTCTTGGGCCAGCTACCGAACTTCCCTAGGCCTTAGTTTTACTGATCTGTAAAATGGATAGGCTTCTGATGCCTATCATCCTAAAAAGGATCTGAGAATCAAATAAAGGACACACACACACACACACACACACACACAGTAAGCCTCAAAGTACTGAGAAAATTCTAGCTGTTATGATTACGTGACCCCCTGATATGGTCCATTTGAAAAAAAAACAAAAAACAAAAACACCTAACCTTGATGATAAAAAGGTAAAAAAAGAAAAAGAAAGAAATTTAGTAACCTGTGGTCCTTGGCTGTTTTCTCTTGAAAGGAAGTTAGAATCCAACAACAACAGAGCCAGCGAAGCTTGAACCCATCAGGTAATCTCCCCGGGGCCCACAGCCCTTTTCCAGGAGCTGAGTGCGTTTATCTTAGGGCCCTAACACAGCGGGCCGGGGCCTTTCTGAGTTAGTGTTCCCTTCCAACAGAGTAACCTGGGCCCCAGGGCTCGCTCGGCTGATGTTATCTTCAGGGTGTGCCTGTACAAAGCAGAGAGGTGGGGACACAGCCACTCGGAACAGCAGGGGCAGGAATTTTGTGTGGGCAGCCAGGCCTGGAAATGCTGGGGACTTGGCCTCTCTCTGCAGACTCCCTGCATTGCAGGAGCAGGATGGGACATTTACAATCGTTCTCTGACCTGACTCTTACCTGGAGAACACGGGAGGCTTCCCAGCATGTGAAAGGGGAATGGCGCAAGCAAGGGGCTCACTCCAGGTCCCTCTGGCCCGAGGATAGGGAGACCAGTGCTCAGTGCTGGAAGAAGGCAGGGTCAGCCGAGCTGCCCCAGAGAGAAAAAGAGTCTTGGCACAGAAGAAGGGTGTGGCAGTGGGAAGCCCCCCAGTACATGGGAAGAAGGTGGGATTGAGGAGCATTTAGACTTGGGTTTTCCCACTTTTTCCAGCTTTGAGATGTGGGATTAAAACTCTAACAGTGCCTCACAAAGATGAAATCCTCCAGAACCCTCACGCTGTGTCCTGCAGCTCCACCAGCACGGGGGCTTAGCCTCTCTGGACCTCCTCGGGGTCTCCAGTTGCTCCTATATGGGCCCTGCTCAAATAATTGTTTGTGGGAAGGTCGGGAAATGATGAGAGTCCAGATGTGTGATAATTGCTCAGAATCCCTTACTGCGCATCAGAGCCGGGCTGACACTGTCCACCCTCCCCACCTCTCTCTACCCCCGAGGCTGGCATGTGTGGGCACACCAGCAGGCTACTGGCTTCCACTGGGTTTGTGACCACAGAAAGGGAACAGAGTTTGGGGAACCAACTCCTTTCACATCCATCCTCTGCTACCTCCCGGCTGAGGTGAGGTCACCTCAGGCTGCCATTGTCACTTGACCTTGGGTCCCAGCTCCTCTCAAGGGCTCAGCATCCTAGGCTCCTCTAGGGTGAGGAAACTGCATCGGGGGTGGTAAGGGCTATGCGGTTGCCGTGTTTCTGCACCATTGCTGGGTTCCCCTTACACCACCTACACCCTTCTGGAATTATCTATCTTAAGTCTACCTCCTGGTCCCCGCTGAGCTCCCCATGATGTCTCAGTCTGCGACCCTCTCTCCTCCCCGTCGCACCGCCTGTGATTTATCTTTCCAGTCTGGCCTCTCTGGGTCACAGCAAACTCTGCTCACAGCAGTCACGGCACTGCGTGCACGCTCGGTAAGGCAGGATCGCTCGGCTCTTTCCTGCTTGCCCAGCATGGCCCAGAGGGTTGCTTGTCTGGAGTTTGTATGGAAATCCAGACGCTGGAGTTCTGCCCCAGGCCTGTTGTATCCAGACCTCTGGGGTGGGGCCCGGGATTCGGATCAGCAGACAAGGGTTAAAATGCAACAAAGGAGATGGCTGGCATCTGTGTGTTCATGGGGTTTGACACACGAAGGTCCCGTCGATGGTAATTTGTGCGAGAAGCTTGATTTCCGGCGTGGTCACCGTCATGACTCTGCTCACTCGGTGTGGACGGTGTGCGTGGGTGTGTGTGAGTGTGGCCGCATGTGTAGAAAGACTCTGCTCACTGCTCCTTTCCAGCCTTCATTCACGCTGACTTCCTGCGGGAACAGAAGAGAAATGCCCTTCCCTTCTGCGCATGCGCAATAAATCCCCGGTCTTTCCGGGCCCTCCAGCTGTAGCCTGCCCACCGCTGCTTGTTGCACGGCCGGTGGGGAAGCAGAGGGAGACGGGCCGCACCTGAGAACCACTCTGCTGTGTGTGAGAATGGGAACTAAGTTTTACATTTTCTTCCTTCTCCACCTCTCGCTGTTTATTGATTGCCTCCTCTTCGCCAGGGATCATGTGGGGTGGGCTTTTTTTTTTTTTTACGTCAGGTCATTGATCTTTGCAACCCTCATAAAGTAAACATTATCATCACCATTTTACAGATAAAGAAGCCAAGGGTCCGGGTGGGTGGCTGGGTGGGGGGTAGATAACTCATGCAAATGGCAGGATTGGGTTTTCAACCCAGGTCTGACTCCAAATCTTCTGTTATAAATCAGCTATTCTCAAACTCTTTGGTCTCAAGACTCTTTTACATGCTTAAACATGATAGAGGATTCCAAAAAGCTTTGGTTAACATGGCCTCTATCTATTAATATTTATCCCATTAGAAATTAAAACTAGGAAGAACATTGAAGTATTTATTTCACATAAAATAATAATAAACCCATCACATATAAAACATATGACTTTGTAATGAAAATTAAGTATATTTTGCAAAATAAAAAAAGTGGCATTATTGTATAGTTTGCAAAACGATTGTCTATTGTACTAGAAGACAGCTGGATGCTTCCATTGGTTATGTGTTCGATCTGTTGTGATACCACAGGTCACCCAGGCTCTGGAACGCTCCACCGTATACTTCTGAGACAGTAAGAGTGAAAAAGCCACGGAACACTTTAGTATTATTAGAAAAATCATCTTAAACCCGAGGGATGCCGGGGGATCCTTGGGGAACCTTTGTTCTAAGTTGATAAGCTTTGTCCTTTCTTTGCGTTCTCAAAGTCTCTGGCTACTTCTTGTCTGTCTTCAGCCCAGCCTGGACCTCATGCAAGCCCACCTGTTGTTGGGCAGAGCGAGGGTGAGCGCAGGGGTGGCCGGTGGGCTCGGCTCTGCTCTGCCGGGGGGCTTCTGGCGGGAGGCCGCGATCTCTGCACGGTGCAGGGGACACAGGAGAGAGGCCTGTGTGGTCTTGACCATGCTTCACGGGAATGTGCGGGCTCAGCTTTCTGATGATCCCATGACCTGAATGAATTACCATCATTTATTTTCGAGTGAAAAAGAAAAATATACACATTTCTCTAACGAATGGAAAATCAAAATATATCCCTGTTGGTTGGGGGAAGATAGGAATGAAGAGGTGGAGCACAGGGGACTTTTAGGGCAGGGTAAATATTTTATATGATTCTATAGTGGTGGATACACGTCTTTATACAATTGCCAAAACCCAGAGAATGTACATCACCAAGAGGAAGTTATAATACGAATGATGACTTTAGTTAATAACAATGTATCTATACCAGTGCATCAGTTGAACAAATGAATCACACTGATGCAAAATGTTGATAATAGGGGGAAAATAATAGAGGGAAGGGCGAGAGAGTATATGGAATTCTTTGTACTTCCCCTGCATTGTTTTCTGTAAACCTAAAACTGCTCTTACAAAAATAAAACAAAACAAAAAAGACCCCTGCCAGCCTGGGCATCAGCCAGGGGCTCCGTGTGGTTTGGGGGCCGGGGTGGTCCAGTGGGAACCCCTGGACCATGGTCCTGACTGCGCCACGGTGCTGGGGAACGGCACCCACTCCGGTGTCTTGGTCCCGCCCAAGACTTCTCTTGGGATCTTTCTCCCATTGTCTGCAGCTCCCAATAGTCTACAGTAGCATTAACGAGGATTTGGAGGGTGTAATTCTGGCGGTGAGACTAGTAATTAGAGGATTGTTTAAAAGACTCCTGGTGTTGTTTAATTACTTGAGAACCATGAGCCCATCACCGTGGGGATAATGGCCCCTCTGCAGCATGATGAAACAGGAATTCCGAGTGTCTGCCGGCGGGAGCTCCGGTCCTGAGGTCTGGGCAGGGTCCCAGCTCTCTGCCCGTCCCCCTAGGACTTCCTAGGGTTGGGAACCTGACCGGAAAGCATTTGTGACTGTGGGAGGGGTCAGAAGATGTGGCCACTGAGGGGTGTGGACTGTTAGTTGATTACCAAGACAGACAAGCTTTGGCCACACTGTCTCCTCCCCTGATCTTCTTTTAAACAAGCCAGGTCTGGAGAACAGACCGTGTTACTGCCATTCTTGGTTCTTGGGGGTCTGGGGGACTTGGGGCTGGGACTACAGTGAGCCAAGAGAGTCACCTAGGGTGCCAATTTTAAGGAGGTACGGTAAGTGCAGGCTCCGCACCTGAGGGTGCCTTATGCACCCAAGGTGCCTTGCTTGCCGCTCTGCAGTCCTGACCCTGCTGTAAAATGTGCCTCACCTCGATATCTGTTTTATTGATGGACTAATTGTTTTTGAGAGGATGTCTGTTGAAACTGGGGACAGCGAAACAGGGAAGGGCTTGGGGTAGAAACAGCAGCACGAGAGAGTCTGGCAGGGCTGCTCTGGCTGACTGAGAAGTCGAGGAAAGGGGGTCCTAGAGACAGGTTCAGGGGGGCCGCCCAGGATGAGCTGTCACTGCCCACTGCTGTCCTGGTTGCAAGTCTCTCAGGGTCCCTTAGGAGATGCATGCCTGAGGGCAGAGCGGGGGGTGGGGAGAGAGGCGTGGCTCTGCTCCCAGGAGGGGGGGCTGTTTTAATCTCCAGACGTGTTACCTGTCTTCCCCATGCCTGAGTCACACACCCTGGAACTGGTGCTCAGTGTGGTCTCCTCACCCACATGCATCTGGTTGCCCAGCTCCCTCGGGGCTGGCAGTCTCGGGAAATGCGCTTGACTCTGGAAGGTTCCTTCCACGGCCCAGTGAGCACACAGGTTCCCAGATAAAAACGTGCTCAGGAGACAATGAGTGGCTGTTCTGCGACTGAAAGGGGAGACCCTGGTGATGGGTGACAAGGCATGGGGAGGCTTTCTCGCACACTTTCATTAAGACTTTTGCCTTTTGGGTTAGGGACGGCGGGGTGCTGTGTGGGGACAGGTACTGCAGTGAGCCTCTCAAAGAATTTATTTGAGTGTGTGTTTGGTTCTCTCTTTGCTCAAGCTTTAATTAGTAATATTATAACTTTCCACTTAATCATTGACCTAAATGAGTTGTATTTTTATCTCAGCAGGAGTCTGGCTGGGCTGAGACAGCTGCGGC
The DNA here is from genome assembly GCA_004024845.1 of Tonatia bakeri. Classification (NCBI taxonomy): domain Eukaryota; kingdom Metazoa; phylum Chordata; class Mammalia; order Chiroptera; family Phyllostomidae; genus Tonatia; species Tonatia bakeri. The sequence continues at coordinate 419,272 of PVIA01000375.1, forward strand.
AGCTGAGTGAGAGGGAAAACTCTGAGTCGAATATTTGGGCTGGCAAGTGATAGCACTTGTGCTCCGAGATAAGGTGGAGACTTTTTCCAGCTATGTTTTAAAATAATAAAAAAAGGAGTCTCCTGCTGGAGATAAGCGATAGAAGTTGGTGGGCAGCATCTGGAGCTGTAAAAGGTGGCTGGGGCCAGGGGGCGGGGGGTTCACCGAGAGCAGCACGGACCAAGATTATTGCTGCAACCAAGATGGTAAGTAATTAAGGTTTTGAAAGTTTTCTCCAGGTGCACAATAGACTGCTCAGTATCTTGGATTCTTGCACTGGGGTCAGGTTAACTATTAAAAGAGGACAAAAAGTTTTCTAACAAAGCCTGACGTTGATTTCAAGCCTGCTCTGTCCCTGCTGCTTAGGCAGGTCTTGCTGTAGCCTCAGCTTTTTCCCTGGCTCTCTGGAGAGCTCTGGTGGATTGGATTCCCTTCCCCGCCTGGGTGGATGGTGTTTGACTTCACTGAGCTGGTAAATTAGCTTGCTCATTTTCTACCTGGCCAGTGCGTGTCTTTTGCCACCACTGTGGCTCAACGGAGTCCCAGCTGCAGGAGAAGGGGGGACTGACAATCACGGCACCTCTTCCCTAACCCGTAACTCTCTCGGCCAGCACCCAGCGCTGGGCCTGTGGCGGACATTCCTGCTGCCTTCCTCTCTCAGAAAGAACAGGTTGCATTTTTCATCGCAGACGTGTGCAAATCATAGTTTTCTTGTGCCTGAAATTTTCTTTCCTAGGCATCCTTTTTCAGTCACTTTGATCTGGAGGATGCATTCACATTTTCCTTGACAATATAAATCATCTCCAGCAGCACAGAAAAGGAGAACATTCCCTTAAATAACTCCTCAAACTGAATTAAAACATTAATTATTTTGCATTATTCCCTAATTCTTCCCTCTCTATCTTCCATTCTCATCTTGTCTTCGAATGGGAAGCTTCTGGACCTGTCAAGGGTCTCAGCCTCCTTGGTTTGGGCCAGCCTGTGTCTCCAATGAGACACTTTCTTCACAAAGGGAAACTTTTCATTTGGTTAAATTGGTACAGAATGACTGTCTCAGAATCAGCAGATTTAAAATGACAAAAAGTGTGTTAAATGTTCGTTTTGTTTTTTTTTTAATTTTGAATGCCCATTGACAAATGGATAAAGAAAACATGGTCCACACACAGACCTGGAATATTATTAAGCCTTTAAAAAGGAGGAAACCTTGCTATTTTACGACAGTGTGGACAAACTCGGAGGACACTTTCTAAGTGAATAAACCGCACGTAGAAAGCCCTCACTGATATGCGGAATCTAAAGTAGTCAAACTCACAGCTGAAGAGAGCAGAGTGGTGGCTGCTGGGGGCTGGCCAGTGGGGCAGCAGGGGGCTGTTTGTCTGTGGGCACAAGCATTCTGTTATGGAAGACGAGTGAGCTCGGCAGGTCTAATCTATAGAGTTGTGGCTGACTTGCACTCACTTGGAGGGTAAATCTTAAGTGTTCTCACCACACACACACACACACACACAGGAAGTACGAGGTGCTGGATGCGTTAATCAGCTCAATCGTGGTGATCATTTCACAATTTATATGTATGTCAAACAGCCAGCTGTAATCTTAAACATGTACACTTTTTTAGTTGTCAATTGCACCTCGATAAAGCTAAACCATGTTTGTGAAAGAAGTGTCAGCAATCACCTCCCCAAATGTGTGCCGCAGCAGTCAGGACTCCTTGGGCAGCAGGGGCCGGAAAGTTGCTCAATACACAGACACTAGAGAAAACATCGGGGGGTAACTCCCGGAACTGAAGGGGGTCCCCAGGCCAGGCAGCTCCAGGGTCTCAGGAGCAGGTGCTCGAAGAGGGGGGCTCCACCCACTCAAGCTCCCTATAGTCCCACCTACAATCTTAGAAGCTCATCCACTCCAAAGGGCCATGCTGCCCATACCTTTGGGGTTGCAGCCTGGGACCTTGCAGCCAACAACAAAATGGGGGTGTTTCCAGTGTGCAGAGTGTTTAGAAACCCCGGAGAAGGGCTCAGCTTGGCTCACGTGCTCAGCCAGCACAGGAACGCTAACAGAGAGATGTGGGCAGGAAGCACACCAGCACCGCAGCCCTCTTCTCTCACAGGGAGAAATTGTACGTCCAGAAACATCCGAGTGACACTGGCTGTTCCTGGGGGTGCTGCAGAGTTGCCCTCACACCTCCTGATGCCCCACACAATACACTTGCCCCAGCCCCACAGGCCCACTTTACCCGCTGTGTGCCAAAGGCTCCCCTCCTCTCTCCTAGGAAAAACGAGTGAAGAGTAAGCCATGGCCAACTGGAGCCCCCGATTAACCAGAAAAGTTTTCCATTCACCTTCAGGGGGAAGTTGAAGTCTTGGGGGCTTGCTTCGCAAGCTCACGTAGGCAGCATGCTCCGGTGTCAGTGTATGTATGGCTTCGTCTCCCATCGCTTCCAAATGTCTTTTGTTAGCTCTTCTTATTGTGATGAAATGGACAGAATATGAAGTTTGCAATTTTAACCATTCTAAGTGGACAGCTCAGTGGCCTAAAGGACACTCAGGATGTTGTGTCACCATCAGCACCACCCCCATGTCATCATCCTAAACAGAAACTCTGTCCCCATTAACTACTAACTCCCCACTCCCCACTCCCTCCCCCCCAGCCCCTGGCAACCCCTAGTCTACTTTCTGTCTGTTTGAATTGGCCTATTCTAGAGACTTCAGAGAAGAGGCATCATATAATCATTGTATTTCTGTGTCTGACTTATTTCACTTAGCATAATGTTTTCAAGGTTCATCCACGTGGCATGTCTCCGAATATCATTCCTCTTTATGGCTGAATTTATATAAGTAGTCCATTCATCTGTTGATGGACACTTGGGTTGTTGCCACATTTGGCTCTTGTGAATAATGCAGCTACGAACACGGGCGTCCATCAAATGCCTTTTGGCAGTGCTGAATAAATATTCATTTTCATGAAAACGATGCTGTGGTGTCTCCAATTACAACAAAAAAATTAAGGTTCCCATCAAAATGGAGGCTCTGCAGGATCATGGAGAATGGACAGGTTCCAGAATCCTACGGATTCATCTTCAACGCCGGGGGTTATGATTTACTAGTTTATTTCTGGGCTGCTCTGAGGATCCAGGGCTTTCCAAACCTACTTAGTAATCAAAAATGCCTGTAGCCCTTCTAAAAGACGTGGATGCCCGAGCCCACCCCAAAAACTACTGACTTAGAAAATCCAGGAGTGAGGTCTGGAAGTCAGCTTCTTGACTGAAACCCCAGGTGCTGCCGATGAAGCCAGATCTAAAACTCATCGCTGAACGTAAGCCTATGGAGCCCGCCCCTAACGCAGGACTCATTACAGAGTAGGAGTTTGACGAACAGAAACCTGCCCCCTGCCCCCTCCCACTTCTTTACGCTGTACCTGTGAAGACAGGACAGAGGAAGAATGCTAGCAACAGGGGCCATTTCGTGTAGTAACAACAAAATGTAATGATGGGTTGTTTTCAATTTTGAGCAACAAGCTGCAAGTGATTTTTCGCAGTTTAAGTTCTAAAATTATTCACTTTGTTTATTCATATCTGTTTATCATTTGGGTATAATTGCATTGCACGGAGTTTAAATTTGCCAGCGAGGGGGCTGTGGGGGAAGCGAGGCCAGAGGCAGGTAGTGCATCATTTTGTGCAGAGGAGTGAACGTCTCAGAGGTGGTCATGAAAACCCAAGCCCCTCTCGCTGAGAAAGAACCAGTGCATTTATATAATTTATATCCAGCAAGATTGATTTTTTTAGTGTGTATGTGTGCGTGCCCTTCGAATTATAAAAGGAGTGGACACAGGGAATGTGGTAGATGTAATTTGTTCCAGGTTCCAAAAAGTATATTTGTGTCTTAGGAAACCTTATGAGAAAAATGTAATTCAAATTGGCTGGGAGACGGGAGCTGTCAAATAGATTGAAAGCTGGGTTATAAACCAAGACTAACGAGAGCCTGCAACATGCATGGAGTTAGGGATGGAGGCCAAGAGGATCATGGCGAGGTCTTACAGGGGAGGTAAACAGCCTATTAATTAAGGTAGCAGATGGCAGCAAACTGGGAGATGTTTCGGATTCCAAGGACGGAGAAACAAAGGAAAATGCGGGATCTGCTGTGGGGCTAGGGCATTAGAAACCTCAGCACGAAATCAATGACGGGAAAGTAACAAGCGCTGCAGGTCATCTCGGAAGCCAGCAGTATCAGGAGTATCGAGGCGGGTAGAAAGAGACTGGAAGTGTCAGTAGAATGGCTAAGAAGCTGCTGGAGAAAGTGGTCCAGGAGGCGCTAGCACAGTTTCAGGGACCTGGCCGGTCTGCTTGGTACGTGTGCCTGAGCGGAAGGTAACCTAGGTCTGGGTAGGCATGGTTGCGAGATCTCCCCAGTGAGCATGTGCAGACAGGAAATTGCCCTAGAAGGGACTAAACTGGATGTAAATTAAAGAAGTAAATTAGTGCAGGGGGAAAATGCAAGTGTGCTGAGATAGCCAGTGAGATCTGACCAGTGTAGGAAGGCAAAGTGATGAGGAAGACAGCTGTGGGTCTCTTTAATTGCGGCCCATCCTCGACTCTCCCCCTTGCCTTCAGTTAATTCCTTAGCCTTTTTGAGCCTCAGTTTCCCACCCGTGTACAATGAGGCCAAGACTCCCTGCCTTCTAGAGGTATCGTGATTTTGACGAGACTTGTGTGTAGGTCACCACGAACATAGTGAGTCTGGAGCACAGGCAGTCTCCTCCCCGAGCTTCTGGGCAGTGGAGGTGATCCGCCCCACTGGAGGTGGGGACCGCGGGGGAAGTCTGGCCAGCGTGTTTACAACGGTCCCTGTGTCTCGGCTCTCATTTCCCACGTGCAGAAGCCGGTCGTGCTCTGTTGTATCGCATGGAGTCACATTGAACTTGGGTCCGTCGTAAAGCCGTCCCATGAAGTGAGGATCGCATACGGTCAAAATCATCCTCGAGAATCCCTGGAAGAGCCCATAAAATACAGTAGTTTGCTGGTCTCTCAAAAAGTTCTTTTCAACTAGTTTTTCCTCCAGGGTTGAAACTGATAACCTCCTCCCCCCCCACACACCCCCACCCACCCAGTGAGCATAAGGTGAAGTAGTTGGCTTATGGGCCACATTAAATAAAAAATAGATGTTTTAACCCTAAGATGGCACTTGGATGGTAAGATGCTCACGCTAGAGGGGAGCCCAGAACTGAGGGGTGGGCTCTCAGGCGGTGCTGACCCCACACCTGTGCAGGCAGGTGGAGCTGCACCTCCCGTTCTATGCTGAGCCACTCGTGGAGATTTCCTCCGTCTCTTCGGGCTGCTCCAACAAGAAACCTTGGCCTGGGTGGCTGACACAACAGAAAGTTATTTCTTGTGATCAGGAGGTAGAAAGTCCAAGGTTAGTGCACTGGCTGATTTGGTGACTGGTGGGGCCTGCTTTCTAATTTTCAGATGACCATTTCTTACCGTGTTCTCACGTGGCAGAGCCAGCAAGCTCTCATTTCTTTCTCTTCTCCTATGGACACTAACGCCATGATGGTCTTCCCTGCCCTGCCTGAGAATCTTTCTAAACCTAATCACCTCCCAAAGACTCAGCATCCTCATATACCATCCCTTTGGGAGTCAGGGCCTTCAACACACACATTTGGGGGGACATACCAACGTGCAGTCTGTGACAGAGTTGAAATAGACTGGCCCCTTTCACTTACACGTGTCTCTACGTTTCACCCAAGTCGTAGCACACATTGGTTCTTCATTCCTTATGCCAGATTGTATTCCATGGCATTGCATGGAATTCCATTGCGGGCACACAACACATTTGGTTTCTGCTTTCACCCACTGATGAACATGGAGGTCGTTCTCACTTTCTGGCTCTCATGAGTCATGCTGCCACGGACATTTACACGTAAGAGTTTATTTGAACACCTGTTTTCCACCCCTTGGCCGTGCACCTAGGGTTAGAAATGCTGGGTCATACTGCACTTCTGTGGGTTACTTTCTCTGGGGCCATGAAGCTGCTTTCCAAATACACGGTAACATTTCCCATTCCCACCAGCAATGTTCGAGGTTCCAACTTTTCCACATCCCTGCTAAAAACTTATTTTCCGTTGTTTCCTTGTTAGAGCCATCCTGGAGGGAATGAAGTGGGTGCTCGCTGTGGTTTCGATCTGTGATTCTCTGACGACTAATGATGCTGCGCGTCTTCCCATGTGCTCACCGGCCATCTGTGTCTCTTCTTTGGGGAAATGTCTATTCAGAGTCCTGCCCATTTTTAAATTGGTTTGTTTGTTGCTTTTGTTGTTTTGAGTTAGGAATTCTTTATATATTCTGCATACTGGACTCTGATCAGGTATATGAATTGCAAATATTTTTTCTCCTTCTGTGGACTATTCTTCTCTTTCTTGACGATATCCTTTGATATGCAAAAATTTTTAAGGTTGGTATAGCCTGATTTATCTTTTTTAAAAAATTTGGTTGCTTGTGCTTTTGGTGTTATATCTAAGAATCTATTGCCAAACCCAAGATAATAAAGATTTACCCTGTGTTTTCTTTTAAGAGATTGTTTTCTCTTTTACATTTTTAGGTCTTTGATTCATTTTGATATAATTTCTGTATATAGCATGAAGTAATAATTCAACTTCATTCTTTTGCATCCTTTTAAATCGCTGCATAACATTCTGTTCCATAGTTTATTTAACCAGTTTTCAGAGCCGATATTTGGGTTACTTCCAATCTTTTACTGATCAAAACAATAATACAGTGAATATTCTTGTATGTAATCACTTCCTATCTGGGCATATTTGTAGGCTAGGTTCCTAAAGGTGGAATTGCAGGATCGAAGGTTGATTGGCTAATTGCTGTCCCTGGAGGCTGAGCAGGTGGCATGCCTTCCGGCACCGGGGAGACGTGTTCCCCACACCCTTGCTGACCCTGGTAGATCTTTGACAACCAAACAGGTAGTTTTAATTTGGAATGTTCTTAATATGAGCAGGGTTGCACACCTTTTAATATATAGGGTCTGGCACAAATAGCACCCCCTTTTTATTACAAAATCAGAAACATGTAATTCTGTAACATAACAATATCATACTCAAGCACGCCATATGACATTTTAGGTGAAATGTTCAAATTAAAACTATACATTATTGTACCTATGTTATTACTCTACCAACTTCACTCAAGCAGGAGTTCCTTCTGCCAGACCCTGCATTTTAAGAGCCCCAGCCTACACTATTCTAGGGTGTTTCTAGCTCTTTTGTGTCCCCATCTATTTGTTAAACTTTTTAATTAGATGAAATCAAATAAAAACACAAACCTAGCATAGCCCTGAAGGGAGAAGACATCCCACTGAGGGTTGGCACTGAAGCTTGGCGGTTTCTGGGCAACAAACTGAGGTTCGGAGTGAGGAAATAAATAAATAACCCAAATGGGCGATTTCAGGGCAGACCAGAGCCCAGACCTGAACTCCCTGGGACTACTCACTCACACCCAGCTCCTGGCCCACCCTCTCATCAGCTGGGTAGCACGGAGGCAGGGCCCCTGGGCCTCCCTCGCCCCTTCTAAAGATGGATAAGAAAGCCACCTCCTTATTTAGAGAGGTGGCGTCATTCTCAAGGAGGGCCCCTGCTTCCAGGTCACTTGGCATCACGTGGCACCCCTCTGTCCAAGAAGTGTCTGGGTAGTCACCCTCATGCTTCTGAAAACCTGCAGCCCAAGGAATAATTGCATAAATTAAGCCTGGTGGGGTTTGGGTATCAATTATTTTCTGTCATTTTGTCACCTTTCATGAGTTAGCTACTGCTTTCTCTTCCCAGCCTTAGGGAAGGGACACAAAATTCAGAGAACAAAAGAGGCAAATTCTTGCCTTTTGAATTTAAAAGGAGAACCAGATTAAGAGATAGGGCCCCCTGGTTATCAGGACCCGGAGGGACCCCAGGGAGGAGATGAGATTAGGATCAGTTGGGTCCTTTAGAAGGGACTCCAGCCTCCCAGGCAGGTGGGGACTCAGTTCCAGGGGACCTGAGCCCCACCTCTTTAAGGGGGTCTGGCTCTGGGGTAGAAATGGCTACTCAGGAGGTTGCTTTGCAGGAGGTCTCTGCATCTGGGTGTGAATTTAATTTTTATGGAGCTTGAGGCTTAAACAATTTGGGGTCTTCTTTAGAAAACAGGATTCAAAAGTATGAATTCCAAATTGTGTACAGGTGGGTTTCTTTGGGGGTGACAAAATGTTCTGGAGTTAGAGGTGGCGGTTGCACAAGTCTACAAATAGGCTAGGACCCACTGAACTGCACGCTGTCAAGGGGGTGGGTATCACGCCGTGTGAATTCCATCTCAACTTAAAAAAACACACTGTGAAAAAACAGATTAGGCATAGGATTCTCGAAGGAGTCAAACAGAAGGGGACTAGATCCCGCCTCCCCCCTGGCCTGCCTGAGTGAGCTTCCGGGAACTTGGGTGCCACCCCAGGGGAGGAGTGGGAATGAATGGTGACAAGGCTTCCACTCTGTTGGATGGCACCAGGAAAACGAAGCAGTGGCATTTCTTGCCCTCCTGACTTTATGAACTGAGACTCAAACCTTCCATGTGTGCACCAACTCTGGCTGAGAGGGCCAGGCCTCCCTCAGACATGGCAGGTGATGATGGAGCCGGGAGGGCGAAGAATCCATGCCTTCTGTGCCGGGGAGGGCTGGCCCGAGGGGACCCCGCTCCTACCCTGCGCAGTTCTGGATGGAGAAAACGTCTGCAGTCTGGGCAAACAGACGAGGCTCTTTGGAGGCCAGGGATATGCCACGGTCATATTTATAATCGAATCCTTGTTTATCTTGAAGCAGACCTGGCTCTCGGCATAACTTCTGTTCCTCCTATTTTGAAGATTCAGCCCAAAACACATTTCAGGGAATAAGGAGAGAGCACAGGTTTGAAAATGAACCAGCAAAATAAATCATTGTGTTTCTGACATGATGCCCATTGAATACTTTTCAATTCTTAGCTCTGGCAGCAGCCTGTTAAAAAAGCACACACACACACACACATACACACACACATATACACAAAACCTATCACATAATTCTTTCTGAAAGGCTCATTCAGCAGGCCTGCCCCTCTCGGCTCCCAGCCCCCCTCTTCTCCTCTCTTCTCTCTCTCTCTCTCTCTCTTTTTTTTTTCCTTTTAAACCAGCCCTTCTGGTGAGAGGGCAAGTGTACATACAGTCTTCCTTTGTGTTTGTAAAACAGAGCCATATCAGTTGAGCAGTAACGATAACACTTGTAGTTATGCAAGCAGAGATAACAGTAATCAGATCTCCTGCTCTCGGCAAAAACCAATGGCCAAACCTCTCACAAAGGGTAAGAGGCGTGTTGTGCTGAAAGGGGAGGGGATGTGTATGTGTGTTTTTGTTTTACCAAAGTACCAAGCACCTTCTTCAGCCAGACTCCTGGTTAAAAGCAGCTTCAGAAGTTGTCCAATGAAGGGGACCCTGCCCTGACTGGAGATGTGCAGTGCCTCTCCTGGCTCAGATTGTCTTGGCTGTTTTTCCGTGCATCAGATGATTTAGGCCTGCCTTTGCTCTCCAGCAGGTAACATGACCTCTCTCTATTGGAAGGAGCGCAGGCTAATGAACTCACTCAAGCAGAGGCCAGTGGAATGATAGCATCAGTTTGTGATGCCATTTGGATGTTTTAAAAGAAAGGTGTTGTTCTGGAGTTGCCCTTATTCTTTCCAAATCTGATTTCCCTCAGGGGGTTTCTGTTGCCCTGTTACCCAACAGCATGCAAATGTATTGATACCCGGGACTTTTGACAGTGGCAAGAACTAGAAGTTGCAATTGCCTAGGTATGTCAGACCAAAAACAGACCCCGGGCATGTACAGGTTTGATATCAAGACTGAGGTCCTGAAAATGTGATTCATGCTTGGAGATCATGAACTTAACTCTTTAAGTGTTGGGTGTCTGAGTTTTTCTGCTAGTTGGTTTCTCTGATTTCATTTTGGAGTTGCAAATGAATTATTTTTTTGGGGTGGGTGGGGGGTGGGGAGGTAGTGTTGAGTTCTCCAGATGTAAACAATGCCCTCCTGTAGACCATATGCCCCATCATGGAACAAGGGTCAAGAGACATCTCCTGATTCCTATTGACTTAGTCTGAAACTCGGATCCACTATAACCATGTTTTCAAGAAAACGGGGACCAAACTATTTTTCTGTTCTCTTCTAAAGTGTTCCTAATTACATTTAAAGTGGAATACATGTTTTTCAACTTTTCTTCTGGACCCCTGAAGAACTGTCCCAGTCTGTTCCACTTTTCTTCTTATCTCTATTCCAAAAAGAACCTGGAAATAGGTGAGACCGAGTCTACAAAGGATTTTAGATGCACAGCTGTGAAAAATAGCATCATAAATCATGACTTCTTCGCAGTGGGGGAGGGGATAGAATAAGGGAATAAATATTATTTATTTTTTAAAGATACACTTTCTTCCCTGTCTTCAGCCATAAGTGTTTGAATTAAAAATTATACTTCCAATGCTGTGCAGATGTTGGCATTTTGAAACCAAATGCTATTGGCCTGTGCGTTGCTAAGCAACCCGTGCAACCCAATCAGCACGGGATTTTAAATGGAAACTGGTCCAAGAGACAAAATGAAGCTCCCCCTTAGCTGCATCTGCTGCAGTGGGCCTGGGGGGCAGGACAGGCTCTCTGCTCACTGGCTCTGGTTGGAAGTTCAGCTCCCCTGGCTTCCTCTGCCTGAACATGCACTTTAATTTCACTGTGTCAGTTCTCATTATCTGTCTACATGGAATCCCCTCTTTGGTTTTCAGAAATAATTAAGTAAAAAGCCCTTTCACTCACTGCGTTTTTGGCGTTGATAAAGACATTTGAGGCATTTCAGACCAGGCAGAGGCTGGTTTCAGAGAAGCCTTTGAAGATGTGCTTTCAAGACAGTTCTGACAAACCGAGGCAAACAGACCAATTAACCCCAGAATCGAAGCCCTGGCTGCTTTAAACTCCCTTCAAGAGAAATTAGCCCTAATGTTAATAAAGTGGGTGTTAGACCATTTCAGAAGATCCACTTGGGCAGACTGAGTCAGCTGGAATGGAATTAACACATCGTGTTGCCAGAGAGGAGCTTTGTGCTGGTATGAATTTTTGTTACAGTTGCTGTCTCAAAGCTAGAAAAAAATGGCCAAACCACAGTTGGATAAGAAATTCCTAGTGGAATAGTACAGGTTTGTATTAAAAAAAAAGAAAGAAAGAAAGAAAAGAAAAGAAAGAAGGAAAAGAGAAAATATTTGCTAGCTTTGTAAAAGGAACCAAACCTGAAAACAACACACCCACACACAAACGAGAAAAAGCTGACGAGGAAGCTCCCAGAAGTGTGTCCTCTAAGGCTGAGTCTGCAGTCGGGGTCATGGTTACAGTCCGGGCGCCGGCTCCCCAGACATAACCCCCTTCGCTAATCCTTCTCTGCTTGATCCTTTATTGATTTTTCACATTGCGGGGGAGACCGCCCAGGGCTTCGGGCTCGGCAGGTAGTGCTAATGAATTGCCAAGCCCTGGGGTATATATTTATGTTGCCTTGCTGCTTTCTCCTAAGACAAAAAGGAAATGATCTGCTGGGGGAATTATTTTCTTCAGTGGGGACTCTACAGGTCGATTCTGTATCATTTTGGTTAAAGGTCCCATTTTCGGAGCTCAGAAAAAAAAACGTTTCATCAATGTATTCTTGGAGAAAAGGTAGTACCTGTAGTGTCTGCCCCGCCAGAGAGACTTTTTGACAACCAAGCATAGGGAGAAAACAGCCGCCCCGGGCCTGTGTGGCTGAGAAAGGCAGGGAAGAGTGGTCTCCTGTGTGGCACACAGCTCTGCGCACCAGCAGGAATCTCAGGCGTGGGATGGGGCACGCGTCTGGGATGATACAACAAACTCCTCTTCAGACGTGGGGCGAGGAGGGGGTGGAGGCGGCCGAAGTCTGGGCTGACACATCTCAGATGGACTCAGAATTTGAACCCTAAAGCACTGTATTGATCATCTACATCTGTCCTTGTCACCCTCTCTCCTCTGTCCCCACTGGGGACGGGGGAGGAAGCTGGATGCTGGGAGAAGTAACTCGCCCAGAGTCACACGGCTAATTGCATATGAAGCCCTGTTCTCTGCTGGATTTCCCCTGCTGCACGGGGACCCTGCCATCCGACCTCCTCGGGACTCAGGATTTCACGTGAGAGCGGCCGTGGGAGGTTCAGGATTCGCACTGGAGATTGGTGCCTTTTGCTCACCCCCACGGGCCGCTCTGTTCTCAGACTGGCCGGGGGCCCTGGGTTTGGGGTGAGACCGGCTGCCACTGTGGCCCAGGCCAGGCCCATCTCCCTCCCGCTGTCTCCAGCTCCCGTCCTATCTCCACTTTCTCATGCCCTGCCTTATCGCTCCCAGATAACACACTCCTCTCTTGGCCACGCACTTGTATGAAGCACTGAGTGGGTAGGAAAAGGAAAGCCCTCAGAGCTAAGTAAGCCCTGACTGTCCTTGTTGCTTTAAGAAGCTCCCATGTCACTTCTGTAAGTTAATCTAGAAAAAATAAAGTTCCCGGCTTTGATTCACTGGGGAGAGCTGGGACACTTTGTCTCCTCGCTGCCCCCTTGCCCTCTGCCCACCCTGTAGGTGATGCCCCAGCTCTCTGGGTAGTAGTTTGTCAACTTCAATGTCCAAAAAATGAATTCCTCCATTTAGTGAAACTTTCTATCTAATATCTAGCTTGAACTCCAGAATGGCAGAAGTTGAATCTTTACCAATCCAGGAAAAAAGGGGCTGAGTCTGAAAATACAGGGACGGATGAGGCACGAAGATTATGAGGTTGTGGGGGCCAGGCATCCATTCATGCTGGTGTTCACTGAACCGTACATTGTGCCCCGTGGACACTGCTGCCTGGTCATCCTCATTCTCTTTCCCGAGACTCTGCTGGGGTGACAGTTCTTGGTGCCACTTTAGGTCTCCCTGGAGACGTCTGCGCTTTCACACTGTGCTGGGGTGAGGGGCACTTCTGAGAGGCTGGGCTTCCCCCGCCCCAGACACAGTGCAGTCATGTCTTTAGCTGGAGTTTGACCACGTTTTTGAGGATCCACCCAGGATACGGGCAGAGGTTCCTCCACCCCAATCTTGCAAAAATCATTCTTGGATTTTCTCATCTTCCTGCCACAGTCGATTCCTGAAGTGGGGTGGGGGACTTGGGACTCCCTAGGGGCCCACTGTTGTCTAAGTCCCCTTTCCTTCTGACTCTCCCTGTCTCCCACCTGGGGAATCTTCATCCAGCAAAAGGACAGGACTCCTCTTGTTTCTTTTCAGACTTCTGGTCGATGCCCTGATGGGTCTTCTCAGGCCTGAGCTTCTGAGGTTCCTTTTTCTTCCACTTCCTGTGTGAAAACTGTGTAAACGGGTTTGCTGTGATATAGCTTCCATGTTATAGAATTTGCACATTTTCTATACAGTTAGATGAACAGTTGTGAAATTTATACAGTTGTGCAAACGTCACCGCAATCTAGGTTTAGAACACGCCCTTCACTCCGAGGCGTTCCCTTGTGCCCACTTGCAGTGAGTCCTTGCTCACCCACGGCCCCAGCAGCCACTCATCTGCTGTCTGTTTCTATAGTTTTGCCTTTTCTAGAAATTTCATGTAAGTGGAACCATACAATGACTTGGTATCTGGCTCTCCCCCACCCCCCATGTATATGTAAACTTTCTGGATGAGTATGATTTGGATGGTCTGAAGGTGAAGGCTGGGGAATCTGAGTTATTTTTTAAGAAGTTAGGTCATAAATGGAGGCTATAAATGTGGCATCTGGCAGTGACAAGGGGCTGAGGGAAGGCTTGTTTGTTTTAAGATCTAGGGGACTTGAGAAGCTTAAATGCTGATAGAAGAGTCATTAGGAAAGAGGTTGAGGCTGCAGGGTGGGTGCTGGGTGATAAGCTGGGTTGATAGCGTGGGGCCTTTAAGATGGGCAGGGGACAATGGGAAGGAGGAGCGGGCTGGGAGAACTGGAGGACTTTGAGGACATTCTTTGCTGACTGAGCCTTCTGTTTCTCTGTCACCTGCTGAGGAGGGTGAGAGTAGGCGGGAAGTTGGTGCAGAATGCAAGTTTGACGTGACCACTGTGAGGAATGGAAGGTTGAACTGTCATAGGAGACACGGGTGGATTGTCGGGCAGAATGAAAGGCCCAGGCGGTGTCGGTGAGTGTGACCACGGTGGCACCGATCTGTTCGGACACACCCACTCTGACAGTACTCAGTCCAGGTGCATGTGAGAAGAAGCGTGGACTTGACGTTGAAGTTTAGCCTGGTGATAGAGGGGGAAGAATGAGTGAGGAATTTAGCTTATTGTTAAAAGAAAGTTTGAATAAATCATCAAACCTAAGAACACAGAGGGAAATGAAATGATGGGGAAAGGTGTGTATTGCTGGCGGGGGAGTCAGTAGGATTTAGACCCACTGAGGGCATGTGAGTGGAGAATCGGGAGTCCTCGGAAGGGCGAGCAGAAAGGAGGGGAAGCCATGATCCGAGACAGAAAGGCCTGAATTTGTGGTTTCAGAGGTACAGCCTTCCCGCAGGGCGGGCTGCCAGTGGCCGATGGGAATGGAGCAGGGGCTGATGGAGGTGAGAAGTCAAGGATTCGAGGAGGCAGGTCCAGGAGGGCTGTGCTTCTCCCAGCACAATGGTGAAGCATGGTGAAGCTTCTCCCAGGACAACGGTGAGGTCTGTTCACGATGGGAACCGGCAGGGGTTAAAGGGGGAGCAAATCTGTTTACCCGAGGGCGGAGGGACGGTGGTCTGGAGACCCCAGGAGGGTCAACGGTCAGAGCTGCATGAGGTGTGGAAGAGGACCAGACTTCCGCTGAGGTGAGGCGTAGGGAGCGGTCAGCAGTCTCCCCGGAGACCAGGTTTCAGGCAGGACCGGCAGATCAGAACTGGGCTGGGTAGCAGGAACGCGTCGTACCTCCTTCCTCAAGCCCTGGATTTCACGGGAGCATCTTAGCTGTAGACATCTTTGCTGCAAGCACTTTTGCTACAAATATTTTTCTCTGCATAACTAATTGACTGTAAGGCAATTTTGCTGTAAAAAAAAAAGAAAAAATAACTTTTTTTGTTTGGTTTCATTTCTCCACTGATGAAGTTCTTGCAATCACTTCCACTTTTATATTATACATAAATCTCAGCGAGCCCTGAGTGGGGCAGGGTTGACCCCACATTTCCCATTGACCGAAGACCAGCACTTAGGTACAGTCTGCAAAATTACATGACTTATGTGCCCTGGCTGGTGTGGCTCAGTGGATTGAGTGCCAGCCTGTGAACCAAAGGGTCCCCAGTTTGCTTCCTAGTCTAGGGCACATGCCTGGGCTGCCGGCCAGGGCCCCAACTGGGGGAACATGAGAGGCAACCACCCACTGATGCTTCTCTCCGCCTCTTTCTCCCTCCCTTCCCCTCTCTCTAAAAATCAACCAACCAACCAATCAATCAATCAATCTATCTACCTTAAAACCAAAAAATAACATTGGAGCAGTATTGCCATGAATTACACGTTTTAAACAAAATCTTTTAAATTTTCTCATATTTATTTTCTCATGTTTCATTATGTGCTTTTTCATGTCTTTTATTTGTTGTGAATTCTTTTTTTTTATAGCTAAATTGCCTTATGACTAACCAGTTATGTCATAAAAATGTGGTAAACCACTTGTGGCTCAGGACCCTCCTCACCTGTTCAGGTGAATTGGGGTGCAGACCAAAGCCAACCCCAGGTGTGAACTGCCCTCAAACCTTCCTCTAACAGCAGCGCCCAGCGTGTATTAAATAACTCCGGGGGAATCGCCCGAAGGCAGGAAAGGAATTGAGATGGTCGGTGATGCTTTCCTGTTCCCATCAGCTTTCTGCTGTTAAGCCGCCTCTTTGTTGCTCTGAACATCCCCTGTGTGTGTGGCTCTGCGAGGACCAGTCAGACCGGAAGGAACGCGGGTGAGATGGGAAGGAACGCGGGTCAGACCGGAAGGAACGTGCCTTCCCCGGGCAAGATGGCCTCTTCACTGTCGGGACGGTTCGCAACCGCCATTGGCCACAGCACCTCGTTCTGACGAATGTCACACAGTCACCATTGGACATTCTTCTCTACGGAAGGGCCCCTCCCCTCCTCAAATGCTCTTTGTTTCGGAGGGTAAGTGCGTCCTTTCATTCACCTAAATGAGTTTTAATTTTGACAGTTGAGTGCTACTTAACTCTTCCGTTGGTCCCTCTCAGGTCCAAGAGCCTTAACCGTTGAAGTTCAGCATCTGAAACCACCATGCTGCCTGCTGCTTCTGGGCGAGGGGGGAGTGGCAATTTTGATTCTGTAGGGTGGCTCATCAACCATCACCCAGTGAGTCCATATTTTCTTTCTTTCTTTCTTTATTTTTTTAATCCTCACCCGAGGACATTTATTTCTTTGTACTTGTTTTATAGAGAGAGGAGGGGAGAGAGGGAAACATCAATCTGTTGCCTCCTGTATGCACCCTGACCAGGGAGTGTACACATCCAGACAGGGGCTAGAACAGCAGCCTAGGTATATGTGCCCTGACTGGGAATCGAACCCACAACCTTTCAGCTACAGGGTGATGCTCCAACCACCTGAGCCACACCAATCAGGGTAAGTGAGTCCATATTCTGAGTGACTTTGTGATGAGAGGTGATAGTCAGTTCCAGCTTACCTCTCTTAATGGAGCATCTCACTGTGCTGACGTAAAGTACAAGGCCTAGAGGTGGCGGGCACTTTGACTCTGTTATTTTTGCCCTGTGCTCCAACCTTGAACTCAAATCTCCAGTGCAGCTCCTCTGTGTTTGTATTCCTGGTGTCCAGATCCATTGAGTTCCTTAGCCTGGTCTGATAGGGACACGAGATTGCTGTAATGCATATTGCATTTAAAACATACGTGACCTTTTATTGCATCTTTGCTCTGGGTCCAAGGTGGGCATTGATGGAATCCTCTGCCTGGTGTCCCCCTCCCTTATCATCTTGGGGACATCTTGCCCTTCTCAGTTCACATGGCCACTGCAGGCACTGACGTGTTCTAGTGTGGCCTGGACTGCTGGCCACTGTCAGAGAGGATCGGGTGGTCCCTGACTCAAGCTGCACTAATCAGTCGCTTACTTTGGGATTTGGGGGTGGAGGAGCATAGCCAACTTGTCCCAGTTTGCCCAGGACTTGCCCAGAATTCCAGGTGCTGGGAGACTCTCAGTCCCCAGCAAAATGAGGCTGTCGGCCTCCCAGGTGGGGGAGCATCAAAGCCAGTTTCTCTCTGTGACTGCGGCTCTACGTTGGTGTCCAGTGAGAGCGAACGTGCTGGTGTGGAAGCCCTGGCAGAGAAAGGCGAGGGAGGAGCTGCCAGCCCCATCTCCACATGTCCTGTGCTCTCTGTGCGAACTCTGCTCAAACCCACCAGCCAGAGTCCCGCTTTTTGCTGATCTCTGTTGAACGGAGCAAAGGCCTGACTGGAATGTCCCACCCAGGGCTGGGTTAAGCCTTTCCTTCTCATTTAATCTGAGAGCAGCTTGTGAGCTCGACAGGAATGTAAGCTTTTACAAATGAAGAAATGCAGACTCACAGATTTTTAGAGACTGAGGGTCAAGGTCACCAGTGTAGAAAGACACCCAACAGGGAGTGACATCTAGGACCAGAAACTCCAAGTTTAGGGTCTTACTGTCACACTGCAGCTGTCTCTGCAGTGGACATGTGAATCTTAATATTGGCAGGGTCCAGGGTAGTTTGACGTCTATTCTGAACACAAATTAGCGACTCTTGGAAGGGGCAATAGACCAGCTCACAGGCACTTTTCAAAGTCCCACTTCCCAGTCTTGATGGTACAGTCCTTAGTGGCAGCTAAGGGTCCCCTCACATCTGCTGTCTTCCAGCATTTTACATGTTACCTTACTTGATCTTTGCAGCAAGCCTCTAATCTTGGACTATTTCATCCTCCCTTTGCAGGTGAGGAAGCCAAGATACAAAGAAGTGAAGTGGCAGAGTCGGGATTAGGAGGGCAGGCCATGTGGCTCAAGGTCCCTGCACTCTGTCATTTCGGAGCATTTAATGATGATCCTGAAACCACGCTGGGATCCAGGTGTGTCTCCCTTCCTCTTGTACCGACTGCTGTGGAATTTGGGGAGATCATTCACCCCTTCAACCTTCCTTCGTATTTTCTGTCTGTAAGGGTTAAATGGGAGTCACTCTGGTCTCGGCCTCCTCTCCAAGAGTGTCACTCATGTGTCAGTTGCAGAGAACATGATCAGCTCATGCTGTTTAAGCAAAAAGGGTTTTTTGTTTTGTATTGTTTTTTTCAAAGTGTTAAGTGGCTCCCAGGATTGCTGAGAAGGCTGGGGAACAGTCCCTAGGTTGACCATTTGAGAATGCATCTCAGGTCTAGAGTGCAAAGCTATTGCCAAGGAATCAGGGGATCTCTATGACAAGGAAGCCACTGGCTGTTGCAGCCCAAAAGCTACCCTGAACAGGAGGCCACCGCTGCATCCACCAGCGCCAGGACCACATCTGCTGTGATCCACACCAGCAAAAACGGCTACCCCACTCTGCTTTCTGACACCCATGAAGCTAGAGACCCTAGTACCATTGCAGGCAGCTAAGCGGCTGCAAGGCCAAGCTTATCAGTAGGGAGAGTCAACAAAAGTATTATGATTGGTTGAGACTAAATCACAACTGGAATTGTAGTTGCAGAGGGGTCTGGGGAATGTAGTTTTAGCTTTCTAGCCTCTGCAACTCAAGTAGGCATTGAAGGAGGGTAGACGGGGTCTCAGGTCTCCATATATCACGCTAGGATGGCCCTATCACAGGGCTCTGTGCAGGATACTGAACAGAGCTTCTGAGTAGAACTGCTAAACATGCCTGCTGTGCAACAAGCCCCCTCTGGCAAACACCTTCCTTTGCATTTCATGGGCTAGGCAGAGTGGGCAATGTGGTGTGCCGTGAGGCACTTGAGACAGAGGTTCTCGTTACCTTTGGCCACTGACACGCTGTGATGTTGAGCATGCTTCCTTTTTTGTAAACGAGGGGACTGGCCCAGGCTTCTCATCCTTCTTAGCAACCTCTAAATTTATAAGAAACAGACTCACATGTGGTCACTTCATTCCAGAGCAACATTGGAGAAATAACATATTTCTTCTCAATATCAACGTTGTCAAAACCACAATATCTGGGTCTGCATGGTTTCTGGTAAAACAGAGGCTGTAAAACGATGTCAGTGCAAACGTGGACTTAAATAGATAATAAATCTTGATAGGTATACAGGACTGTTATAGTTGGATTCAAACCTGTTAACCCTCACAAGATAAAGTTCAGTTTGATGGCTCAGCTTCCCAGAAATGAAAGGCTGGTGGATTTCATTCCTAAGAAAACAGAAAGTTGAATTAGCAATGTAGAGTGTCAATATTGATGCTGAATTTTACTGTTTGGAATCCAGGCCAAAACTGGGCCCTTGGTCTTTGGCTCCGTGGAAGTCAGGAGTGAATTCCTGGATTCTATTAGCCAGATATTTCAAAGGACTGGAGCCATTTAGAAAAGCTGAATATGCATATAAAGACCAATGTGTAAGGGCCAACATTCCGATTCTGTTTAAGACCCTGGTAGCCGAGGTAACCTTCCCAAGTATAAGCAGGCCCTGGTTGAAAAAGCCCAAGTATACAAAAAAGTTTGATTAGGAGGTTTGTAGGCGAGTATTTGCGTGGAATATTCCCAAGTCTCATACCAGTTAGCTTCCTTCTGCATTTTCCATCTCTCTTGGCTCTCTGGAAACCCATCCTTTATGGGGCACGAAGCCCCCAGACCAGGCATAGCTCTTCCCTGGAAATGCACGTTTTCATGGTTGCTCATGGTATTTTCACTTTTTGTTTTATTTTCTTAGTTGAATTGAGAAGATCCTGAGAGCAATAAGGGAACTTCAGGTTGATCTAGTCCAGCTTCCTGGCTGGAGACAGGTGTTTGAGGAATGAACTCAAAGTAGGAAAGCCTGGGGAAGGTTCTAGATTGTCCTCTGGTCGTCAGTCCCGTGTGATCCCCCCTCCCCCTTGGCCAACGGTGCATTCTGCTCACCTCCTGGACTCTGAGGTTCTGTGCGTCCGTCAGTCAGGTCCTCCCAACTCCCATTCTGCCCCCAATTCTTTTTTAAAAAAGATTTTATCTATATTTAGTGAGAGGAGAAGGGAGAGAGGAAGAGAAGGGGAGGAATATCAATGCGAGAGAGAAACATCAGTCAGTGGCCTCTTGTATGTGCCCTGCAACCCAGGCATGTGGCCTGACTAGGATCTAACCAATGACCTTTTGTTTTGCGGGATGAGCCACCCTGTTCAGGGCCCATTCTTTTCTTTCTTAAGCAATCCATGCTGTTTCCTGGGAAGCCTTTCCCAGAGGTCCAGCATCTTGGAGATTTTACTTTGAAGTTATCTACCTTAGCTTAGTTTCTGAGTCTGATCAGTCTTCAGTTATTGATCCATTGTTTGACTGAATCCCCTCTGTTTTCTGTCCACTCCCACTCTACCCACTCACAGAAATGGGTGGGTCTTGGCTGGACTGGCAGCGGGGGTGACCAGGGCCAGCGTGAGCATTTTCTCATCCAGGGCAGCGAGGATGCCCAGAGGAGCCACTGGAGAAGGGGGCAAAGCAGGGTGTAGGTCCCCAAGCCAAAGGGGCCCTCTAGCAAGTGTTGAAGGCAAGAGACTGGCCAGCGAGACAAGGAGAGAACAACTCCAAGGGCAGGACCAGTGTCTTGTCTAGAATAGGGTTACTCTGTACTATCCAGAGCAAGTGGGGGATGCTCAGCTTGGTTTACAGACCAGGGATGAATTACTGGTATCTACTGTGATCTCAGCTCCGTGAGTGAGTGAGTGAGTGTGTGTGTGTGTGTGTGTGTGTGTGGTGCAGGGACCTATGCATGACATGAAGCTTAAGACACAGTTCTTTATTGACAGTTTCCCGCCTGTTTGGGACCGCGCAATGAATCCGTCTCACACGGCAGGCCATGTGCCAGGCGCTGCGTTATGGTGGGCAGAACTCTGTACTGGCAATGAGGACGCCCCGTTCTAATCATCTATCCGCCCCTTATTCGGCTGTGTGGGACTCAGTTTGCTGTTCTGTAACATGAAGGGATGGGACTACACAATTAAAAAACCCTTTAAAAATTAAGAGAAAAAGATAACACAGATGTAAGAACATGCACAGAACACATGAATGTCCAACAAATAGACACTGGTTTGTGTGGCGTCATCCCAGCCAGGGCAAGAGGTCGAAGAAGGCCAGTGCCCCGAGGCCACCGCTGATACCCCTGGCCATCACCCCCTTTTTCTCTCCAGAGGCCACCGCTGTGGTTCTCGTGGTTTGAAGCCCCTTTTAGCTCCAACACGGAGTGTCTCTAGATGTAACCCCCATGGACAGAGCTCCGCAGCCCTGGTCAGAGCTGTTAAAGGTGAGAACCCTGTGTTATCCGAGTCCTTTTGAATGGTTTTGCGATAACGAGTATTTAGGACCCAGATGGTTTCTTGGTCATCAGAACTCTTTTTCGTTTTGTAACAACTGAAAATGATCAACCAAGTTTCTGTATCTGCTCCCCTGTGCTGCTGGCACTGTGGTTCTGAGGTTGTACTGTGGGCCGGAACATTCCTGCTCTCATCCCAAAGCTCAGCACCAAGTACAAAGCAATTTTTTTTTGTTTTGGTGGTGCAAAGTTGGCTGGGTGAGTACCTTGTGGTGCTACGCTGTTTCTCAGGACCGCCAAATTGTGACTTGGCTTGTGTATTTATGCCCGTAAATGGTTGGTTCAAGCGCAGAAAAAGGGCAGGCATCGAGATTAAATACACACACACACACCACACCACACCCAGAAAGCATGGCCACTAGCATAATCTCCACATGCTGCACCCATTCAGAAGATGTTTGCAAAAGGAAATGGATTTGAAAGTTCTTCGAATGGAAAAAGTGGGACTGGATACTGTTCAGAGACAAATGAGTACATGAGGTTTCACTGCAAAGCTGGGTTCCAGCAGGGCTTAGCATCATTTTGCTGTGGCTTTTGCTGTATTAGAGGTTTCTAACCTCTTTCGGTTGGTGACGCAGCTGGAACCTCTGATGACTCACTGTGGGGTGAGCGTCCTTCTTTGTCTCTCCTCATCCGTCCGTCAGCTCAGCTCCTGCTGGGTCTTGCCTGCCCGCGCGCTCCCTGCCTCTCCACCCGAGCACATCCGCTTGCACACTCACGCACCTCTACACGCCTCCATGTGACCAAACACATACCCCCGCTGCCCTCAGTATTGTTTCTGCCCTCCAGTCGGAAGTGGGGTCAAGGCCGGTCTGATCCACTACGTGCTGGTTGGGAAAATGTGAAAGAAGACAGTCCTCGGGGCTTCCTTCTGACCCCAGAGCATGAGGACAAGGGTCTCTGCGGAGCTGAAGTGCAGACTGCGTGTCCTCCCTGCTAGGATTTAAGTCATTCTCACTGCGGGGCCTCTCATGGGGGTCGCTCTCCCATCGAGTTGGAGAAGGAGATTACTTATGTGGCATGATTGGAGGAGTGGAGAGGACTCCAACTCCTAAATCTATCCACTTTTCTTCACCCACCTCTGCCCACCCTGCCGCCTTGTCCCAGTGACCAAAGCCCACCTGCTTAGCTCCATTCCCGTGGGATGCAAACCGTTTTTGGTCATCAGGAGTTTCTTATTAAGAGTATGTGTTCGAGCCTTTAAGAGTGAATAGCTAGGAGAGACCAGAAAACCAGTGAGGAGCAGTGGAGAGGGCGGCAGGGCCGAGGACCACTCTGTGTCTTAGTAGGTGTGTGGGACACTGAATGTGCAACCTTCAAAAGGGGGCGTCCTGCTTCCAGGTGAGCACTGGGTACGGATCAACATGCTTTCCCGACAGGCTGTGAGTTCCCTGGTAGCGGGACTGAGGCCTTCCAGAAGGTGTGATTACAGTACTAATGGCCATCAGCTCAGTGCCTACCACTGGTGATTTCTTGTCTGTTTACTACTTTGGTGCTTGGAATTCTCTGTGGCGAAAAAGGAGGCCCATTTTTGGATCGGCAGAGTCCTGGATATAGACGATGAGCTTGAGGGACACTGTTCGGTGTCCTTGATTTGCAGAAAGGAGAATACCTCTCCAACACTAGGAAGGAGCTGCAGGACCTGGGAATTGGTCAAGCTGTGTAACTGGGGGGTTCGACACAAGCCCTTAAAAAACCTGGAGATTTTAGCAGAAGGAGAAAGCAAAGTAGTGCTTGAATGGGAGTCCATGCAAGACTGCAAATGAAAATACGGAGTGAAACTTGATCAAACCTGGCACTGCTCTCCCAGGCTTCCTCAGGGCGGAGGAGATTGCTGTAGACTGGAAAATGTAATTTCGAGGGGGCCTGGAGAGAGACAGCAATAAAGACCGGTTTGTTTTATTGCACATTTTGGGGAGGGGGGAAGCTTAGGAAATGCCTTAATGGATGAAATGAGAGATGGTTTTAGAGGACAGGGCTTGATAAAAGGAAGGCAGCCCGAGCTCTCAACGGGAGAGGTCATGCTTCTTTAATTTGTTGGAATTCATGAAGGTTTTACTATAACTGCAGCAAAGCAAAAGTCATGGGCTGTTCACGTTTCTATTTATCAGCATTGTTGAAGCAGAGATGAAAAAAGGCCATAGCTAGTTGTCAAACAAACAGTGCCGGGCTAGTACATGTTTAGCAACTGGCCCTGGGGGCGGGGTGGAGAGGAGCTCTGGGCTGTAGTGTTCGCCAATGTCTGTGGTGTAAATACTCCCGCTGTGGCTGGTTCCCCGCTACCAATATGGTGTCACGGACACAGAGACACACAGAATGAGTTCTCAGGAGCTGGTGTGAGCCAGCTCCTGCCCAGCCCTGCTTAACCCAGTCCCTTGTTTTTGGGGAGTTGACGTGGGTGAGATGAAAAGAGGGGCAGTGGATCGGGTCGTTTCCCTTCGGATGGGCACCAACAGCCCACCTCAGGAAGGCGATCCACGCTGTCGCTGGTGGCACGTGACTGGGGCTGGAGGAGAGCCAGGTCTAGGCCGCTCTGTCCCGAAACTGTGATTTAAAATTCTAATGTTTTCAAGCGATTCCTGAGGCATCTGAAATGCTTCAGGGAAATTCCAGGAAGCCTGGAGGATTCTGAGCAACACAGGAGGTGAACGGGCTGAAGAATATTGGGTCTTTAGGGGAAAGTGCCCATTACTTGAAACGAATGCTTTTTAATGATGTGTGAGCTGACCCCGGGTAACAGGATCAACAGGGGTCATGGGGTCAGCCCCCTTGTAGCTGGTGAAGATTGCTTGGAAAGGAATGGCTATTGCTTCCCTTGGAGTGCCTGTGTGCACGCCATATGTCTTGCATTTTTTAAAAGACCAGACCTGAATTAAAATGTTCTGTCCTATTATCCCTAAAAGTACAACCATACTTGTCAGACCAGGCATGCTCTGTGTAGTCCACTTCTGAGGCACCTTTCCTTTGAGTGTAGGGTTTCAGGAGCTCCAAGCAGCAGCCTCTCTCCCCTCCCCACACGCCCTGGGAATGGGGGTGCTACGTGTGCATCTGATGACCCATCGGTGGAGCAACCTTCCATTTCTGGGTGTCTGAGGTAGATTTTGACTGAACAAGGGTTTCTGGACATAACGAACACATAAGTGATGAAAAGTTCAAAACACAAACAACCCCGCCCCCCGCCAAAAAACAAAAACCTACACAAAGCTTAAAAAAAAAAAAAAGAAAACGCTATAAAAAGGAAAATCTGCTATTTAATGGCTTATTCCTGCTTGCTTTTTTCCCCTCTAATTTATCTCATGCTTAGTGGACACTTACGTCTTTTAAATATTAGGACTGGAAAGCTAAGAAGCTCATTATGCAATTTATTCTACGTGTATTTATGGCTGAGCATTGGAAAAATAAATAAGACCCACTTTTCATCTCCTCAAGATACTTGTCATTTAGTAAGGAATGCAGCGATTGGGAGGAGTTGGGACTCCAGCCAGGAGGCCATGGGGAGCGGTGGGCAGTGTCTGATCCCAGCGACAGGATCAGAGCTGTGCTCTTCGACGGCAGTGTGGGAAAGGTGGGTGGGGAGGGAGACCACGAGGAAGGCGCGCCCACGTTTCAGCACAGAGGTCGCAGCCGTCCAAGCAGGTGGAAATAATGGGGAGGGAGGAGAGGAGAGGCACGGGGGTGAGTAGTCTCACAAAGAGAAGTGGGGATGTTAACAGGGACTGTTCTGAGGGCAAGGCAAAGAGCTCAGTTGAACTGTCAAGCTTGAGAGGAGGTAGGAAGACGCTGAGGTGTTCCCCACGGATTTCTGGTGGGTCTGCACGTCTTGTGCGCAGAAGCCCCGACAGCCTTTGTTGCAGGCAGCACTTCGCAGGGCGCTGGTCTGATGAACGGCCGCAGCAGGTACAGATATTGTCTTCTGCTGGGGGAGTATGTTTGCTGCCGGCGGAATGATGTCTCCCTCAGAGCTCAGGTAGCTTTGTTTGCGGCCCATCCTAAAGATGAAGCTCACGTTACCTGCCAGCCATGAGCGATGATGTCCTTGGTCTCCGGACTGGGAGTCTCGTGCCTCTTCCAGCATTTATGACCCTGTGGCGGGCCAACGAGTTAGTTGCAAGTGGGACAAAGTCTCAGACCCTCCACAATTTTTGACACATAGAAACAGACATTTAGGTCTAGGTAGTCTTTACATATAATTTATTTCCATTTTCTTAGGAGGAAGTCGAAGGCCAAAGTGACACGTAGGACACAGAGCAAGTTGGTGGCCAAGATAAATCTTTGTCCCAAGTGACCCCAGCTCTTTGCCTAGGACTTTTTCCTTCCTCACCATTGCATGCTGTACTTGGCTTAGCTGTAACGGGTGTGTTTGTGGATAATAGTAGCAGCTGGCTTTAGTGAGGGCTGTGATGCTCCAACAAGGTGTTCTTCTAAGAGCTTTAAGGCAATTATCATCTTACTTAAACCCCTTCTCTCATTATCTCCAGTGCAGAGATGACGACACTGAGGTGCACAGAGGTTAAGTGCTGGATCTGAACCCAGGAAGGCTGGTGCCAGCACCCCCGGCCTTGACTACTGGCCTGTACTGCCTCAGGCTGGTCAGCATGCAAAGCTAATTTTTGGAAGCGGGCATAGGAAAACTTTCAAAGTTTGTATTTTTGTTGGATTGGTCATGAAAAGAAAGGAAGGCTTAAAATGTGTTTTGATTCTGAGAGCCTTGATGATTCATTGGGATTATTTTTGTCTATAAATATGCATTTCATTTCTGATTTACTAATGGGTTGAGAAAAATGCTTGTCAGTTAGATGACAAAGACTATCATCTGTTGAGAGAGGGAAGGGAGGAAGGACACGGGGCAGTGGTGACAATTCCCTCGAAGGAAGAGGAACAGGAATCCACTTTTGGTTTTTGTTTTGAGTGATACTCAACGTGTCCGGGGCTCTTCCTGTTTGCCAGTGTCTGTGCTGAGCCTTTCACATGCATCATCTACGATGAGCCCCAGGGACTCTGTAGGGTGGGTCTTTTTTATCATGTCCATTTTACAGATGAAGAAGTTGAAGGCCAGAGAGGTAAAGCCACTTGGCAGGTGTGTGTTATAACCCAGGAGTAACTCCAGGCAGCCTTCCCACAGCCCCTGTGTGCATGATCAGTAAAGGCTGCATGGAGGAGGGGGCCTCTCAGACTTCTGGTATGGGAGTGGGAGGGTGTCTGGGTAAAGTAAATGATGCAGGCAGAGGGACAGAGAGCTCTGTGGTGGATGTGGGGCACGGGGAGACAGCTGGAGAGACACGCGGGGCCAGATTGTGGAGTCTTCACTGGGAAGCTACATTTGACATGGTTTGGGAGGAGGAGGAGGAACGTACAATGAACACTGCTCAAGACATAACGGAGTGGTGAGGAGATGAGGGCCTCACCTAGATGCCGGGGTGGCGGTGGGAGAATGGAGAGGGAGGGAGGGGCTTCAGTCCCGCCCCCATCTTCCTTTCCTCCCATCTGTGTGCTGCAGCTTCATATCCATTACCCAGTAATTGTCCTCGTTTGTGGCCTTCTATATAATTTAAAGTCCAGACTAGACGATGAATGTGTGGACTGGATAGTTACAGCTCTGCTCAGGGACAATCTGTCACTCTACTGAAGACAGCCCAGAGGTGCTCAGCTAGTATTCAAAACATGTGGCCAAGGGCGCTCTCCCAGGTACCTACTGCAGGCTTTCGCTACCTTGACCTCTGTTAATCATGTGTGGGAAATTACTCCTCCCTAGTGAACTGTGTGTTTGAGGATTGGCCTGCAGTGCTAAATTGACATCTCCCCACTGCACGAGCGGGTGGGAGGCTATGCAGGGGGTCCAGCCACCTGCACCATTTGGAATGGTGCCCCAGGCTTGATTCTGAACCCGCCTGATCTCGCTGGTGCTTTGGAGGATTCTTGCTGCCTGAGTCCAAGGCTTGAACACTGTGATGTCAGCCTTGAATGACATTGACCTTTCAGGCAACTGCAGCACCTGTAAGGAGGGCAGCTGAAACTTCCTCAAATTCACAGAGCAGGTGTGTGGCCATTTTCATGCCAATTTGCTACTCAATGTTTGTGCCTGGGGCAGAATGCGGTCTGAAACTAGTTTTCATTGTAACCCAGAAGGGAAGTTATAGGGAGGAGACTGAGCCCCATCTCCATCAAATTGTTGGAGGCTACTGGTGTTTACCCAGAAGAATCTGATACCTGGGAATGGCCAAGCTGACTCACGTCGGTTTGCCATTGTCACCTATGGGATAGATGTTACTGATGCCTTTCCTTTACAGAGGAGAAAGCTGAAGGCCCAGGGAAGGGGCCTCGCTTGCCCAGGGCTAGCTGGGAGGGGCTAACTCCCACATTCAAAATGTCGCCTTCACTTGCTGTGCTGAAGCAAAATGCGTCTGTCATTCCGTTCTCGTCATGAAAAAATTGGTAGCAAGGAAGGAGTGGAGATGATATACGTGGAGTTTGTTATTTAAAATACACGACTGTCAAAAGTCTGTATTTTTAGAATTCATTGCCGGGGGTGCAGCTGAAACCGTGCATAGGCTGGGCCCAGCCCCCTGCTTTTGCTCACCTCTTCCAGCTCCAGGGGATCCAAATATAGTTTTTTAACAGTGGTTTCCCCTCTGGCTTATTCTGGTCTTGTTTTAAGGGCAAAGAAGAATGCTGAGCTTGGCTTGGGTAAAATTGGAATTCACCTACCTGGTGTTTTCTCTGCTTGTGCGCTGATGTTAGTCCCGTTTCCAGAAGGCAGAAGAACGAGACTGCCGTGGTGGGTGCCTCCCCAGCGCTCGTCTCCTCCTTCCTCGGTCAGACTCAGGCCGTTCAGGCTCCATCTCCACCAGCCCTGGAGGTTCCATCCTCTGCTGCTGGTGAGTGCTTTATGGGGGGGCCGTATCCTCAGTCCTGGCCACTAATGGGAGTTTGTGAGTGATTTGGGGGTTTTCCTTCCTGATAAAAGGGACAGAGCGCTATGAGGAGGAAGCCCTTTGCTCCCACCCTTTTCCTTCTGCACAGATGGGACAGTGTCATGTGAGGACATGTTTGGTGCTCCAGCAGTCACCCTGTGACCGACTGTGAGGGGAGACTCACCAGCGTGTGAAGAAGGCTGGATGGAAGGACAGAGAGAGCTGGCATCTTCGGTGGCATTGTGGACCTACTTAACCAGCCCTGGGAAGGTTAACCTGCAGCCCAACTGCTATGGGAAACTGATATAGTTTAAGCCACTTTCAGCTGGGTGTTCTGTTACCTGCATCTGAAAGCATCCCTCACTGAATAATTATTATTAAAGATCAAACTAAGGGAAGGATGACTAATTTTCAGAAGGAATAGTCAACACCGATATTCACGAAAGATGTCTTGAGACCTGGATTAGTCCCATATTCATAAGTCAGTAAGAGGCCCATCAATGGCAGCAAAGTATTACTAAAAAAATGAAGGGACTCCTTGTCCTAATATGGGATATTTTGGTTACAAATGCTTAAAAAAATTAATGAAAAGAATCTACTGGCCCAGTGAGTGACAGGCAAAAAGTGTAAGCTGCAGGAATGACTTGATCCAGGGCTCAGTGATGTTATTGAGTCCTAGCCCCTTTTTGTCACTCAGTTCAGCTCTTCCTAAGAGCTGTTTAGGCTGTGAGTGGTGGCAAAGAGGCTGCCACCAGGTCTAGGTCTCTAGACTCCATTGTTCAAGCTTAGCAGTAAAAGGGTCAGTTCCCTGAAAGGTCCCAGCAAGACCCATTATTTCCATCGGCTCTAACTGGGCTGTGTTTCCGCAGAGAATGTGATGCTTTGATTTAGGCCTTAGTCACCTGCCTATCACCTGCCTAAACGTGGTGCAGGGGTAGAGTCATCTTCCCCTGAGACTGAGAATGGGGAAAGGTTTCTTTTCCAGAAGAAATCAGGGCTGTTGTTACCAGAAGGGGAATGGATGTTGAACGGTAAGAATCAGAGACATCCACTCTGTTCCTTCAGATCGTTTTCTGCTCAAGGATGATCTACTTCTCCGCCATTTGTGTTTTTAAACACACACATTTTAAAATTCCATCACACGCCTTAGCCATCGTCTTCCTCCTCAGGCCCTTTTCTTGACTTTTTTATAGGCAATGAGCAGAGACCATTCAAGCCACAAATGGACAGGAATGCAGATCCTCACCAGCCCCTCTGTGCTATAGGTCTAATTCACTCTGTGGAAAGTCACACTCAGTGTGGCTCCCCAGTTGTCGGAGGGGAACATGTGTGAAGGGGTGAGATCTAGTGGCGAACATTTTACATGAGTGACAGGAGACCTTGGAAGGCAGATGGATGGTGCAGTGACCCCGTTTGGGACTCTCTATGTCACAATTGAGCAGAAGACCATGACTGCCTCAGTCCTTGAAAGCAGCAGCAAGGCCTAGGGTATGTCTGGGGGAGGCCCCTAAGGACCCTCCAGCAGCTACTGGAAGCATCGGTGTCTCCTATACAGTGGGGTCTTCTGGAACGTGGGACGCACACTAGGGAGAAAATACATCATGACGTTGGGGTAACACAAATAAGCACTTTTCACTTCAATTGCTATTAAAGCATTACCTTATTTATATTAGGTTTAAAAAAAACCCCACATAGCTAGCACACCAGGCTTTGGTTCTATGGCTGTTGCTGCCAAGGGGAGACCAGAGCAAGCAGCTCCCTGGTGTCTGCCGGACGAAGACCTTGTTGATCTCCGACAGCACCCAGGAGGAGGGTGCATGTGGCAAAGCTGGGAAGATTGACTGCCAAAGGCAGACGTTTGGGAAACAGGACTTCTCAAAGTCCTCACACATTAGAAGTGTTAATTAAACCTGACATTGTATTGTTTTTCCATTGCTGAGGAACCAATTGACACAAGGCTAGCAGCATGAGACAATACCCATTTGCAATCCTGGTGTTTCTGGGGGTCAGGACACTGCTGGGCATGGCTGCCCTAGGTCCTGGACTCACGGTCTTCCAATGCTGCCTTCAGGGTGTCAGCTGGGCTCCTTCTCATCCTGATCTCAGGGTTCCCTTCTGAGAGAATTCAGCTCCTTGTGGTTGTAGGACTGAGGTCTTCTCTGCTTTCTTGCTGGCTGTCAGCTGGGGATCCTTAAGGCCACCCATATGACCTTGCCACGTGGCCCCTCACAGGCCCCCCCACATCACGGCAACTCACTTCTTCGAGGCCAGCAAAAGGGAGATCCCTCTAGTCTGCAAAGATGCAGTCTTATACAGAGTAACTTAATCGTGGGAGTGACTGTCCCATCACCTTTGCCATACAATGTAACGTAATTATGGGGTGACAGATCATATTCACTGGCCCCGCCCATGGTCAGGAGGGGCACTACACTGGGCGTGGGGACAAGGGAGCAGAAATCTGGGAGCTGCCTTGGCATTCCGCCTACCGCAGCTCTGATTCCTCTCTCTGATGGTTAATTTTGTGTTGGCAACTTGACTGGGCCACGGGATGCCCAGATATTTGGTTAAACATTATTTCTGAGGGTGTCTAGGAGCATTTTTTCTAGATGATCTATATGAGGGTGATTCCCCCCAAAACTGGAATTATCTTCTGGAAGTTTCCCCAGGTAGGCGAGTATTTTAGGAACCCATCTGTTTCAGTGTACTAGCTGGTGTTGTGAGAGGCTGCGTTCGGCTTCAGGGAAATATTTTTGAAGATTCTTTCAATGCATTCGCCCGTTATGGGTGATTTATAGGCTCACCCATCCATACTGCACTGAGTGTTCAGCAGTTTTTGACCAAAAAAGGCACGTGAACCAACCTCCCTGAGCTACTTTTTCTTTTGTTTCCCTGGATGAAAAAAATCCTTAAAGGGAAACATTTTGCTGACGAGGAAGAGGTGAAACAAAAACAGCAGAAGCACTAAAAGACATTAAAAATCAATGCGTTCAAAAACTGTTTTGAGCGGTGGAAAAAACATCCTGATAGTTGTATTACATCAAATCGAGAGTACTTTCAAGATGACTGAGGTTTAAACATGTAAGAATAAATACACAATTTTTTATAAATAAATTCCGTTTTTTGGGTCCCCCCATAACTACATACACACATCTCTATACATGCACCCCTGTCGGCGCACACGTGATTATGGAGGATGAGAAATCCAGAATCAGGAGTTGATGGCGTAAGTCCCGCTCGGAATGAGAGACTGAAGGTAGGAGAAGACATGTCCCTGCTCAGTGACAGTCACACGGAGGGGGAGGATTCCTTCTTACTCCCCTTTTTATTATCTGGAGGCCTTAGGGGATTGGATGAGTGAGGTTCCCCCCCTGGGTTCTGCTCCCCAGGGCCCGAGTCAGGGGTGGGTTCTGGTTGAAATCGAGCAGCTGGCGAAGGCTGTCTGTGTGTCCCTTGGTCTCTTACGGCTGTGTTTGTGCCTGGCCACGTTCTCCTTTGCCCAGTGAAAATTGTCCAGTTGAAATCGTTGACCCACATGTTTGGTTTCTCTATTTACAGTCCCCACCAAACACTATTTAAGCGCTCATTCCGTGTGAGGCCCTGGTTAGGCAGAGTCTCAATAACAGCCCCTAGGATATTGGCCCAGGCAGGTGAGACTTCCCAGTGACTGGGGTGGAGGCAGCAGGTGCGGACGTTAGGTGAACGCTGCCTCACGCCGCCCGTGGGGGCAGAACAGGGAAAGCGTGGAATCGGTGTGGTTCTGTGGGCTTTGACCTGTGCGGCTGCCCTGCGCTTAACAAAGGCCCACACCTGGCTTACCTCTCTGCTTTTGTCATCTTGACATTCTTGATAGTTTTCCAGCATTTTTGAACTCTTACATCATGTAGTCATTCCTGCATAAATTGACCTTTAGTGGCTTGTAGGATTCAGGTAGATAGCGTGAGAAGAATGGGGGAATAGGTAAAGTGGAACGAGTGCTTTTAGAACCTGAAAATTAAGCACTTACTTGTAAAGGCGGAGACCCCTCAGTGTTTCTGGGGGTGGAGGACAAGCCATGAGGTTTCCTGCCCTGGAGCGCTGGTTTTGGGTGTAGCAAAGGGACTCAAAGGGGTGCTTGGTGTGATGGAGAACAGAGACCCCCAAAGAGAAGAGTGTGATAGAGAACAGTGGGGTAAGCACGGGGTCTGGGGGAGAAGGGAGGTGTGATCAGTAACCCCTGGGGGTGGGAGAGTGAAGTGGGGGGTACTTCCCCGGAGGAACTGATGCCAGAGCTAAGTCTTAAAGGATTCACGGAGGTCAACTCAGCCATCGGTGGGTGTGTATGGGTGTGTGTGTATGAGTGAATGAAAGAGTGCCCTAGGGGAGGGCAAATATCCTAGGCAAAGGGAGCCTCGTGAACAGAAGCACAGAGGTGGGAGGGGCATGGCACAGAAGGATCTCTCACCGCACTTCGTACCGGCTGTACCACCAAGTACGAGGTGGCAGGCATGCAGCTGCAAGGGCTGAACATGGGGACCCTCGTAGCCCCGTTTTCATGAAAGGGCCACTCCCCTGGAGGTGGTAAGGAATTATCCACATTAGACAGCAAAGGGGACTGGCTCTTAGAGAGGGAAGCTAACCTCCTGAGTCTGAACAATCAGAGCAGAACTGGCCTGCAAAGCCAGGCCTGCTTGATTCCTAGCCCTGGTTGCCAGATTTAGCAAAGGCAAATAGAGGGTCCCCAGTTCAAGTTGAATATCAGACAAACAAGAAACAGTTTTTAAGGTGTAAGTATGCCTCATGTATTATTTAGGCTAGAGTTATACTTAAAGTTAGTTATTGCTTATGTGAAATTCAAATTTAAGTGGACATCCTGTGTTTTTATTTGCTATTTATTTATTCTCCCAACCCTTGTTCTCTCTCTTGTCCTGGGACAGTCCACCACTGTTAATGCTCCCCCATCTACAGAAGGTTCCATGAAACAGGTAGGAGACGGTGTAACATGTGGGGTGAGGGGAAAGAAGTGTCCAGATTATGCAGAATTTTCATTTAAACAGACATTTTAAAACACAAATTTTCCTGGTTGCCTACGGCAGTGAGCTAGGATTGAACGTAGGGGGCCCCACGGCCCCACCACCCTGTTTCCCTGATTGCTAAGTGGGGGATTCTCCAATTTCAGGCACAGATGAGGAGACAGAGAAGCAGGTTCTTTCACCACTAGACTCATTCTGTCTTCTTTCATCCATTAGATTTCAGGAGCTTTAAAATCCTTAAAGACAACCTCAGGGGCGAGTCGGGATGTCATTTATAGTTTGAAGCATTTTCTATTGTGTGAAAGCAAAAGAGGAATTCCAAATATGGAAGACCATATTTTCCAGTGCTCTGGCCACTTTAAATACTCTTCAAAGAAAGTGCCAACAAGAATGAGAACGGAGAAAAGTTTTCTTTTCTTTTTTTTAATGTCTCCCCTATTATGTTCTTGCCTTCTTAAGATCTTAACATGCCTGTGTCAGATGCAAGTAGCTTTTTACTATCATCTTGAAACAGAATCCTGAGACATTTACTCCAGAAAAATGTAGGCTATTTTTTTCTTCTTCTCTAAGTAGAAATAGCACATTATGGTTAGCATATGTGTCTGTCCCTTTCATGTGTTCCTTTTGATTACGTGTGCTGTCTCTCCAGGTCTTTGTAGTTGAAAAGGTGAGGCTTTCTTTATAAACACCCGAGTCCTGCAGAAATGTCTTGGACAGGTTAGCCAGAGAGGCACGTCTGCCGGCTGGGGTTTGGTCGTCAGCGCGGTGCAGGTCGGGGTGGGCGTCTGCCGGGCTCCTGTCTCTGTTCAGTCCACCCGTCTGGCTGCGAGGCAGCATTTCTTCTCCTCTTGTTTGGAATTGTTTTGGGGTCCGGGAGCAATGGCTCTTTGGTGCCTGTGCTTGGCTGTGTCAAACTGAGTGACACTCTTAGCTGCTGTCAGTCCTCCTGTCCTCCCCCGTAAACTGGGGCAGTAGTATCCCCCTCTCAGTAGTAACTGCCATAACTGCTACAAATGCGATGGGTTAAGACAACAGAAATGCGTTCTCTCACCATGCTGGAGGCCATGCTCCCCAGGAAGGCTCCAGGGGAAAGTCCTACCTCACCCCTCCCAGCTTCCGGTGGCTGCTGGTAGTCCTTGGCTTGTGGTCTCATCACTCCTGTCTCTGCTCCTGTCTCCATGCAGCCTCCATATGGGTGTCTCTTTGCATCTCTGGGTGTCTTTTTCTGTGTCTTCCAAGGACACCCTTATTGGGCTAGGGCTCACTCTCATTTGCTATGCTCTCACCTCAATTCTTATTAGTTGTTCATCTGCAAAGACCCTCTTTCCAAACAAGATCCCGTTCTGAGGTTCTTGGCAGACAATGCCTTTTTGGGGGACATCACTGAACCCACTACACGGCTTACAGTGCTGTGCTGGGCTTTCCGAGAATGGGAGTTCCCAGAGCGATGTTGAGAAGGTTATGTAACCTTCTTGGTCCTGTCTAAAGAGCAGACTATTTACATAAGGCCTCCGAAAATGTCTCTTGGAGCCATGGCCAGGTGGTTGTATGCCAGGTGCTGGGAGCCGGGACCCAGGCGACTGCAGTCCCAGCCCTTCAGGAGCCCGTGGTCTAGCGGAGGAGAGCGACTTGTAAACAAGTAATTACAATGCTCCTATTTATTGGGCTGGTGCGCGCCCAGGACTGCATCCAGAACAATGCCTCCATAGCTGTTGGCTTCACCTGGGGCGCCGGGAGCTGGTCCTGCCCTGGCTCTGGCTCCCTGCTCCTCGGGCCTCGCCCTCCCGCCTCTGCGGCTGGGGTTGGCAGGTTGCTCACAGGTTAATCTCCAATCACTGTGCTCCTCTAGATCCTTGTCTGCGCTCTGGTTTTGGCCTTTATCTTTATTGGAAGTGTCTCAGCTGGCTCACTGCTCCTTTTTTTTTCCCCCCGGTGATGGATTTCTACACCCCTTTTCAAAAGACAAAACAAATTGTTTGTTTAACCTCCCCAGGAATAAGTGGGCCAGGGGTGGCATGGGAAGGGAAGCATACTTATTATTCTTGTGGGCAGACCTTCCTGGGTATTTCCTAAGAGATTCTTCATTGACTCACCTTATTTCATTGCCCCCATTGTAGTGAAAAAAAAAAAAAATCAGCCAACTCACCTCTAAGTCTTCCTTTTCCATCCCCCCCTTTTTCTTCTTTTTCCCCGTGTTCTCCCATTATAAAATGTGGCTGGCCTGTAGTTTCGCACTGCTTCTTTTTGTGTCTTTTAGAGATTGGCATATGGGGGCAGAGAAAATACTCGAGATGTCATTTGTTGCTGACAGATGGCGGTTGTGTTGGTTGAATGGGTTGGAGCTATGTAAGAAGTATAGGTCTGTTTGGCAAAGCGCAGGAGAACCAATCTTTTGGGCAAATTTCCAAAGTAATGGTTCTCAAAAGCAGGAAATACATTAGAATCATGTGGGTGGAAGGTTTGCATCAGACATTGAAATACTCAGTCCTCCTGGAGATTCTGATTCCTAAGTCCAGCTTTTAGAAGCTCCCCAGGTACCTGAAACAACCAGCCTTGAACTTCTGATGCCCACGGTGGACACCTGACCCATCAAGTTGAAATCGCTGGTGTGTGAGCATCATTGTGCTGGGTGTTAAAGCTCCGGGTGATTCCAAAGCTCCAGGTGATTCCAATGTGTGGCCCAGGCTGAGAACCACGCCCCACGCTTAGTTAAGCTAGAGGGCGGGGAGAAACAGGTGGTGGGCGCTGCCCTCATCCTGAGAGGTGGCAGCTCTTTGTTGGGGGGTCTGAGACTTACATTTCTAACAAGTTTCAAGGTGTTGCTGCTGCCACGAGTCTGAGACCACACCCTGGGGCCCATGGTCCTACAGCAAAGTTGCTTTCCTGCAGGTAACATGATGATCTCCTCTTCATCTACTCTTTCACCTCCCCCACCCCTCCCTCCGCTCATCCACTCAGGGACCTCAGCATTTTTTTTTTTCTCTGAGCTTGCTGGATGAGGGTTTGTCTGCTGGCCTCCCTGCTCTTGCTGGCTGGTGTCACATATAAGGGGGAGTGCCAACTCAATTTGCAGTGGAAAAGCTTGCTTTTACAGCTTGCCTTGATTTCGGTTTTCTTTCTTAGGCCATCACGCTGGGTATAGGACAGTGAGTTCCTGTGGAGCCAAGTTCCCCTCCATTGCTCCCCTCCCCCAGAGGAGGCTGGGCTGTGTCCCCTGAGCCCAGTAAAGACACCTCTTAGCATAGCTGGGAGGTTTAGTCCAGCCTGGGTGCCAGGGAGCATCTGAGACTATGGCAGGTGTGGGGAGCTGACAGGCAACACCGGGTGGGTGCTCCGGGGCTGCAGAGGCCGCAAACCTAGAACTTCAGCAAACCAGGAGTCCAAGAGCCCAGACTTAGTTGGTGTTTGCAGGCTTTCTTTAATTGGCATATAATTGACATATAATATCTTGTTTGTATCAGGTGTACATCATCGTGATTCAGTATTTATGTACATTATGAAATAATCCCCAGGATACGTCTAGTTACCGTGTGTCATCATACAAAGCCGTTACAATATTATTATTGATTATATGCCCTGTGCTGTACATTGTATGCCCATGTCTTATTTATATTTGTTTTAAAAATGGAAGTTTGTACCTCTGAATTGCCTTCACCTACTTCCTCTGCCTAACTCCTCCCTTCCGTGGTCACCAGCGGTTGCGTCTTGCAGCTCTGAGTCTGTTTTGTTTGTTTTTATTTTTTAGATGACACGTGTGAGTGAAATCGTGCAGTGTTCGTCTTTCTCTGTCTGACTGACTTCACCTCGCACAGCACCCTTTAGGTCCACCCGCGTCGTCCCAGATGGCAAGATTTCACTCTTCCTTACGGCCAGGTCACACTGCGCTGTGTGTGGGACTGCAGCTTCCTCTGCTCATCTGTCGGCGCACACTCAGGCAGCTTCCGTAGTTCGGTCATTTACAAACTGCTGTCATGGTCATAGATCTGTTTGAATTAGTGGTTTTGTTTTCTTCAGATAAACACACCCAGACGTGGAATTGCTGGGTCACATACTAGTTCTATTTTTAATTGTTCGAGGAACCTCCATACTGTTTTCCAGGGCAGCTGCACCATTTTCCATCCCCACCAACCGTGCACGAGGGTCCCCATTCCCACACATTGCCTCCAGTACCTGTTATTTATTGTCCTTTTGATCACAGCCATTCTGACAGGTGTGAGGTGATCGCTCACTGTGGTTTTGATTTGCATTTCCCTGATGCTTAGTGATGCCCAGCATCTTTTCATACGCTTGCTAGCCATCTGCATGTCCTCTTTGGTAAGATGTCTGTTTGGATCCTCTGCCTGTTTTTAATTGTTTTTATTTAAATATTGAGTTGTGTAGTTCTGTGTATATTTTCAATGTTACATTCTTATCAAATGTTAATTTGCCAATACCTTCTCCCATTCACTAGGCTGCCTGTCTTTTTGTTTTGTTGAGGGTTTCTATCGCTGTGCAAAAGCTTTCTAGCATGATGGGCTCCCACTGGTTCGTGTTTGTTTTTGTTGCCCTGGTGTAAGGAGGCTGGTTCAAAAAAATATTGCTAAGATCAATACCCAAGAACTTACCGTCTACGTTTTCTCCTAGGAGTTTTGTGGTTCTAGGGCTTACATTCAAAGTCTTTAATCTATTTTGAATTCATTTCTGTGTTTGGTGTATCCCAGTGGCTCAGTTTCATTCTTTTGCATGTAGCTGTTCCATTTTGCAACACCATTTATTGAGGAGACTGTCTCTACCCCGCTGTGTATTCTTGCCTCCTTTGTCATAGATTAATTGACCGTACATGCATGGGTTTATTTCTGGCCTCTTGATTTCATTGATTTATGGGTCTGCTTCGGTGCCAGTAACACACTGTTTGGATTGTGATAGCCTTGTAGGGTGGCGTTCTGCAGGTCTGAAGGCAGGTATACAGCCGTGCTATCTGGGAAGGAGATTGGGACGAGAGTCTAGCATGCTTTGCCTGCCCTGGGAGGGTGTTGTCTCTCTCTTGTCTTTC
The DNA here is from genome assembly GCA_004024845.1 of Tonatia bakeri. Lineage (NCBI taxonomy): Eukaryota > Metazoa > Chordata > Mammalia > Chiroptera > Phyllostomidae > Tonatia > Tonatia bakeri. The sequence goes on from PVIA01000375.1 coordinate 457,808, forward strand.
TCCACCCCAGAGCAGATAATTTGCCATCCAGATCTATGGCCCAGGAGCCACTTAAGTGAAAGGACGTGATCCTGTAATAATCATTGAGTCTTCTAGTGTCTGCCCCACTGTTAGCCTGCGGGACAAAAGCAGCAAATGTCGAAAGCTGCACTCCCAGGGGAACTGAAGGCTGTCTTTGTTCAGTGCGGGCTTATCTGTGAGCACTCTACAATCTTAAGGCAACACACCCACTCCTGTTTTTCTTGGGCCAGGTGAGCCTGTGCCCTGGAACCCTTGTGACAATATCTCTTCAGGGGGAGGGCTGTGTTTGAGGGGGAGGGACACCTGAGGGGGAAGCCATGGAGGCCAGCTGCTCCCCGAAAGGAGACAGGTGAGGACATTGGGGTGTCTCTAGGCTCCCAGGCCATGGTGCAGTCAGGGCTGCTTTGCTCAGTTTTCTTTCCTTTTGGTATCTCAGAGTCCCTTAAAACTACCACATTCAGCATATGGCACCCTGGGTAGGCCTGGCACAGGATCTGGCTTCACTACAGGAGAGTCCGTTGTTCTGAGCCAGACGTGAAGAGGGATATTTAAGGAATCAGGCTCCCAGCCCCTCCCCTGCCCCACCAAGGCCTGGAACTTGGGGGCAATGGCTTCCAAGGGCATCTCTTTCTTAATGTACAAAGTGATAGGGTTCTCTGCTCTTTAAAACCATTTCCCCAGGGAAGCAGGTGAAAGAAAGCAAATGATGCTGGTAAGATCCATCTAGTCACTCTGCCAGTATCCACTGGGTGCCCCCATGGTACCCAGCGTTGTTCAGGTGCCGCTGGTGCCAAGAAAGATGGGAAGACAGGGTTTCTCTCCCCTAGGACAGCAGGTCTGACATGTTTTTGTCTTAGGACCCTTTATACTCTTAAAAATCATGGACTTCAAAACACTTTTGTTTGAGGGTTACCTCTGTTAATATTTACCATATTAGAAATATGGAGAAATATTTTACCATATTTATTTTTAACATATTAAAAATAAGCCCAATATATGTTCACATAAGTAACATTTTAATGAAAAAATTTCAATCTAATGCTACATTTTTTATTTTGTAGCTGCCTTCATTTTGAAAGTTATTTTTTTGCCAGATATGGAATTAATTCTAGGTAGACAGGTATTATCTTCAGTATTTTAAAGATGTCACTTCAGGGTTATCTTGCTTTTATGGTTTCCAATAATAAATATGCTGTCATTCTGAATTTTTTGTTCCTTAATATATGACATGGTTGTTCTCTGGCTGTTTTTAAGATTTTCTCTTTATCATTGGTTTTAAGAGATTTGACTATGTGACTCGGTACAGTATTTTTTCCCCACTTTTTCTGCCTGGGGTTTTTATAGGTTTCTTGGATTGTAGATTTCTAATTTTTATTAAGTTCAGAAAGTTTTAGCTATATTTCAAATCTTTTTTGTATCTACTCTATATCTTTTCCTTTAAGACTCTAACTGTCCATGTATTAGGTGGCTTGGAACTGTCCCAGGGCATACTGATGTGCTGTTTATTTTGATTCTTCCTTTTTTACACTGTGTTTATCACTTTGGATATTTCTGCTGTTACGTCTTCAAGTTTATTAATTTTTCTTCTGCTGTGTTTAGCCTGTCATTAATTTCATCCAGTGTAGACATTCAATTTGAGACTTCAAAAATGAGCTCCCAAGTCTCTAGTTATGTTTAAGAGGTTATAATGACTGATTGAATGTCCTTCTCTGTGAATTCCAGCGTCTGTGTCAGTTTCAATGGACGGATTATTCTCTTCATCGTGGGTCACGTTTCCCTGACTGTTTGCATGCTGGTAACCTTTGATTGGTTGCCAGACATTGTGCTTTTACTTGTTAGGTGCTGAGTATTTTTGTGTTTCTATGAATATGCTGCAGCTTTGTTCTGGGATGCAGTTAAGTGAGTTGGAAGCAATTTAATTCTTTCCAACCTGTCAGTTTTTTGATTTGTTAGGCAGCGCACAGCCGTGTTTATTCTGGGGCTAGTGATTCCCCACTGCTGAGGCCAGACCTCCCTGGGCACACAACAAAATACCCCGATTAGGAGTTTTTCCAGTCTGGCGGATGAGAACTGGTCCTCTACTTGGTCCTGTGTGAGAACCGGGAGTTTTTCCACGAGTCCTTTTGAATGGTTCTTTTCCTGGCCTGGGGTAGTTTTCTTCCACAAATGAGTTCATGATCAGTACCCTGCCGAATCTTTGAAGGGCACACTCTGTAGATCTGTTTTTTTTTTTTTTTTTTCTCGTGCAGCTCACTCCTCTCTGTCTTATATATTTTATCTGTCTTGGTGTTCCTGGACTTTTAGTTCTGTGTCTTCAACTCAGAGAGTCTGTGAAGCTCTGCCTCAGTTTCCCTTTTTTGGGTCACATCCTGCAGACTGTCCCAAGGCAGCTGTACTGCTTGCCTTACTCTTTCTCAGGGTCCCTGCCTAATGCCTAGAGTCATGGTCGCTCTGATTTCACATAGTTTGTTTGGGTTTTTCCTTGTCATAAATGGGACACTAAATCTAGTCCTGGTTACTCCACCTTGATTGGAAAACCCATAGAGGTTTTTTTTGTTTGTTTGTTTTGTTTTATTTTTTAATGTACATGATCTGATCCTAGACATGGGGATTCTGGTTCACCGGTTGGTCTGAGGTGAGCAGTGAGTACTCACGTCTCTGAATGTAAGAAATGGAAATTAGAACGGCAATAGCAAACAACACACCCTGGTGATTCTCCTGCACTGCCCCTCCCCCAACTGGGAACTCTGTGGTAGCGTGAGAATCCTCATTATTTATTATGCATTTCCCATTCAGTGCACACCCCGCTAGCTATTTTACATATGTTTGTATAATTTCATTTTGTAGCGAATCATTGGTCAAGATATTCTCATCCACATATTACAGAAGAGGAAATGGAGACTTTAATAGGATAAGAAAAAAACAAAAGCCTCGCCTCCAGTTACCTTAGGCCTGTTTTTAATCCTGCTGAAGTGCCCCGCACAGTCCACACCGCCGCCCACGAGGTGTGCCGCATGGCCCACACTGTCGCCCATGTGCAAAGCACTTACTCGGCTGTTTCAGCAGAGCCGGCAGCTGCTTTCAGAGTCATTTTTATTCATTACAGACTGTCCTTGTGCAATTACTTTGTCACTTAGAGATGGCTCTTCCTTTCTCGATTATGATACTTTTGGTGTTCTTTCAGTCCTTTTAAAGAAAAATGTAAAAATCAAATTTTAAACATAAACTCTAGAACAGTTGCACCATGGGTAAGGGGGAAAGGATGTCCGTGTGCCCACAAGCCAGCTTAAGAAAGTCGGGTGCCGTTTTACAGATACCTCAGGTGAGACCGGTGCTTCGGCTCAGCGCTCAGACCCCGAGCTCTGCCCCAAGTCTCTGCTGCTGCTTGTGTTTATTTCAGGCAAGCTCTCCCACACGTCTCATTTCACAAGGTTCAGAGACCAGGGCCCTTGTGAATGGGCCATGCTATTTCACCCATCCCAGGCAATAGATGCTCTCCGAGGAATCATTTAGCTGTTAGAGAAAGAAGGAGCGCTTTTGGCTCTCATGTGGCAAACTGCCTAGTGAATACAAAAGGGAAAAGCTGTGAGGGAAAATGGACCGTAAGTTATAGTCTTGGGGGAGCGGTACTCGCTTTTTGTGTCCAAGTCGGAAACGGTTTTGGAGTTGCATCAGGAGCTGCCCCACTCGGTGCACCAGAACAATACCAAACCGCCCTTGACCACCACCTTCGCCGAAGGCGCAGTGCTGCATCTCTCTTCTCTTTCTCTCCAGTGGAAGTCTGCAGGCATCTTAAGGGGAACTCCAGATGTGCTACTTTGTGGCTGACACCTCCTCCCCCGCGCTTGCAAGTGAATTTTTTTCATTTCTGTCACGGGGACCTGTGGTCCCTAGTGCAGCAGCCTCCAGCATCACCTCGGGGGGTCAGAGAAAACAGAATCTCAGAATCCTCGTGCACACCAAAGCGCAGGCATACAGACTACTAGTTATCATATGTATGTGGGGGACTTTAGAATTAAAAGGGCGAGTCGCTGCAGTTTCTGAATTAATGGTAACCTTTTCTCATGCATCGTACATCGCATGGTTGGTTTTCCTGGCGACCAGTCCCATCCTGAAGCCATTTAGGGGCCCACCAAGAGTCACCTGGCTAACCTGAACTCAGTTGAAAGGGCCTTACTGTGAATAACAAGGATGTACCTCTTACTGGGTGTTCTATGCAAGCGAGAAACTGAGGCGAAGGGAAGATTAATCATCTTGGGACAGGGAGGATTTAAAGGCTTCTTTTTTTTTTTTTTTAAACATTCAATCTCTAAGTCTGAGATTGTAAGTGTAAGGTTGAGCTTTTCTATCTTTAAAAACAAAAGAAGGAAATTTCATCTCAGCACTTGAAAGCCACTGTTCTTTAATGCCCTTCCTTCTCAATCTCCTAACCATTTCCCTCTGTGGGAGTAGGGAGCCCAGGCTGGGGCGGAGTTCAGTGACTGAGCACACTGTTCTGTTAGATTACCACACATTCAGTCAGCAAACAGTTGTCTGGACACATCATCTTCCAGGAAATTTTATGTTCCTTTGTTTGTTTTTTTAACTGATGCCCACACCTCACCCAAGTCCAGTAAGCATCCCTGGGACAGGAGCCTGGATTTCAGTGTCAAACAAGTGCCACCAAACTGTCACCTGCACAGCTGGTGGTGAGAACAGCTGTTCTGTATCATGCTTCTTAAATTCTAATGTGCCAGCAAATTACGCAGGAACCTTGTCAGCAAGCAGAGTGTGACTTAGTAGGTCCCGGTGTGGGGAGGGGCAACCTAGAAGCTGCGCTTCTGACCGGTTCCCAGCTGAGGCCCGCCTGCCGGCCCGTGGACCACACTGAGTAGTGAGGCCAGGCCAGACTAGAGAGTACGTTTGTGGGTGTGTTTGTAGAATGGTTTCCGCTGTGAGGGCTGCTGCTTGTGATGAGGCTGGAAGACCCGGCCCTAGGGCTAAGCATTGCTTTTCTTTTTCTTTTTCTAAAATTATTTTCTTGTTGTTAAAGTACAGTTGTCTGCATTTATCCCCTACCACTCTCCTGCAACCCCAGCCATCCCCACCTCCCTGCCCAGATTCCACCCTACTCTTGGTTTTGTCCATGTGTCCTTTATAGTTGTTCCTGAAAACCCTTCCCCACCCTCCATTATGCCCTCCCCCTTCCCCTCTGGTCACTGTCAGTTTGTTCTTTATTTCCATGTCTCTGGTTCTATTTCACTCGCTTGTTTGTTTTGTTGATTAAGTTCCCCTTATAGGTGAGATCATATGGTATTTGTCCCTCACCGCCTGGCTTGTTTCATGTAGCATAATGCTCTCCAATGCCATCCATGCTGTCACGAAGGATAGGAGCTCCTTCTTTCTTTCTGCTGCATAGTATTCCACTGTGTAAATGTACCATCGGTTTTTTTGGTGTTTGTTTTTCTGGTTTAATTCTAAGCGCAGAGGGAGGCTTTGCCCAGGAGCCCTGGGGCAGTGGTTCAAGTCCTTGAAATCCAACTCCATACTGAGGTGTGGCTCAGCACTGTAATCTACACGGGTGCAGCCAGCAAGGTTTTTCCAGGATGACACCTGTGCTGTGCCCTCTTGTCTCCCCCTGCCCCGTACCATTGCAGGTTGGAAGAGAGCTCTCCTGTCCACACAAAGCAGGTGCTAGGCCCTCTGCAAGACCCTCCATCCCTCTCACCAGCAACCCAAACCATGGAGGTTTCTTCAACATGAAACAGACCCAGGACTGGTCCTCTTGCTTCTTAGGATGAGCCCCGTGGCTGCCCCTTCAAACAGCCCAGGAGCTGTTCTGCCTGTTTTGATCCAAGATGCGATTAGTGGTTAATGGGTCCTGAAAGACATCTTTATTTATTACTGTTGCAGTTTGCTGCTGCCTCGATATTGATCTTTTCTAATTTTCAATTCTGCCCTTTGAAATGCTCGGAAACACAGTGGGCCACTCATTGCCTGCAGCATTTACTTGTTTGAAGCTCATTTCCTTTTGCAATTAATGTAGTGATATTTCATTGTAACTGTTATTTGCTTCGTTTTTCTTTTAGACCAGAGGCCTGAAGTAAATGAGGACATGCCGTTTTTAAAGGCAGATGGCAGGTAGATAAGAACCTAGTTTGAAAGTAAGTTTAAAACTTCTAAGGAGGCCTCAATACCAGGCTTAATCAGCATGTTTATTTAGAAGTTGTGATTCTTGATATGATGACACAGGAAGAAAAATGCCATGTTGGATTTGGGAATTTGAGAAAATTGGTGATTTTGTTGATCAGTACGTACATCATCTGAAGTATTTTTAGGAAGTCTGTATTTATGTTCAGAAAAGAGGAGTTAAGTGACATTACAATTTATTCAATGAGCAGCGTCTGTGTCTTTGACCCTTTGCTCAGTAGGCAGACCCAGTGTCATTACGCACTTTCAAAGTGCTGCGTCCCATAGGGCGCCTGGAATGGATGACATATCACTGTACTCGGGGGCCCAAAGTCTAGCGGAGGAGGCAAATAGATAAGAGGGGAAGCCAGTCTCGGAGGCAGGCAGGGTTCTAAAGTTAGCACCCCCACAAAAACTGCACAGAGTCAGAGCATGACAGAGTTAAGTGTTATGTCAGCAAATGGACTTGGCCCCTGTTTCCTCCACAAATGGCCGCTCTGTCGGCTGTGCTCCGGCTGGAGAAGCTGGCTCATGTGTGGGGCCGTGCGGTTCTTTAAACGCTACTCATGTGATTTCCAGAGAGGGAAGGTGCTTCAGGACAAGAGGCATGTGGGAACAGCAGACACATGTCCCCCTGTGTTCCCTCGGAGACATATGTGCCCAGGAAGGGGACCGGAAGGGAATTTCCTGCATGGTTGTGTTCTTTTTCTCGTAAATTCACTCGCGTAGTTTTTGCCTGATGCACAGAGCCGATGGAAGTTCTCTGACCTGTGTTGTGATTCTGCCGTGCAAAGCCAGGTGCTGGAAGGAAGACATGCCCAAAGGGCTGGAGGAGTTTGGGGGAAGGAGGGATTAGTTCTGAACAAGAGGACTCAGGATGTCTTTTTGGAACAGTGGGGAAGGGAGTCAGGCCTTGGAGGAAGGTGTGACTGTGACAGGTAGTGTGTGCAGAACCCGAGACCCACTGGGGACCAGCTTAGACAGGGAGAATGCTGCGTCAGTCTCTGGGATGCGGGTATGGGAGACGGGTGTGCAGTGGGTGACCCTGTGTGACCTTCAGAAGGGCCTCCCTCCCATCCTGAGTGGTCTCTGCCATATCCTTCCTATAAGTGGCGTTAGAGTGAGCACACAGCGTGATCAGGTCTTTGATGGAAGGGGCGGACATGGGGGCAGTGGGGAGGAGGGGGCGGAGTTACCAGGTTACTGTGGGGGATGTTATCAGTGGCCTGCAGTGGAGGCCAAGTGGACGCATCTCAGCCAGGGAGCATTTATGACGTAAAAGGGACTGCTTGGTGCCGGTGGGTGGAGGGGGGAGGCAGTGGGGTCAGAGGTAGAGAGGTAGTAGCTTAGGGGGTGGTAGGTTTGAAAGAACTGGAAGAGAGTAGTAAAGGGGGGTGCAGGGGGCTGTGACAGAATCTCTGAGGTGGGTACAGGTGGCCATTAGTGTTTTAGACAATGCATTGAATACTATAATTTTATATTTGGAAAGTAAAAAGTTAGATTGTTTAGATGATACAAACAGTAGGAAGAACAGTGCTATGGTCTTTTGGGAGTTGGGACGGAGGAGGAGGTGGTGTCTTTCTGGCTGGACAAAGGGGTTCTGTAGAGGGACAGGGACAAATCTGACAGCACGGGCATGGCCGGGGAGAGAGGCAGGGTGACTTTGGCGGAGAATCCAGGGGGCCAAAGAAAGGGGCACAGTGCTTGCCTGGCCGAGGTTGGGTGCGGGCCTGTTCGCTGAGGGGCCCCTCCCCCTGTTTCTGGACCTGGACTCCTCACAGCCTCACATCAATGTTCTTACATGCATGAAGCCAAGGGTGCAGGACTATCCGGAAAACCAATGAGACCAAGATAAAGTTACTAGAAAATTTGAAAAAAAAAAAAAAAAATCCTGATGCAGGAACTTTTAGTTGAGATGTTGTATACTAAGAACTCTCAAGCAGCAGGCTTGCTCATTAATGACATTTTGGAACAGTGACGATGAGCAGGCATGAAACCTTGGGATCTGCAACACCTTGAATGTGATGTGATGTTTGGGGACATCTAATCTTAACATTACTTTTGTTCGTTGCCTACTCTTATGCTTACAGGAAATGCCAATTTCTGATGGCGGTTAGGGAAGAGCCAGATGAACTGTTGTCTCCCCCCGCCCCCATTCACAGACCCGTGACTTCAGCGAACGCAGGTTCAGAGCCCCCGAAACCCCCACCCGTGCCCTTCTATAGACTTCAGGGTGTGGGGGCGGGGGGGAAGATGGGTTCAGTGAAGGGTTGCGTGGGGATGCGGGAAGGCCCTGAGGGACGGAGCCCTGGGCTGTGAAGGGGAAGGATGAGTTTGGGCAGCCCTGGGCGGCTGTGCTGGGAGGCTGTGGGACACGGGGGTCTCCATGTGTGTCCTCGTGCATGCAGAGCGTCCTATAAGGCCATGGAAAGATTCATAGAAGATTGGTATAAAAGAATTCCAGTGAAGTGTTTCAGAGGACAGCCTTGCGTTTCAGGTTTTTTGAGATGTGAATGAATATCTTCTGATAACCCCCTTCTCATGTAGAAACCTCTCCTGAAGTCTGTTTTGGGTGCAAAAACCTTGTCCACAGCTTGAATGTAGTTAAAGATTCCCTTACTTCATAACCCAGCGCCTCATTAAAGATACAAGAAAATGTCAAGAAGACACTAATTTAAAAAGTGTTTAGACTATGAGAACGTAATCTCTACTGTTATGACAAGTGACAGTAGTCACTGGTGAGTGCCCGCTTCTGCTGACTTTCCCGTACAGGCTGGCCCCACAAGTCCCTCATCCACATGAGGGTGACAGCTGTCGTGAAGTCCCAGGCCCCAGCACAGCTAGACCTTGGGGGGATTTGAACTGTTTTTTTAGGAGTGAATTCCAAGTGGCACACATAGCCTGGCCATAAAAATCAGACTCATC